>CM037878.1:296503003-296683003 GCA_021292165.1 Shinisaurus crocodilurus
GGGTTAGTACTTGGATGGGTGACCACCTTGGAATACCAGGTGCTGCAGGGGAGGGACCATCGCTCAGTCCCAGGTTTGATCCCCGGCCTCTCCAGGTAGGGCTAGGAAAGAATCCTGCCAGAAACCCTGGAGAGCCGCTGCTGCCAGTCAGTGTCGACAATACTGGGCTAGATGGACCCAGGGTCTGACTCAGTAGAAGGCAAAGGCAGCTTCCGATGTTCCTATGAAAAAAGTGCTGCATGCGAGAATCAAAGAAACACCTTTTTTGAACTCTTGTTTGCAGAGGATGGGGTGAAACCTCTCCGCTTTCCTCTGCATCCTGAAATGGACATGTGGGAGGGGTGCAGTGCCTCCGTACACAGCTGACCAGGAAGGGTGATAGAAGGCTGGCCTTCTTTGACCGTGACTAGGTGCCCATCAAGCCACCCACAAGGAGGCCATGTAGGAGAGCCAGTTACTTCGGGGCTGAGCAGCCTCGTAGGGATGCAGGAGAATTCTGTTTCAGTTCGCAGATCACTTGAAAATGCCCTGTTTGGTACCCGGCCGGAACGTGAATGGAAGCACACGTTCTCTGAAAACGTCCACAAATTCCTGAACCTGTGTGCACGTTTGCAAAATCTGCACTTTAAAAATACACATCTTTAAAAATGCACAGCTTCTGAAAAATGCACAATTCTTCCCATTTGAACAAACAGAAAAGCAGGTCGCAAATGGGAACAGGACCGCAAACTGGACTGGACTTTGAAGTAAAGTTTGGAGAATTTCTGCAAGCTCGAGCATCCCTGTTTCTCCCATCCCTGCGAGTGGGGTGGGGTGGGGGTTGCCTGGAGACCAAACGGGCTGCGAGAAGCAGGGTATTGTGCCCACTCTCCACTGTTCCTTCCTGGAGGAAAGGGAGCGTTCTACTGGGCGGTGCCTTAGAATTATGTGGGTTGGTCACCAGAGCAGAGCAACGCGGGAAGGTAAACTACAGACTTCAAACGTAACTGGCAAGCGCCCTGAGGCAACAATAGAGCGAAAATTGGGTTCCCCGGACTTGCTACTCTGGGCTTTGGGAGCTGTGGGCACCTGGGTCTTGCCAGGGTCACATATCCAGGACCTTAGGTCTTGGGACTCGTGACCCAGGAGGGCCTCCCTCAGCATCTCAAGGTGTGGCCAGATGGGCAGAAGCAGGCGGGACACTTTTTCTAGCTCAGGGTGAATCCAGGCTCATCCTGAACTAGGCATGCTCAGAGGAGGTTGCGAAAGGGTCCTGCCTCACCCAGTTCCCCCGTGGCTGTCTGCTCCAGCCAACCAGATGCCCCTGTGAGAAGTCCACAAGCGGGGCAGGAGCGCAGTTATGGCACTGCCCGTGTTCCCCAGCCACCGGTGTACACAGGCGCAGTGCCCCTGATCCTGGAGGTGGCATAGAGCCACCAGGACTAGTGACCATTGAGAGCCTTCTCCATGAATTTGCCTAACCCCTTCTTAAAGCCCTCCAAATTGGTGGCCATCGCTGCATCTTGTGGAAGTGAATTCCAAAGTTTAACTCTGTGCTGTTCAAAGAAGGACTTCCCTATTGAGCTTTTCTACATGAGGCTGTTATATCACTGTGTCTACCTTTGGTTTTGTTGCAGAACTGAGATGCAAGCTCCGCACAAAGAGCTTTTCCTTTCCTGCTTTTCCACTACATAACCGCTTGGTAGCACTGTGCTCTAGCAGAATTGAATAGCACAATTACACAAGTAGGAAACTACCTTTTCTTTCACTTTCAGAAATGATACTTCATTTTCCCTGCTCTAAAAAAACCCAAGAAAGTGTTCTTAAAAAACAGAAGCAAAAATGGAGGATCATGACATTGGGTGGGTTCAAAAAACACGATAACCACACTTAAGGGTCGAGTGTGGGTTAGTGTTGAACCATGCCTTGTTGCTGAAATGTGGGTTATCGTGTTGCCTGAACCCAGCCGTGATAACAAACCAAGGTTTGTTAACCACAAACAATCCACAGTTCACAACCCAACAACAAACCATGGGTTCTTTTCATGGGTTGTTTGTGGTTAACAGACCATGGTTCGTTAGTGTGGCTGGGTGCAGACCACACGATAAGGCACATTTCAACAACCCATGGTTCAACCACAGCCCATACTCAACCCTTGAGTGTGGATTATCATGTTGCCTGAACCCAGGTCACTGTCTAAGGAACCTGTAAACAACCATGCTTAAGGAACCGTGAGCATCAAATAAATTCCTCGTATAGAAAAGCTTTTTATCTCTCCTGGCTGCCCCACCAACCGACTTCATGGGGTGTGTGACTGCATTGGGTTCTAGTATTAGGAGAGAGGGAGAAAAATGTTCAAATATCAACAAGTCCTGGTTGTGAGAAAATGGCAGGGATGTTGAAGAGTCGTTGGTCTCGAGTCACGAGTCGAGTCACGAGTCTTTGGACCCGAGTCTCGAGTCCGAGTCCGAGTCCTTGGTCCATAATGGTGACTCACGAGTCACGAGTCCCGAGTCACTCCCACAGCTGACTCCATGAGTCCCTATTAAAATCAATGGGGTTTTTTCCCAACAAAATAAGGCTACTTCAGATGTGTGGTATAAATAATTCTAGGCACAAGTGTGCCTTTTTATTTCAAAACTCTGCAACTGATTTTGGCAAGAACAGACCAGGCAGAAAAATCCAAAATAACCAGGCAGGCAGAGGAGGCAGGGAACCCCAAAGCAGGCAGGCAGAGGCCTTTGTCTTGGACAATTCAACTGTTGAACTGGTCAAGAAGAGACCAGGCAGGCAGAGGAGGCTGGGAACCCCTGACAGGCAGGCAGAGGCAGCCAAACCCAAAATGTCTGAAAGGTTGCATTTTAGAAAAATGATTTTAAAAAATAAACTTGCTGTACTTCCTAAAACTTATCCATGTTGCATTTGAGGAACATGATTTTTTCTAAATGTTTGGCCCCCATTCTGGAACAGTGAGATCTCATCATAATTCCACCCTCACTGAACACCCGCTCCACTGGTGATGAACTTGCTGGAACCAGAAACACACTCAGAGCAGCCACACAGAGTAATCTCAGGTCCTTCTTCTGCCTCTCCCAAGTACGCAACACATCAATCAAAATAAATCTTGACACACTGTTGGGGCTGCACTCCTGGTAGCCGTCCATAGTGGCCGAGCAGCGGCACACCTCGCTTCCATGCGCTCTTCGCCGGCGATCACGCTCCTCTCCACTCCTTCTGGCACAGCCCAGGGATGTTGAAGAGTCCTTGGTCTCGAGTCCCGAGTCGAGTCTCGAGTCCCATTAAAAATATTGGGACTCGAGTCCGAGTCGAGTCAGAGGGGGGACTCAGTCCGACTCACGAGTCGAGTCCTCGAGTCCGAGTCCCCATCCCTGGAAAATGGAGTTTAAAAAAATGGAGTTTAGGGTTAAGAATGGTTTTCTGTTGCTCTCCCTAGTCAACACTGCATGATAGCGCCAGCCTAAAAGCTGTATCCTCTAGAGAGGTGGAGGCGCAGCAAAGAGCAGGGCAGGAGGGAGAAGTCAGCAAGGCATAAACACTGGACTCACCGGATAGCTACACAGTGAGCAGATGGGGCAGGCAAGCAGGTGAGGGGAGAGAGAGAGAGAGAGAGAGAGAGAGAGAGGGCACGGACAAGACACAGCCCTCGTGCCCATTGCCTTCTGCAGGATCCCGGTGAGTTGTCTGGATACCTCAGCAGCAGGCAAGGACCTGCCTTAGGGAGCAGTGGCCTTCTGGCCGGCTGCTATCACGTGTCTTCCCAGGCAGAGCTATAAGAGAATGAAGCTGGAGGGCCATGGATGTGCAAACACGTGTTCTGCAGCCGAGTCAAGCAGCTTGGAAAATACACGGCGGTGAGATTATGCTGTATACCTACAAATAGTATAGTTTCTTGAGTCTTGGAAATGATGCTGATAATAAAATAAGGCTGATGGCAGTGGTGTCGTCCCCCCCCCCACCCACCAGCGAGAGTCATTCTTCTTCTCTGCAGGCTTTCAGGATGGCCGTTCAGACTTCCCTGTTGCAAAAAGCTTTCTGTAGGAGGCCCAAGGGTTGAGGGTGAGCAGCAGCCCCATTTTTTCACATCCCCAAAGCCCTCTGAACTCGGCGGATGGATGCTTTGTGCTAGAGAAGCTGCCTTGCATGGATCATGGTAGATCAACAGGTGGTCTGTACAGCCCAAAGCCACGGAAATATATTTTGAAAATTCACTCTGCTTTTCAAAGGTAGGTTTTAAAGGAATTTGGGACAAGAGCTGAGGGGATGGAAGTAGAGAAAGGTATGGAGATTGGAAAGGGTGCTGAGCTCCTCAGAAATTGTCCCCCCCCCCCCCCGCTTCAGTAGTTTTGGGGAGGCACTCAAAAAACATGTGAAAATGTTCACAGGACAATTTCTGGATGATGACCTCATCTTAAAACAAGGCATTATGTGCACCAGTCCAGCATGCAGTATGGGAAGTTGGAAAAAAGAAGGGTATTTTCATGCGTATCGACATGCAGAGCCATTCACAGAATGTGGCTGAAGGAGGAAGAGCGTGGGCCAATGCCCTTTTAATTAAAAAAAGGAAAAGAAAATGATGCCAAGCCGCAGCATCACACATCCGATGCATTCGTGGCTGAAAAAGTGCACGCATTTGTGGAAGGGCCTTTTAGGGATACTTATTATCGCATGCATTGAAACAACAGTTTTTGCACCAAAAAGGGAACCATTTCATTTCAGAAGAAATGGAATTGATTTGGAATTGGAAATAGGTGAATTCATGGGGCAGAGCGGGCCAGGAATAGCAGCATAGTGAAAGGGACTGTCGGGTCCTTCGTGAAGCACCACAGACCTGGCACTGAGAAGCCCTATCCAGCCCCCAGGTGGCATCTGAGGGTGTGCACAGTTCCCAGATTCTTCCAATCTTCCAAGACCTTTAACTACAGCCAGACTTTAAGGGCCTATGCATTCGCATTTTTAAAAAATACACATAGAATCATAGAAAAGTAGACTTGGAAGGGGCCTACTACAAGGCCATCGAGTCCAACCCCCTGCTCAATGCAGGAATCCAGGTCAAAGCATCCCTGACAGATGACCGTCCAGCCACACCTTGAATGTCTCCAGATTGGGAGAGCCCACCACCTCCCTAGGTAGTTGGTTCCATTGGCATATTGCTCTGACAGTCAGGAAATTTTTCCTGAAGTTTAGGTGGAATCTGGGTTCCTGTAACTTGAGCCCATTATTCCGTGTCCTGCAAACTGGGATGATCGAGAAGAGATCCTGGCCCTCCTCTGTGTGACAACCCTTCAAGTACTGGAAGAGTGCGATCATATCTCCCCTCAGTCTCCTCTTCTGAAGGCTAAACATACCCAGTTCTTTTAGTCTCTCCTCATAGGGCCTTGTTTCCAATCCCTTTATCATCCTAGTTGCCCTCCTCTGAACCCTCTCCAGTTTGTCTACATCCTTCTTAAAGTGTGGTGCCTAGAACTGGACGCAGTACTTAAGATGAGGCCTAACCAGTGCCGAGTAAAGGGGAATTATCACTTCCCACGATTTGCAAGTTATACTTCTATTAATGCAGCCCAAAATAGCATTTGCCTTCTTTGCAGCCACATCGCATTGCTGGCTCATATTCAGCTTGTGATCTACAACAATTCCAAGATCCTTCTCACTTGTGGTATTGTTGAGCCAAGTGTCCCCCATTCTGTAACTCTGCATTTGGTTTCCTCTCCCTAGGTGCAGCGCTTGGCATTTTATCCCTATTAAATTTCATTCTGTTGTTTTCGGCCCAGCCTCCAGCGCTCACAATATAATTGTGAGGTTTCCACCTTTATAACATACCGAACCTTGGTGTTGAAAATCTTGGATGAGCAGAGCACACATTTCATTTCATTTATTTCATTTATATACTGCCCCATAGCCGAAGCTCTCACATCATTCTGAAATGTTTTTTCCACTGGATTCATTTCTGTAGGGAAAATAGCAAAGGTTGCAGAGGTGAGAATACATCCCCAGCTGTGGGTTGGATCCAGATTTAGTCATTCTTAGGGTAAACCCATGAAACCAGTGGGACTTGTGGCTAGCTGAATTCCCATCCGTTTCAACGCATGTTACTCTATGTATGACTAAATCTGGATCCAACCTCTGTACAGAATGAGGTTATAAATGAAAGACAAACACATTTATTTCTGGGGAAATTATAGTTTCAGAATCAATACATTCACTTAATTGGCACGGTACTGCCAGGGCTTGGACCCACAGGGAGTCCTCTGGAACCTGGGCCTTGATACTGCAGGCATGAGGTGCAAGCGAAAACAATATGGGGTAGATGCAGAGTGCAACATTAATGTTCTCCTCACACTTCTTTGCTCACAGAGTTTATTATTGCCGCTGATGCCAACGAAGAAGGGTTATTAACTACCCAGCATTATTGCCCAGCAGAGCTCATGGTCCCATCCAGTGTATGTTGACTATGAAGGAAAGACCATTTGATTAGACCTTGAAATGAAAGCTCTCCGTGGAGATAACGCATCTGCTTCCAGCCAAACCCTCTCTGACCCCTCGGTGTTCGTTCCTGGCTGGTATCCCTGGACTGAACATCTCCACATCTGGATCTCCATCCCTTTCTGCTCTGTGTTCACCATCTCCCTGCTGGGCAATGGGCACCCTTCATCTACATGATCAAGACAGACGTGAGCCTCCATAAACCCATGTTCTTCTTCCTCTCCATGCTGGCCTCCATTGACCTGGTTCTTACTCTCACTACCATGCCCCAAACGCTGAGCGTCTTCTGGTTCAGGGCCAGGGAGATCAGCTTGTCCGCCTGCCTGGTCCAGATGTTTTTTCCTCACATCCTTTTCCATAATGGAGTCTGCTGTGCTCTTGGCCATGGCCTTTGACCGCTAAGTGGCCATCTGTCACCCTCTGAGGTACAACACCATCCTAACCAATTCACTGGTAGCCCAGGTTGGGGCTGGTAGCCCTTGGTGGCGGGCTGTTGCGTTGACGCTCCCTTGCCCTTTCTTGCTCAGGAGGTTGCCCTATGGTGCCGCTCCCACATCATGGCCCACTGCTACTGTGAGCACATGGCGGTGGTGAGACTGGCCTGTGCCAACACACAGTTCAATAATCTCTACGGGATAATTGTTGGCTTCTCCTTGTTGTGGTGCTTGACTTGAGCTTTATTGCTTGTCCTATGCCAAATTCTAAGAGCGGTCCTCAGTCTGGCCTCCAAGAGGAGCAGCTCAAAGCCTTTGGCACTTGCGTCTCACACTTATGCGCCATATTAGTTTTCTACACTCCTATAATTCTCTCCTCAATAATACATAGATTTGGTCATCATGTTGCTCCCTACATACACATCCTGTTGGCCAACCTCTACCTCCTCTTTCCACCCATGATGAACCCCATCATCTATGGGGTGAAAAACCAGACAGATTCGAGAAAGAACCCTCCACCTCCTCCACCGGAAGAGCTTCTGAAAGGCAACCATGCATGCGAAGTGATCCCAAGGTCATCTTTCATAATAATAATCATAGCATGGTGGTAGTTTTATTAGCATGGGTGGAAGTAGCTATCTCTACATCCAATGGTAGTGAATGAATCCCCCACAGTTAACTATGTTTCTGGCTGAAGGACTTCCTTTATCTATCTTGAATCTCCCACCACTCAGCTTCATTGGATGACCCTATTGAATTCTAGTATTAGGAGAGCTGGAGAAAAAACTTCTCACCTATCAACATGACTCTACACCATATATTAATTGTATATCCTCTATCATGTCCCGAGCTCATATTTTCCAGATCTACAATATCCTTTTGAGGGGCAGTGACCATAACTGTGCATATTATTCCAAGCATGGCCACACTGTAGATTTGTATAAGGGCAGTAGATATTGGTAGTTTTATTTTCAGTGTCCCTTTCCCCATAAATCCCTAAAATAGAGTGCCTTTTTCACAGTGAGCTGCAGATCCCATCTGCAAGTATGCAATTGGGATTTTTGCTCCAACGTGCAGCATTTTAGACTTGGTTACACTAAACCACATTTGCCATTTTGATGTCAATTCTTCCAGTTTGGAGAGATCCTTTTGGAGCGCTTCGCAATCTTTTTTTGTTTTTACCAACCTAAATAATTTGGTGTCATCGGCAAACCTGGCCATCTCACTACTCACTTCTAATTCCAGATCATTTATGAACAAGTTGAAAGGCACTGATTCCGATTCAAATCCCTGTGGGACCCACTGTTTTACTTCCCTCCACTGGAGAATTTACCATTTATTCCTACTCTCTGCTTTCTGTACTTTAACCTGTTTTAACAGCAAGTTTGCTGATGACACCACATGATTTAGGGTGGTTAAAACAAAAAAGTGCCATCCTTGGCATGTCTACTCAGAAGTAAGCTCCACTGAGCTCAATGGGAGTTACTCCCAAGAAAACATGCTGATGAATCAGCCAAATGATTTGAGGAAATGAAGTTTTAGCAAAGTTAGGGTTGGCTTTCATGAAACTGTTTCTCTTTAAACTATTGGGAAATTGGGACAATTTCAGAACCTTTTGGTCAAAACACTATTTCTCTACAGCCCTAGTGTAGTGTTCAAGCAACCCCTTACCCCACATTCACACACACTAGGGCTATATGATTGCTTTTTAAAAAAAATAATAATAATATTATAGAGCCAGTTGTGGCGTAGTGGTGAGAGTGTTGGACTGGGACTTGGGAGATCCGGGTTCAAATCCCCTCTCGGCCATGAAACTCACTGGGTGACTTTGGGCCAGTCACTGACTCTCAGCCTAACCTACCTCACAGGGTTGTTGTGAGGGTAAAATGGAGAGGAGGAGGAGGATATGTAAGCCGCCTTGGGTTCCTTTCAGGAAAAACAAGTCAGGGTATAAATATAAATAAATAAAATAAATAAATAATAATAAAAATTTAGAATATTTCTAGGCATCCTTTCTGGGAAGGAGCCCTCCCAAGATAGATTACAACCATAAATTCATTATAATAACAAAAAAACCTGATACAGGAATAAAACGCCAACATGCATGAAAACACCACAACATAAAAACAATCGGCACCATGCCATGCCTGTAGCCCACAAGTAGGGAATATACAGGCCTAAGAAGCTGATCATATCCCAGCTGGACTTTAATGCCTGTCAGGTATATTCACCTCCATGGCTGAATAATATCTGCTGGAGTTAAACTTACTCATTTGACATGTTCAGTCAAACTTAGGAGCTTTGATGAAGTCCTTTTGCTCTTATTTTATGAGCAGCTGAAGCAAAACACAACCTTTTGGAACTACTAATAGATCCAAATCACCTCTTAAAATACAATTGGACATAAAAGTTTAAAGGAAGAAGTTGTTAGGTGTCCAACACGTGCTTCCTTTCATTTTCCTGGCATCCCTTCCAGAAAAGGATGTGGAATGTTTCCATGCATGGGATGTATCAGGAACTGGACATGGCAGGTAGCAGAACATGGCCTGGATGTTCTGTCACATCAGGAAGTACATTCTTTTTTTACAAAAAAGCTGCTTGCTTTAAGTGCTCAAAACGAGGGATATTATTCACCCAGTGACCTTACCCTGGCAAACTAACTTCCTGCAACCACTTTCGGGGACATTGTGACATTTGTATCGTGACGGTGGAAAACATACAAGGCCGAAGACTCCTGCAAGTGGCTTTGCGTCTGTGCAGGGAACAAGGAGCAGGAATGAGGGAAGGGCGCTGGGCCAGTGATCTCAGGGGCTCCTGCAAGCGCTGTCCAAGGGTGCCGCACTTCTTAGCACCCCATTCCCCGAGGGGGATCACCTTGTTATCTCCAGCCTGTGATCGGAGTCCGGAGAGAACGAGGGGATTCCCCTGGGCACCATTCGCCCTCCCAAGGGTGCCCGATGTCAGCGTCTGGAGTGTGAGTACAAGGAAAGAAGTGAGTGGCAGCATTTTTGGTTTTTGGAGGCTTATTAAGAGGGTTTCTGGGGAGAAGATTGATGTGGCTTTTAGAATCTGAAAACGTTGACATTATTGTGACATTGGTACTGCTGTGTGTGCTTGATCGTGTCCCCTTGTAACACCCGCTGCAATTTTGCTTTCAACAATAGTACAGCATAATGCTCCAATCCCGTTTCCCCTCTGATGGACACAGGGGGCCGAGTAAAGCCGGGGTGGGCAACTTTGGACAGGTCTAGGGGCAACTTCCCACCCCCCAAGACTCCCACCATGGATGCCACAAAAGAAAAGGTGGTTTGTCGCACAGCAAACTGTGACAGAGGCTGAAAAAGGGGGGAATTAAGCATGTTTTCAAGCTCAGTTTGTCCCTTCTAAGCCTCTGTGTCTCAGTTTGCTGCCAAATTTTGGCAACAAAGCACCAATTTATTTTGCCACCACATTTGCACCGCCACATTTTGGCAGCATGGTCAGGGCGGCTGGGGCGCACTAGAGGCTTCTCCTGCTATACAGGCTGCCTAAAACCATCAGCTGCCAAGGAAACCCCCCCCCCCCCACAATAAGCACCGCTCAGGGGCAGAGCACAAGGTCCCAGGTTCGATCCCTCCCCCGGACAGTATCTCCAGTTTGCTAAGGGATCTCAGGTAGGGTGGCTGGGACAGCCTCTCTCTCTGTCCCCGGAGAGCCACTGCCAGGCAAGCGTGGTGGGCCGCCCTGGGCTGGATGGACTGGTGGGGTGGCCGAGCCGTGTAAGACCGTGCCAGGCGCTGCACCCTGTGGAAAAGACATCCAGGCCCCGTGGCAGGAGTTGTGGTAAGCTGATGCTATGCACCTGTCCCAAGAACGGCAACAGGCAGTCCTTTCCTGTCCCTAGGGACCCTTAGCTATAGGCCTGCACCCTGTCATTGCCCTCCCCTCCTGTTTCACGGTGTCCTGTAAGCCAGGGTGCAAGCATCATTTGGGGGGGGCAGTGTGCCCTTGTAACACAGGCCACTGCCCACAGGCACACCACAATTCCATCCCACACCTGCAGTATCATGAGTCATGAAAGAAAAGGTTCTGTTTTAATTCTACATGTTTTACATTCAGGGCTGGCCCTCCCATTAGGCAAGGTGAGGCAGTTGCCTCAGGCGGCAAATACTGGGAGGCGGCAGCAAGGGGTTGGAGGAGGGAGCGGTGGGTCACACAGCCTGCCCGGCGCCCCCTAAGCTAGCCTGCTGCTGCCATCAGGTGTGGCGGAGGATGCTCTCCCATCCTCGGTGTTGAAGAAAGGTGGTCAGTCTCGCAGAAAGGCTTTTGCGCATGGAATGGGGGGGGGCATCTTGCTCTTCACCTCGGGCGGCAAAATATCTTGGGCTGGCTCTGTTTACTGTACATTTCTGAAATTATACCATGGCTTTTTGACCCTGCCCTGCCTCTTTTTGTTTAACATCCAACCTGAAGAAGAGTCCTACAAAGCTTGCTGACTATTCTGTAACTCTTTGGTCATTCCTAATACATGCATTATCCATTGATGATTGGAATTATTATTATTATTGTTGTTGTTGTTGTTATTTTATTTATTTATTTATTTGTTGCATTTATGGATCGCCCATCTGGCCGGCAAACCGGCCACTCTGGGTGATGTACAACATAATAAAATACAGCATAAAATACATTTAAAACAGGTATAAAATTTTAAAATCTGAGCCCACCCCATATTCCCGCCTGAACAGCCATGTTTTTAGTGAGCGGCGGAAGCTCGGCAGAGAGGGGGCATGGCGGAGGTCACTCGGGAGAGAGTTCCACAGTACGGGGGCCGCCACAGAAAAGGCCCTCTTCCTACTCCCCACCAGTCTAGCTGCTCTGGCTGAAGGGACAAGGAGAAGGCCATCCATGGCAGATCTTGTTGAGCGGCCTACTTGGTGTTGCTGGAGACGCTCCTTGAGATAGACTGGACCGGAGCCGTATAGGGTTTTAAAGGTCAAAACCAACACCTTGAATTCGGCCCGGCAAGCAACTGGTAGCCAGTGCAGCTCCTTGAGCACCGGAGTGATGTGATCCCGCCGGCGGCTGCCTTTAACCAGGCGAGCCGCCGCATTCTGTACCAGCTGTAGCTTCCGAACCGTCTTCAAGGGTAACCCCACGTAGAGCGCATTACAGTAGTCTAGGTGAAAGGAGACCAAGGCATGAACCACTGATGGGAGCAGGTGATTAGGAAGGTAGGGGCGCAGCTGCCGTATCAGATGATTATTATTATTATTATTATTATTATTATTATTATTATATTATTATTATTATTATTCCAGTGGACCAGCATGTGTCCCTGGTTGTTCTGCTTTGACTCTACCTCACGCTCAGTTCCCACGCTGCTGCTGTAGCTAGGAATCCTGGCTCCTCCTTTGCTCGTGGCCAGTAATACAGACACCCCCGTGGCCGGCTCCTCCGCAAGGGCAGCTGGGGGGGCGGGGCGGCAGCAGCAGCAGATGGCCATTCCTTGGATCATGGCTATCCTCGACCATGTTCTTGTTTAGACTGGAGTTCCGTGGTTCTTCCCTCTGGGTTTTCATTTTTAAATTCCAATAGGGGTTCTTTCTTTCTTTCTTTCTTTCTTTCTTTCTTTCTTTCTCTCTTTCTTTCTTTTGAAGAACTTTGCAAATTTTGGCGAATTCCTATTAAAAAATGAACTGAACTGAAATCCTCACTCATCTGCACAAACCAAATTCAACAGGTGCAGCCTCTCCCAGCACAGAGAGGACCCTGATGTCGCTGCCTGCCATGTCGCTGTTAAAGATGAGGAGCCAGTCAGAAAAAAAGAGAGCTGGCAGCAACCCTAATTCGCGGTACTAACCTGGTTGAACACACAAGGGTTCAAACCCAGACTTTCAAGAGCTAAGCACTCAGAGCCCCCCCCCCTGCCTGGATGGAGTTGGACAGATCTGTCTGCTTTGGTTTCTCCCCAATCCATTTTTAAAAAAAGTTTCAAGTTCTTCTTGTCCCAAATACGCACAACTTTGCAGATTTTGGTAAATTCTGATCAAAACTGGAATGAAATTAAATTCTCACCCATCACTAAATTCCCTGCAACCAAGGCAGGCGGCAAGAGTGAGTGGAGGAAAGGTGTCACACCTGTCCCTCCGCAAGCGGCCTTTTCTTTAACGCATGGGTGGTGGCGGTGTAAAGATGCAAGGCCCCATTCTTGTCCCAGGGTCTGCCTCACTGTAGGTGAAAAATCAGCTTGGGGAGGGTGATTTTGAGCAGAGAAAGGACGAGAAGATGAAGGGTTAAGGAGCCCCTCCCTTTCTGCCCACCTTCTCCTCCTCAAACAGCCTGCGCAGGGCTGCTTTCGGTTCAAGGAAACACCCATGGGAGAAAAGAAGCATGGATGTCTGGCTAACCCAAGAATCTACAGTTGCCGTCAACTTGTGTAGCGAAGCGGTGACAACAACCCCCTCCCTCCCTCATGAAAGGCAGCATGGACAGACGTAAACGACAAGGTAGTTTATTCACGATGCGATAACGTTCCAGAAAGGCCAGAACAAGCAAAACCATAAATCATTTCCATACATCTTTTTATTCTGTTAAAAGTAACAGAAGTTTTTAGTTTTGGAATAACCCCATCCAGGCATGTTGATGTTTCAAAATCTTACCAACTCTATGAGAAACAGGTGTTTAAAAGAAGACGGCTTAGAATGCTGGCATTCTCCCAAGGGCCCCTTTTCTGGCACCCAAAGGAGAGCCATCCTCCACCAGCCTGTCAGCAGCAAGAGTTCAGATTAGCAGACTTTCTAGTCACCCCTCAACTCGACGGAACAAGGAAAAGCAAGAGAGAGTAAACTCCGGAGATACAGATAGATCTGCTAATTTGCACAATGACTTCTGTAGCATTTATCATGTACAGAGTGCTTTACAACCCTTTTCTTGTTCACCCTCATCCTCACCTTTGAGGTAGGCCACTAAGAAACCCATCTTATGGATATGGAACTAAGACTGAAAAGACCCAATGGGTCCATTGGAGATCCGCCTCCAGGCACATAACGTCCATGGGAGAGGAAACAGTGGCCAGGGACCTGCAGGTGGGTGTTGGAACGTCAGCGCCAGGGTGAGGTGGCATATCAATGGGGCCGGGGCCCAAGTCCAGCCTCTGGGAGAGGGGATGGGGTAAGTTTCAGTTTCCAAAGGCAGTGGTGGCAACAAGAAACATGGCCGCCAGGAACCAGGACACCGGCAACTACTCAGAGTGGCCATGAAGGCTAGGGCTCTCCCAATCTGGAGGCAATTCAAGGTGCGGCTGGACCAGCCATCTGTCATGGATGCTTTGACCTGGATTCCTGCACTGAGCAGGGGGTTGGACTCGATGGCCTTGTAGGGCCCTTCCAACTCTACTTTTCTATGATTCTATGATTCTATGGCTGCATGGCTACTGAAAAAAAGGAACTTGTAGAGGCAGATACTTGGTGGAGAGCTCTGTTGAATCCCACGTGTCCAATGGAGCTTAAAAGGCTGGCCGAGCACATCTGCCCAGATATGGTGTGAGTGGAATAATGCCTAGATAACCCTTACAGAAAGATCTGGCTCAGTGGGGGTCTCCATTCCTCCCGATCCTTATTATCTTTAATGCTCGTTTCCGTATTTCTTTAGTCCTAGCCCCATAGACAATGGATTAAGTACGGGGGGCACCAGGAGGTAGACGTTGCTCATAGGACTTGGACCAGCTGAGGCAGGTTTCTCCCAAACCTGTGCACCACAGAGAGACCAATTAGGGGCACGTAGAAGGCCAGAACCACACACACGTGGGCCACACAAGTCCCGGAGGCCCGGAGGCGCTCATCCCTGGAACGCAGCTGCAGGACGTTCCTGATGATCATCATGTAGGACACGAAGATGAGCAGGGAGTCCAGGCCCATCACCAGGAGGATGGCGGTCAGCCCATACACAACGTTGGGCATTCTGTTGCCACAGACCTGGTGCATCAGATCTTGGTGGAGGCAGTAGGAATGCGTGAGGTTGGTGGAGCCGCAGAAGGGCAGGCGGTGAATAAGCATGGGCAGCGGGAGGAAGAAGACGACCCCTCTCACCACAGCCGCTAGGCCCACCTTTACCGTCACTGAGTTGGTGAGGATGGCGGAGTGCTGCAGGGGATGGCATATGGCCACGTACCGATCCACAGCCATGGCCAAGAGGATGGTGGACTCCACGCCTGAAAGGGAGTGGATGCAGAACATCTGGACTAGGCAGGCCCTGTAGCCGATCTCTTTGGCGTCAAACCAAAAAAGGGAAAGCATCTTGGGCATAGTGCAAGTGGAGATGGCCAGGTCCACGGCTGCCAGCATGCAGAGGAAGAAGTTCATGGGCGCGTGGAGGGTTGGTTCAGCCTTAACAACAAAGACTATGGTACAGTTGCCCACAATGGCTACAAGATACATGGCACACAGGGGGAAGGCCAGCCAGAAATGGGCCCCTTCCAGGCCAGGCAGGCCTACCAAGTTGAATGAGGGCGGGTCGTTGTGAGTTCCATTAGCGGATGACATGGCTGCCCTGATGCACTGTGAACGCGCTGTCCTGCGATGCTGAAAGGGAAGGAGAGGAAATATTCGTAACGTCAGAGTCAAGTGGAGCTCTGTAGGCCAGCATGGGAAACCGTGAGCCTCTCTGTGATCCCATGAAGGTGGCACGCCCATTTCCCGCTCCTGCAGCGCACTGGAGAAGGATGTGTGCCCAGCCGGTCTGACTCATGGCCAGAGGGTGGGAATGTGATGGCCACTACCAAAAATGGATTTAAGGAAGAATGAGGAAAACATACGGTCCTCTATTTACTTACAGACAGTCTGCTTCTTAGATCATTCAGCCAGAGTCCCAAAGTGGGACACAATCAAAAACTCAAGTAAAAAAAAAAAAAAAAGAATAAGGAAAACAAATCAGCAGAGGACAATGAGTCAGCATCAAAAGAATGGAGAGTCTTGTGGCACCTTAAAGACCGACACATTTGTTATGGCGGAAGCTTCTGTGGACTCTGCTTCATCAGGTGCATAAAGTGATAGCCTCAAGTTGGCAGATTTATATATTACACACATGCTTGGCGAGGAACTGTGTGCAGAGCGGTCAGAGGAAACGGAAGCTTCGGCCAGAATAAATGTGTTGGTCTTCACTGTGCCGCAGGCAGGACCCCTCATTGTTCTTGCTGCAGCGGGCTGATGTGATGTGTGCCCCCCCCTCCAGAAAGCACCGAAACAGGAACGATTCATGGCTACAACCCACAACAAAAGCATCTGAGGACAGAACACACCGATTCTGCATGATTTGCGAAGGGCAGTCTGTGCGAGTTCGGGCAGCTTAGCTAAACCTCTTTCAAATGATTCGGACGCCGTGGCCACACATCTTTTCCTGACGGTGACTTCTGAGTGCTTTGCAGGAACGTGACCCAAGTGCACAACACACAAGAATGTTTTGGGGCTGTACAAACAGCAAGGCACACGTGTTTTACACATTTGGTTGTCATGGCTGCATTCAAAGCTTGGAGTACAAAGTGACCCAAAGCTTACCCATGTTAAAAGAGATTTCTAACCAAGCTAAAAAAAAAAAAGAAAGAAAAAAGAAAGGGGGGGGGAGGGACAAGGGGGGGGCTACTAGCCTCACTTGCCCTTCCTCCACTCCGATGCAGCCTGCCGTGGGGAGGGGGCTTTGGGCTAACACACACGCAGACATGGGGAGAATCCAGGACCTCGGTGGAAATGCAAACTGGCTCTCTGAAGACCTCTATTAAAAGGAAACCTGCTGCAAATTCACCCTGAGAGGCTATTTTCCCAGCCTTGCCTTGATACAAACTTGGTACACGCCACATGTAAGAAGCTACAGCAGCAACTCTCGGGAGGCATCTACAAATAGCACATTTTCTGAGTAATTTCCCTGTTTAGCCCCAAGACAGCCTCAGTGAGAGAGGATGCCAGGTCTCGGGGAATGTGTAAAGTCTTTCAGATGCTCAAAGTCTGAGTTTGCAACACGGGCACGGCTAGATCTAAGTGGCGAGCGCCCCCCCCCCGTACCTTTGTCACGGAGGGATCATTCTCCAGTGTGTGACCACGGCTTGAGACGCAAGGAGCTCGCTCATGTGAGCAGGGGGAAGGAAGGCTTTATGGAAGCCATTCAAGCGCAGCCCCTTGGGAGCCATTTGTCACCACTGGGCAACTTGCAGGCGATCACAGCCTCAGTGGAAGGATGCTCCACCCTCAAACACAAAATGAAGCGCCTTTGTGTACCACGTCTGACCAACCGGTCCATCGAGCCCAGCACAGTCTCCTCTGATGTGCAGCACCAGCAGCTCTGGTGCAGAGGTTCTTGTCATCCCTGTTCCCTGAGCCCTTTCCAAGAAGAGGTGCTGGGCTTGGATCCCAGGAGCTTCTTCCTGCAAAGTATACGTGCTACCACTTGGTCATAGCTCCTCCCAAAAACATTTGTTTTATGCTGCTGTCCGTCTTCCAAGAGGGGCAGGGCAGGACAGAGGCCCTCTGTAGATGCTCACAGGTGCCACTGCATCACATACCCTCCAACTGTCCCGAAAATCCTGGGATTGTCACGAGAAAACCCTTAAGCCATCCAGGTGTCTCACTTTGTTATGCAAAGTCCTGAATTCTTTTAGCTTAGCTGCAATTTTGCCCACGCCCCCTTTAAGGTAGCTCTGCTTAGGCTCCAACAGCCGCCCACAGTAAGCAGGGAGGGAACAGACCCGAGGATGTGTGTGCCTGCGCGCACTCACTCTACAGCTGTCTCTGCTTGGTGAAAAGAAAAGGAGGTGGAGATTGCACTCCCTGGCCTGGAGAGGTGAATGAGGGAATTTATCACATGATTCCTATCTTTATATTGCCAAATATTTTATTTCCTAACAGAGCTGAATCTGTGCCTCTAACAGGTGAGGTACAGTGTCAGAAGGAAATGCAAGAAATTTCCCTTTTTCTCTGAAGCTCCATGTTTGGGGGTGTGGGGTGGGTGGGTGGGTAAGCTTCACCTGTTGAATTTGTGTGAATCCTGACAATTTAAAAACAAAAAGAAAGAGATTGCCCTGCAAGCACTGACACCCCATGAAAAACACCAGATATCAACAATTAAGGATTTAAGTAAGCTAAAAAAAATTACAAAAGCCACTTATAAAATATTATAAAATAATATATAATATAATAATGTAATAATTATAATATATAATATATTATTTAATAATATAATTCTGGAAAAGTCATCCTAGCACTGACGCTGCTGCTGCTGCTACCTCTTCTTCTAGCAAGGAGCTAGAATTAGAATTTCACAATTATCCCTCAATTACACGATACTTCTTCACATAATGCATAATCAATTGGCTGCCACAAGATGTGATGGTCAGTATTGTAGATTGCTTTAAAACATACGCACTTTTCTGTGAGTAAATCCCATTGAACATAATAGGACTTACTTCTGAGTATACATGCATAGGATTGCACTGTTATTCTGTTTTCAGAGCAGTGGTAAATTTTACTTGGCTCTACCTGTGCACCCCATGCGAAAGTCTTTTTCTAATTCTAACACATGCTGAAGTGCAATGGAAAAAGCTCTCTGCAGTAATGATTAGGATTATTCTGCAGGGATTTTGGATTGCACTTTTTAAAATGCATTAGAAATTTAAAAAATTATATTTTTAACAGAAAAAACACCCTCCTCAAGAGAAAGAAAGAAAAAATTGCAACTACCTCAAATAGCTGCAACAAACATCATCCTTCCATTTTGGCAGTATTGTTCAATCACAGTGTTGTTGTTCTTGTGCTGTTGTTGTTTTAATAAAGTACACTAGAGCCCACACGTTGTTGTTTTTTCTGAGCGGAGAAAGTAGGAGCTTGCAGGGTGGGCCTGTGAACCACTTTGCACACTCAGAGATAGCTAAATGTTAAATATTATTATTTCTTTGGCAAACTACTAATGAGAACAAAGCCACCATGGAGGGATTGGATTCATTTTTAAAGTGGGTGGGTGGGGGGGAGATCTTTAAAACAAGATCCTCCCCGGTTTACCCCTTCTTACCATTTGTTGTCGCCTCTATATTACATTTTAGATTGTAAGCTGTTTGGGGCAGGGAACTGTTCTCTTATACTTGGTAAAGCACCATGCACATTGATGGTACAATGATGATGATGATGATGATGATGATGATGATGATCAGGGCCGGCGCTACCGCTAGGCAGACCCAGGCGGCTGCCTAGGGCGCGTGGCGGAAGAGGGCACAGCGTTTCTGCGCCCCTTCCTCGCCTCCGGCGCGCTCCTGCCCTGCCTGCCGCCTCCGCCGCGCCTCCCCGCCCGCCTGCCAGCCGCTGCCGCCGCCGCTGCACCTCACCCCCTGCGTGCACCCGCCCGCCCGCCAGCCACCTACCTACCTTCCCGTCGTTTCTTGAGCCCTGCCTGCGTTGTTTTGGCGGAGGAGGAACCAGGGCAACAGGGCTTAAACAGCCCTGTTGCCCTGGTTTCCCCGGCAAAAAAAAAAAGCGTGGGGGTCCCGTCGCGTTGGAGGAGGAGGAGGTGGCGGCGGCAGCGGCAGCAGCCAGCAGCGGGGGCGGGGGGAAGGTAGGTGGTGGGGGGGGCAGCGGCGCGGGGGGGGGTTGCAGAGCAGGGCTGCTTTGCTCCGGAGGGCCCCCCCCCCACGGCACGAGAGGGGTTGGCACTAAATATAATTTGGCCTAGGGCGCCAAACAGCCCTGCACCGTTCCTGATGATGATGTCTACAACAGCAATCACAACCATCATTATGGACCTGGAGATCAAAGTGGCTTCAGAGTGGTCCGAGCCCTTAAACGGTTAGAGCATCGTGGGGTGGGTGGCTAGGGCATTTTTCTGTTTTCTTTTGTCTTCTAGCTAAAATTCAGCCCATCCAGATCAGGGCCATGGCAATGGGGAGACATCTGGTCTCCACGTTTGTGTCTCTGTGAACTGTTATGTGCTATTAGCTGTTTCAGGTTGGTGATTGACAAGCCAAGTTGATACAAATATAAATAAGATAAATAAATAGGCATGCCTAGATGTTCAGCCTTAGTTACAGACACATTGGATTAAAGGACGCATTTCTGCATGAAGAGAAAATTTGTAGTTGGGCCAAATATTATAACATGACAATATAATAAGAGATAAGCATAAACACTTCATAACTAGAGCCTTTTAGCTATTATTGCAGGGAAATTTAGGGAGAGGCAGAACATGAGGAGGATCAGAAACGGAACATATCAATCTAGCATCTGAAAGAAAGTAGTACTTCAAACAATAGCAGAGTGAAGTTTGGAGACCTGAGCACAGGATACAGGAGAGCAAAGAAAAAATACTGATGGTTCAGCACCAGTCAAGGTTTTCATAGATCATAGAGTTGGAAGGAGCCTACAAGGCTATCGAGTCCAACCCCCTGCTCAATGCAGGAAACTAGAGGAGGGGTCTCCCATCCAAGTAACAACCAGGCCTGACCCTGCTTAGCTTTCCAATTTTCAGTTTTGAGATCCAAACCCCGAGAGGGAGGAGAGTCATGGTTACATGACCGTTTGCAATGAAGACTTTTCACCTATGTCACATTTATGTATTTATTTATTTATTTTATAATTAAGTTTATTTTTTATAATAATGTTGTTTTTATTGTTAATGTTGTGCGTGTGTCACACACACACACACACACACAGTTATATTTATTGATTTGGGGTTTTCTCCCCCCCAGGCTTCCCTAAATGCAATATATACATTCAAAGATTTCTGTGCTTAAAATACTGCAGTTTTGTGTGTTTCCTCTAATAACTTTTGTACCTGACCGTGTCCTTTGGTTGCCTGGCCATACCCTTGGCCACGCCCTCATGGTGCCTGGCCACACCCTCTTGATCACACCATCATGTTGCTTAACCAGACCTCTTACAAATTCACATGTGTGTGTCACTATTTTCATCTGTGAAATGTTGGAGGGTATGGCATTGCAGAGTCACGTACACCAGGGGTGGACAGGAAGCAGGCCTCCAGATGTTTTTGCACTTCAACTCCTGGCATTCCTGACCATTGGCGATGGGCTTCTGGGAGTTGGTCCAAAACATCTGGGGATTCCCCTTCTGCCCACCCCTGACGTACACCATGAGATGGGGGAGGCGGTCCCACAGCTGGTTACACAGATCTAATGGAAACTGAAGGAGAGCAGAGCAACCCAAGACATCAGGGGTGGGATGCAGAGGAGTTGGGTTTTCCCCCCTTCTTTCTCAGTGTAGTTACCATGAATCCAGAATGAAATTTAATAGGGATAAATGCCAAGTGCTGCACCTAGGGAGAGGAAACCAAATGCAGAGTTACAGAATGGGGGACACTTGGCTCAACAATACTACAAGTGAGAAGGATCTTGGAATTGTGGTAGATCACAAACTGAATATGAGCCAGCAATGCGATGTGGCTGCAAAGAAGGCAAATGCAATTTTGGGCTGTATTAATAGAAGTATAGCTTCCAAATCGCGGGAAGTGATAATTCCCCTTTACTCGGCACTGGTTAGGCCTCATCTTGAGTACTGCGTCCAGTTCTGGGCACCTCACTTTAAGAAGGACATAGACAAACTGGAGAGGGTTCAGAGGAGGGCAACAAGGATGATAAAGGGACTGGAAACAAGGCCCTATGAGGAGAGACTGAAAGAACTGGGCATGTTTAGCCTTCAGAAGAGGAGACTGAGGGGAGATATGATCGCACTCTTCCAGTATTTGAAGGGATGTCACACAGAGGAGGGCAAAGATCTCTTCTCGTTCATCCCAGTTTGCAGGACACGGAATAATGGGCTCAAGTTACAGGAACCTAGATTCCACCTAAACATCAGGAAAAATTTCCTGACTGTCAGAGCAATAAGACAATGGAATCAACTACCTAGGGAGGTTGTGGGCTCTCCCACTCTGGAGGCATTCAAGGTGCAGCTGGACAGACATCTGTCAGAGATGCTTTGACCTAGATTCCTGCATTGAGCAGGGGGTTGGACTCGATGGCCTTGTAGGCCCCTTCCAACTCTACTTTTCTATGATTCTAATCCGCAGTGCAGCCCACTGTATATTTCTGGGGCAGGTGAAAAGGAAATCAGTGTAAAATATTCAATTTCAGTCTAAAAAAAACCAGCTAAAAGGCTGATAAGACCATAAGAAAGGTTCAAAGAGACATATTCCTAGGCAGGTATGGATAAGATTTTGGCCCAAGGCAGCCTCAGTAACAACAATAGTAATATC
Organism: Shinisaurus crocodilurus; assembly: GCA_021292165.1. NCBI lineage: Eukaryota > Metazoa > Chordata > Lepidosauria > Squamata > Shinisauridae > Shinisaurus > Shinisaurus crocodilurus. The sequence continues at coordinate 296,525,134 of CM037878.1, forward strand.
AAGGAGTTTTGTGGCATCTTAAAATCTAATAGATCTATTATGGCATCAGGTTTTGTGGACTAGCTTTTGCGCTTGGTGCATCTGATCAAGTGGACTCCGGTCCACGATAGCTTCTGACAGAATAAATCTGTTCGTCCTTAAGGTGCTGCAAGGCTCTTTGTTGCTTTTGCCACAACAGAGGAACACAGTTCTCCCACTGGAAATTATAACAATACAAAAACCTCGACCCCTCTGCCAGCTAAACTCTGGTAGCAAAGAAGAACAAATTAAGATAAAGGATGTGAAGCTTTTCAGATAATGAAGAAATAACAGAAAAATTAAGCATAAAATGTACCCTTGTGAAACCTCCCAAACATCTCCAGGTGTCTTCTGAGCATAGAAGCTTCACTGGATCCACAGCAGGGAAAGACAGACTTTATGTTGCAGCTACAGAGTCTTGTCTGGTCTGTTATCCCTGAATTGAAATCGCCCCCACCCAGAAGTATCCAACCCCACTCCGCCTCCAAGGTCTTAATGTGGGGAAATTCCTTTCCAAAATAGGGAATGTAATTTTTTTTTTAAGACTGGTGCAATCAACAAAAAGCAGCAGATGGATTTTGTCTTTTTTTTTTCTTTTTAAAGAAGGCTCTTCTGAAGTTCTCATGCTAAATAAGCCTAATATAAATACTTAAGAAGAGCCGCGCTGGATTGGATTGAAAACCTATCTAATCCAGCATTCGGTTCTCACAGTGGCCAACCAGCTGCCCATGGGAAACTCACAAGCAGGGCAGGAGTGCAACAGCACCCTCCTACCCATGTTCCCCAGCAGCTGGTGTACAGAGGCATACAGCCTGTGGTACTGGAGGCAGCACATAGCCAATCAGGACTAGTAGCCATAGAATCATAGAATCATAGAATCATAGAAAAGTAGAGTTGGAAGGGGCCTACAAGGCCATCGAGTCCAACCCCCTGCTCAATGCAGGAATCCAGGTCAAAGCATCCCTGACACATGGCTGTCCAGCTGCACCTTGATAGCTTTCTCCTCCATGAATGTGTCCAATCCCCTTTTAAAGCCATCCAAATTGGTGGCCATCACGACATCTTGTGATAGCGGATTCTATAGTTTAACTACGCACTGTGTGAAGAAGGACTTCCTTTTGCCCTGTCTGCAGAACTACTTCCTTTTATCTGTGCTAAATTTCCCACCATTTAACTTCATTGGATGATCTTGATTCTATTAGAAGATTCATAGATTCATAGATCATAGAGAGTTGGAAGGGGCTTACAAGGCCATCGAGTCCAACCCCCTGCTCAATGCAGGAAACTAGAGGAGGGGTCTCCCATCCAAGTAATAACCAGACCTGACCCTGCTTAGCTTTCCACACGCTCAGACAAGCTGAGCCAGCATGAGTGCCTCCCTGTCCACTTTCTTCCCACCATTCATAACTGGTATAAACCTCTACCATGTTCCCTACTTACTCACCAAACAGCCCCAGATGTTGTTCTAACCTATCATCATACAGGAGTTGCTCCAGCGGCCCCTTCATCATTTTCTGTACCTTTCCCAGCTCTGCACCATCCTTTCTGAGGTGTGGAGACTAGAACTATACACAGCAGTCACACCATAGGTTTGTAATAAGGCATTAGGATTGGCAGTTTTATTTTCAGTTATTTTCCTATTTCTGCATTCCCCAACATGGAATCTGCATTTTTCACAGCCACCACTCCAATGTGCATCACTTTACACTTGCTTACATTGTATTGCATTTGCCACTTTGATGCCCATTCTCCCCAGTTGGAGCGAGCCCTTCAGAGCTTTTTGCCATCGCTTTTTGTTTTAATCACCAAAAATAATTTGGTGTCATCAGCAAACCTGGCCACCTCACTACTCACCCCTAACTCCAGATCACTTAGGAACAAGTTAAAAAGCACCAGTCCCAATCAAGATCCTTTGGTTTACATCCCTCCCTTGCAAGAACTGTTTTTTTATGCCTACTCTGGTATTTCTATTCTTATAGAAAGTAACCAATCCATAAGAGGACCTCTCCTTTTATTCCATGACTGCTAAGTTTGCTCAAGAGTCTTTAGTGAGGGACTTTGTCAAAAGCCTTTTGGAAGTCCAAGTAAACAGTGTCCACTGGATCACCCCTGTCCACATCTTTATTGACTCAAAGAACTCTAAAAGGTTAGTGAGACAGTGAGAAGCCATGCTGATTCTTCTTCAGCAAGACTTGCTCTTCTATATGGTTGACATATAGTCCTCCTACAGGTGCCTCTGCCAAGGGAGGTTGGGAGGATGTCTTTTCGGTGGTGGTCTGCCTGGCACTCAGTGAGGTCTGCCTGGCGCCAACATTGTCATCCTTTTGGTGCTAGGTTAAGACTTTCATTGACTACCAGGCATTTCACAGCATACAATAAGGTTTTAATGGTCCTGGGATTTTGATTGTTGATTGTTTTTAATTGGTTTTTTAAAATGTAAATGGTTTTTATATTATGTTTTATATTGTACTAGCTTTTTTTACCCGGCGTTGCATGGGTCGTCATTTTCCTATAGGCACTATCTGTTCGAAATTCCTTAAGGTAGCTGTCCGCTGTTTTGAATCCTTCCATAGGAAAGGGCTCCCCCGGGACTACATAATGGAATCCCAGCTCCCCCAGGACTGCACAATGAAATCCCAGCTCCCCCGGGACTACCTGCTACCCCCGGGACTACACAATGAAATCCCTGCTCCCTCCCCCCGGGACTACACAATGAAATCCCTGCTCCCTCCCCCCGGGACTACACAATGAAATCCCTGCTCCCTCCCCCCGGGACTACACAATGAAATCCCTGCTCCCCCCCCCCCCCAGGACTGCACAATGAAATCCCTGCTCCCCGCCCCCCGGACTACACAATGAAATCCCTGCCCCCCCCCCGGGACTGCACAACAATGAATTCCCTGTTCTCTCCCCCCCCCAGTACTACACAATGAAATCCCTGCTTCCCTCCCCCCTGGGACTATGCAACAATGAACCCCCCCCCCGGGACCACACAATCAAATCCCTGCTTCCCCCCCCCCGGGACTGCACAACAATGAATTCCCTGCTGCCCCCCCCAGGACCACACAGTGAAATCCCTGTCGTCGTCCCCGGGACTACACAATGGTGATGCCCGGGTTGTCATTTTCCTATAGGCACTGTTTGTTCGAAATCCACCCACCCACCCACCCCGTTTAGGCCCCGGCTGCAGTTCATGTGAACATTCTGTTTGGAGGTAGGAGAGATTTGCATATCCGCTCCTGATTGGGCCCCTGTGCCAGTGCATACCAGCATTCTAAATGCTGTTGGAGCTATTTGCATAACTGCTCCTGAATGGCCCCTGTGAGCATTCCAAGTGACTCCATTGGCTCTCATCTATTTTGGGCCGTACAGGCGCGGCGAGAGTTTTATGGAGATTTGAACCCGCCAGTCTTTGTCCTCGGGTGATGGGGAGTATGCGTGCCAAGTTTGGGGCGGATCCGTCCAACCGGGTAGGAGACAAGGCGAGGCACGCGAGCCGTGCGGACATACGTACACACGTACAAACATTCACATTTATATAGTGGATTTTTAATCTTTTGTAAACCAGACAGCTTTGGCTATTGGGGGGTATAGAAATGTGAATAATAATTTCTACCAGTTTACCCAGAACAGACGTTAAGCTAACTGCCCTGTAATTTCCTGTGTCACCCATGGATACCTTTTTTTAATTATTATTTTAATGCCATTACATTGCTCACTCTTCAGCCCCCTGGTGCATGTTGCATATTTTTGTTAGAAGATCAGCGATTTCCCATTTGAGTCCTTAAGAGCTCTCAGATGGATCTCATCCAGACCTAGCGATCCGCCTGTTTTCAGTTTGTCAGCAATGTGTGGAACTTCATCTCTTGCCACCACGGATGGCCTCAGTCCCTCATTCTCCCTTCCTGGAAGTGTCCTTTGAAAGCCAGGAGCCTGCAATGGCGACGGAACATAAATGCTGCCTTGTTGCTTCTGCCAGCAGGAATGAGGTGGGAGATCCAGCATATGCAGGGGGCTGCGCTGGAGGCATCAGTGACACGAGTTGCTGTCGGATCACCAATCAGCCTCTCCCCCGGGGAGCCTGGGGTGAGAAGAAAGGATGACTTATGGGGGCAAAGGCACGTGCATTTTTTCCATGGAGCAGGCACTTATTGATTCATTCAGAAAAAACAAAACAGAAACCCAGTCCCCATGCTTTCCCATTCATAATGAGGTCAGAAAAAGAATCTTTCTTTCATCACAAGAAAGCAGCACGCATGCTAAGACAGAGATAAAAATGGCAGCACAAAAATAAAATCAGGAGTTCATAAAAGGATGTGGACCTGCCTGGGTTTTAAGACCCTTGGGGGAGGCCCTTCTTTCTTTTATTTTCTTTTTCCTATTCCATCCATCTTTTTTTAAAAAAAATATTTAATTTTTTCAGACAAAATGTAACAAAATACAAAAATGACACAAAATTTAACTAAGATGACATATATATATATATATATATATATATATATATATATATGTAATATGGCCCTTCTTTCTGTCCTACCAACATCTGAGATACAGGCCTGTGGCTCATGCTGGCTCAGCTAGTCTGAGTGTGGAAAGCTAAGCAGAGTCAGGCCGGGTTATTACTTGGATGGGAGACCCCTCCTCTAGTTTCCTGCATTGAGCAGCAGGTTGGACTCAGTGGCCTTGCAGACCCCTTCCAGCTCTATGATCTATGAATCTATGAATCCAGAGAGCGCCTCCTTGGCACTGCCAGGCAAAGAAGTTTTTATTTGGACATGTCTTTGATCTCATAAGATGACATATTAGGACCACTGTAAATAGTTTGAAATTTGCTCAACCGGCTGTTGTTTTTATTGTTTTTATTGAAGTGTTTCATGTGCCTTGTTTTGTATTTCTATTTGTTATTTAGCATTTTACTACTGTTACTGTTTACTAGAAAGGTGAGCTACAAACTTAACCAGACAGACAGACAGACTTCTGAGGGCAAACATCTCTTGAAGTCCTACGGGGTCAGCAGTCTGCTCTGTCATTAAGCATGGCAGGTCAGGTCAGGTCAAGTCTGGTCAGATTTTATTTGCACTTCCCAAAGGCCATAGCAAAACGTAGCGGCACAAGAATGTCGGTTTGCACAAAAATGGGGTTTTGCTCTGAAGAAGGTTTTGCCCCCTCCGTAATGAGCTTCCGCCGTGCATTAAAAACATGGCTGTTCAGGCGGGGATATGGGGTGGGTTAGGTTTTTAATGAGAATTTTTTATATTGTTTTAATTATTATGTTTTATTGTGTTGTTTTGTTGTATTTTGGTTGTACATCGCCCAGGGTGGCCGGGTGGCCGGCCAGATGGGCGATTGATAAATATAATAAATAAATAAATAAATAAATAAGAAATCCTGATCAGTCAAACTTAGAAACATCTATGAAGTCCTTTCCCTCTTATTTTATGATTGGCTGAAGCAAAACACATCACTTTTAAAAACACGAATGCATTCAAATCACTTATTAAAAATACAGTAAAACATAACACTTTTATTAAGAGAAGGTAAGAGCTTTCGGTTGTTCAAAAAGATTGCTTCTTGTCATTTTCTGGCCAGAGTAACTTCTGTATGCCAGAAAAGATGTGGAGAGTTTCCATGCATGGGAAGCATCAGCAAGTGGGCATGGCAGGTAGAAGAGCACGCCCCGGATGTTCTGTGAGAGCAGGAAGTTCATTCTCTGAGAGAGAGAGAGAGAGAGAGGCTTGCTTTATATTCTGAAGTAAGGTACATGATGAGCTCACCCTGAAGAAATGACTTAACTGCATTGCTTTGGCTAGGCTTCAGGGATGTCATTATATTTGTCGCAATTCTAGAATGGAATAATTGAGTCAATGGTGCAACAGCAGCCTGAAGGAAGATCTGGGATGAAAGAAGTCTGCATCCCAAAAAATAATCTACGGATGACCGGATATTCCAGGCCGCTGGGGGATTGTCCTTCTAAAGCTCTAGCATTCTGATGCCCTGCCCAAAAGTTCAGTTATGTGCAACAGGCCACAAAGCAGGCAGGGCCTCGTTGCCAGCTACTTCGTTTTAACTCTTGGTTCTCCTCCTCCACCAGCCGCGTTATAAAACAAGTTTATTTACACAATTACCGTACCTTCACAAACCCAGACACACGCCAGCAATACAGCTTATCAGTACGGTACAAAGTAGCAAGGAAGAAGTCTCAAGGACACCGTGATTTCAGGGCTCTCAGCTAGTTAGTTCAGCTCGGGCTCCAGCAGAGGCCCGGTCAACCGCACGCTGCTAGCTGGGTTCCCGGCGGAGGTCCGGTCTACCCAAGCGGCTTGTGGGTGATTTCAGCTTGGTTTCCCGGGGGTCCGGTCAACCCAAGCGGCCAGTGATTTCAGCTTGGTTTCCCGGGGGTCCGGTCAACCCAAGCGGCCAGTGATTTCAGCTTGGTTTCCCGGGGTCCGGTCAACCCAAGCGGCCAGTGATTTCAGCTAGCTGGAGCGCGCCGGGCGCTGCTACCCGGGGTTGCCGATCCTTCGTTCCCTTACCCCAAGCATGGGGCAAGATTGCTGATCAGGTCCAACAACTCAGTTCCCTTGCGCAGGGTGTTTTATACCTTGGTGTTTCAGGTAGCCCCTCCCTCCGTAATCAGGTGGGTTGCCAATCAGGTGGGTTGCCACCCTCCCTGAGGGGCGGCCTTTTGGGTCAGGTGGGGTGACGCCTTCCCCCCGTGGGGTGGGGTCCCTTTGAAGCCACTTGCTTAATGGTCCCATCCTGTGGTGTTGAGTGGTCCTTTCTTATGGGTGCCGAAGTGTCTGCTCTGGAGAGGTATTCAAGTCTTATGTAGATGGGGCTGATATACGAGAGCATTGACAAACCTGGCGATGCTTCCTGTCTTCCCCCCTGGGGTGATTCTATGCAGATGTTGTTTGTCCCCTTTGGCCTCTGTGGAGACTGGCTGTCTCCCCCCCCCCTGGGTCTCCTTCCCCCCACCTTGGTGAGTGTGTGTGTGTCAGAAAGGGGGCTTAGGTTGGCTTTCTCCACATGTTTCCTGAGAAGCCGAGGGGTCAGGAGCTCACTTCGAGGGCTACGTGTGGTGGTTCATGCCTCTGCCAAGGACTGGCCCCCAAAGGAGGTGGGAGATGCTGCTGGCAGTGGCCAAGTGGCCAACAAAACAAAAGCAGGGATGAGTTTTGCAGGCAGCTGGACAAAGGGACCCTGTAGGGCTTGAAGGGCTGGCGCCTTGGGGGCTGATGCAGCTTTTTGGATGACCGCTGCCTGGGTGCCCGTCTGCTCAGTGTGTAGATTTTAAAGAAAACAATTATCACAAAAATGCCTCGAGTCTCCTGGATTCTCTCATCCCAAAGGAAACTAAGCCCACTCCCCTGCTAGTATGCCTATAGGCAGTCTGCCTATGTACTCCAGTTGCTGGGGAACATTGGTGGGAGGGTGCTGTTGCATTCATGTCCTACTTGTGGGATCCCGTGGGCAGCTGGTTGGCCACTGTGTGAACAGAATACTGGACTGGATGGGCCCTTGCTCTGATCCAGCATGGCTCTTATGTTCTTATGTAGGTGCTCCTGGACCTTCTCACCACCTGGGGAAATGGATGCGCATCAGCATACAGGAGCTTGGAGGGGGCTGTGGGATTTGGGGGGGTGCTGAGCGACTAACATCTCATGCCCTTCTTTGTGTCCAGATGCATCTGCAGTGCATTTTTGAATTTTAAAAAAGGGAACAAGGAAATACAAATGAGGAACTGGGAACTAGGAACCAACTTCAGCCTTGTGAGACAAAAACAATGTACAAGAGAACTTGTTTCATCTCCAGGCCTCTTGTGGTCTTCCTTGCCAGCACCGCTCTGGTCCTCCATGTACCTAAGTCAGTGTTTCTCAACCTTGGGTCCCCAGATGTTTTTGGCCTACAACTCCCAGCATGCCCCAGCCAGCATAGCTGGCTGGGGCATGCTGGGAGTTGTAGGCCAAAAACATCTGGGGACCCAAGGTTGAGAAACACTGACCTAAGTGTAGGTAAACACGGGTGGTGGTGGTGGTTACCTCCATTCTCAGGACCAAAGGCCTCTCTGGTCCAGCATTCTGTTCACACAGTGGCCAACCAGATGCCTCTACAGGAACGCCACAAGCAGGATGTGAGTGCAGCAGCGCCCTCCCGCTCGGGTTCCCCAGCAACTGGTGTACAGAGGCATATCTCCCAATACATCCTCCCCAAAACACACACTTTGAAGAGCTGATAAGACACCAAAGCTGGAAAATTAGCAGCAAACCACAAGACTCTATACCATGGAAAAACAAAAATTCACATCCAAAATTATACATTTAAAAAATAAAATAAAAATCACACGGTTTTGGATGCAGTGAGAACGTTTCCGTGTGCCCTCAAACAATCAGATTTATTTCTGCTCAGAAGGAAACATCTCAGAGAAAGAATTGTGACCTGTTTACACGATTGGGCTCCTTCTTCTGCCATTGCCAGAGACCAGTTTTTGTTCCCAGAGACAAAAATAAGCTCATTGAACGGTGTTTGCCTGTCTGCAGTCGCTTTCTCTCGTGCACGGTGAGGGGGGGATGCAGAGGCGCAGGTGGGTGCTGACCTGGGCCACGCAACGAAAGAGCGGGGGGGCGGGGATCCCATCCTGGTACTGGGCACTGCTGCCCGTGGAGTCCAAAGATGCTGGAGCTCCTGTCCAGACACCTCCACAAGAGGAAAAGCAAACAAAGAAACCAACAGCTGCATGACCCAGCTAGACCCCCACACTGTATTTAGATATCTGCATAGATCATAGAATCATAGAATCATAGAAAAGTAGAGTTGGAAGGGGCCTACAAGGCCATCGAGTCCAACCCCCTGCTCAATGCAGGAATCCAGGTCAAAGCATTCCCGACAGATGTCTGTCCAGCCGCACCTTGAATGCCTCCAGAGTGGGAGAGCCCACAACCTCCCTAGGTAGTTCATTCCATTGTCTTATTGCTCTGACAGTCAGGAAGTTTTCCCTGATGTTTAGGTGGAATCTGGGTTCCTGTAACTTGAGCCCATTATTCCGTGTCCTGCAAACTGGGATGAACGAGAAGAGATCTTTGCCCTCCTCTGTGTGACATCCCTTCAAATACTGGAAGAGTGCGATCATATCTCCCCTCAGTCTCCTCTTCTGAAGGCTAAACATGCCCAGTTCTTTCAGTCTCTCCTCATAGGGCCTTGTTTCCAGTCCCTTTATCATCCTTGTTGCCCTCCTCTGAACCCTCTCCAGTTTGTCTATGTCCTTCTTAAAGTGAGGTGCCCAGAACTGGACGCAGTACTCAAGATGAGGCCTAACCAGTGCCGAGTAAAGGGGAATTATCACTTCCCGCGATTTGGAAGCTATACTTCTATTAATACAGCCCAAAATTGCATTTGCCTTCTTTGCAGCCACGTCGCATTGCTGGCTCATATTCAGTTTGTGATCTACCACAATTCCAAGATCCTTCTCACTTGTAGTATTGTTGAGCCAAGTGTCCCCCATTCTGTAACTCTGCATTTGGTTTCCTCTCCCTAGGTGCAGCACTTGGCATTTATCCCTGTTAAATTTCATTCTGTTGTTTTCGGCCCAGCGCTCCAGCCTATCGAGGTCACTTTGAATTTTGTTTCTGTCTTCCAGAGTATTAGCTGTTCCACCCAACTTTGTGTCATCTGCAAATTTGATAAGCATTCCCTGTACCTCCTCATCCAAGTCATTAATAAAAATGTTGAAGAGCACCGGGCCCAGGACCGAGCCCTGTGGTACCCCGCTCGTTACCTCTCCCCAGTTTGAGAAGGAACCATTGATAAGCACTCTTTGAGTCCGATTCTTTAGCCAATTGTGGATCCACCTGATAGTTGTTCCATCTAGCCCACTCTTAGCTAGCTTACTAATCAGGATATCATGAGGCACTTTGTCGAAAGCTTTGCTGAAGTCCAGGTATATAATGTCCACAGCATTCCCACAGTCCACAAGGGAGGTTACCCGATCAAAAAATGAGATCAGATTAGTCTGACAGGATTTGTTCTTGACAAATCCATGCTGGCTTCTAGTAATCACTGCATTGTTTTCAAGGTGCTTGCAGACTGACTTCTTTATAATCTGCTCAAAAATCTTCCCGGGGATTGATGTCAGACTGACTGGCCTATAGTTCCCAGGTTCCTCCTTCTTGCCCTTTTTGAAGATGGGAACAACATTTGCCCTCCTCCAGTCGTCTGGCACTTCACCTGTCCTCCAGGATTTCTCAAAGATAATAGACAGTGGTTCTGAGAGTTCTTCTGCCAGTTCCTTTATTACTCTAGGATGCAGCTCATCAGGCCCTGGAGATTTAAACTCGTTCAGAGTAATCAGGTGCTCCTTGACCATTTGCCTATCAATCTCAAGCTGCAATTCTGCCCCTTCAGTCTGCACTTCAGGTTTGCCAGGGGGGTCATAGACCCTCTTTTGGGAGAAGACCGAGCCGAAGTAGGAATTGAACACTTCTGCCTTTTCTTTGTCTTCTGTTATCAATTTGCCATCCTCATTGCGTAGTTGAACCACCAGTTCTTTCTTCTGTCTTTTACTGTGCATGTATCTGAAGAAAGCTTTTTTGTTGCTTTTAGCATTCCTCGCTAACCTTAGCTCATTCTCAGCTTTAGCCTTCCTGACACTATTCCTGCAGTTCTGTGCTACCTGCCTGTACTCTTCCCCTGTAGCCTGTCCTTCCTTCCACTTCCTATACGTGTCCTTTTTTGTTTTCAGGTCATCTTTGAGTTTATTGTGAAGCCACATTGGCTTCTTCTGTTGCCCTCTGCCTTTTTTCCTTGTGGGAATTGTTTGCAATTGTGCCTTCAAAATTTCCTTTTTTAAAAACTCCCACCCCTCCTGGGCTCCCTTTCTCGTGAGAGTCACTTGCCATGGGATCTTACTAATCATTGTTCTGAGTTTGTTAAAATTGGCTTTCCTAAAATCCAGGGTACGTGTTTGGCTACACTCAGCTTTTGCTTCTGTTAGAATCAAGAACTCAAGTATAACATGGTCACTTTCCCCCAGAGTTCCCGAAACTGCCACTTTATCCACTAACTCGTCTCTGTTGGTTAGAATCAGGTCAAGGATAGCCGATCCTCTAGTTCCTTCCTCCACTTTCTGTAGGAGGAAGTTATCAGCAGCACAGCTCAGGAATTTCTTGGAGGGGCCATGTTTGGCTGAATAAGTCTCCCAACAGATATCAGGGAAATTGAAGTCCCCCATTACTACCACATCGTGCCTCCTTGAAACAATGGCAATTTGCTTTTCAAAAGTTCCATCCTCGTCTTCTCCTTGATTGGGTGGTCGGTAGTAGACTCCAACCGCCATGTTCGTTTTATTCTTTGCCCCCTTTATTTTAACCCAGATGCTCTCAATGGGGCTGCCAAGCTCCTCTTCCTGTATCTCTGTGCAGAGATACGTATTTTTAACATACAGTGCAACTCCACCTCCCTTTCTGTTGCTTCTGTTCCTTTTGAACAAGTTATACCCTTCAATTGCTGTATTCCAGTCATGGGAGTCATCCCACCAGGTTTCAGTTATCCCTATCAAGTCGTACTTGCCCTCATGTATCAAGAGTTCAAGTTCGTCTTGTTTATTGCCCATACTGTGGGCATTAGTATACAGACATTGAAGACTATGTGCTTTATAGTCCGATGTTCCATTTGGGGTTTCAGGGGATATTGTCTTCAAAGGACTTCCTTGGTGGAAGAATGTGCTGGGATTGTCTGGGATAGGCCATTTGCCTCCGGCAACCAGCCTTCGCTCCTGTTAAAGGAGCAGGAGCCCTTTGGCTCTGGGTTTACCGCAGCATCAGCCTGAAGGAAATACTGGCATGATTCAGACTGTACCACCCCCACCCCCTTCATTTCCTACACAGAGGGGAGGGTGCTGAGGCACCGGAAGCCACAGAGCGAGGGAGAATCCTGGAAAGGAAAGGGATGCAGGGATTCCCCTGCTTTTCCCTAGAACCAGGCATATGGACCCGGGGCAGACGGGAAGCTGCGTGAATGCGAGTTCCAGTAATATAGGAAGTGGCTTTATACCAAGTCAGATGATCAGTCCATCTAGCCCAGTGTTCTCCAACCTTGGGTCCCCAGCTGTTTTTGGCCTACAACTCCCAGCATGCCCCAGCCTGCTATGCTGGCTGGGGCATGCTGGGAGTTGTAGGCCAAAAACAGCTGGGGACCCAAGGTTGGAGAACACTGATCTATAGCCCCACCTCCTGGAGGAGCCAACAATGTTATTTCCTGTGATCTGATCTCCCAGGTCAGCCTCAGTCGGGGCAGCATCATCCCTCACACTGTGCTCTCCCCTCCCCCGCCGCTGTAGAATCTACACCATGTGCAATTTTGTACACCTCTCCCTCCCCTTACTCACATTTTTGCTAAGCTAAAAAGCCTCAGCCATTGTCACTGTTCCTCATTGGGGGGGGGGGGTTTGCTCCAGCCCCTCAAACATCTTGGATGCCCTTTGAGCCCCTTCCCCACCTCCAGCTGATCTTTGCCCCACTGTGGCTGGGCCTACTGGGTTGTTTTTTTTTTTTATAAAGTAGGTCCAGCCATGGGTCTCCTGATGGCACATCTAGCTTGGTCCTGAGAATTTCAGCTGCAGCCGTGTTCACTGGCCCTCTTCTTTCTATTTCTTTTCAAATGCATAAGAATGTCCAACTCAAGAGTAAGATTCCCCTCCTGACTTAGGCGAGGGCCAAGACCAATGTTGTCGGATCTCCAGAGTTTGCTTATGATGCTGCTGTCATTAGTGAGTCAGTGGTTTGTTTGTTTGCGACGTGCTGCTCAAAGGCTCATATAGGGCACAAAAGCAGGATATGAATACACACACACACACACACACACTTTAAAAATGAGATTACTGAAACAGGAAGCACAGTTTCAAGACTGGCAAAGCTAGGTTGCTACTTGCTTGTTTCCCGATTTATTTATTTTTAGATAGCAACATCTCTCTTTGCTTTATCTCAATACTTATTTAATTTCATTTCTATACTGCCCAATTGCCAAAGCTCTCTGGCCGGTTTATAGCAGTTCCTAAAACAGGGCCATAATACAATAAAAACAGCCATAAAAATATTCCAAAATGCAGAATTGAAAATAGTTTAAAAAAATTTAAAAACAATTTAGCAGCTAAAACAATATTAAATTCCAAGCAGACCTGTTAAGAACACCTGACATGGGTGCCCCCACCAAGCCATTAGGTGTCCCTGGATGCCTTTAAACGCCTCAGCACAGGGGACTGTCTTAACCTGGCCCTTGCCCTAAGCAGGGATGGGGACTCGGACTCGGGGACTCGACTCGTGAGTCGGACTGAGTCCCCCCTCTGACTCGACTCGGACTTGAGTCCCAATATTTTTAATGGGACTCGAGACTCGACTCGGGACTCGAGACCAAGGACTCTTCAACATCCCTGGGCTGTGCCAGAAGGAGTGGAGAGGAGTGCAATCACCGGCGAAGAGTGGAGGGTGGAATTGTGATGAGACCTCACCGTTCCAGAATGGGGGGCAAACATTTAGAAAAAATCATGTGCCTCAAATGCAACATGGATAAGTTTTAGGAAGTACAGCAAGTTTATTTTTTAAAATCATTTTCCTAAAATGCAACCTTTGAGACATTTTGGGTTTGGCTGCCTCTGCCTGCCTGTTTGGGGTTCCCTGCCTCCTCTGCCTGCCTGGTCTCTTCTTAACCAGTTCCACAGTTTGAATTGTCCAAGACAAAGGCTTCTGCTTGCCTGCTTTGGGGTTCCCTGCCTCCTCTGCCTGCCTGGTTATTTTGGGTTTGTCTGCCTGGTCTGTTCTTGTCAAAATCAGTGGCAGAGTTTTGAAATAAAAAGGCACACTTGTGCCTAGAATTTATTTAAGCCACACATCTGAAGTAGCCTTATTTTGTTGGGGGAAAACCCCACTGATTTTAATAGGGACTCGTGGAGTCAGCTTTGGGAATGACTCGTGACTCGTGAGTCACCATTTTGGACCAAGGACTCGGACTCGAGACTCGGGTCCAAAGACTCGTGACTCAACTCGTGACTCGAAACCAAGGACTCTTCAACATCCCTGGTCCTATGCCAAGCAAAGTTTTCCCTGTTTATGATTCCTACGCAGGCTATGTGAACCTATATAGCAGGGCAAGGACTGGGATTGGCCCTCCTCTGTCACCTGACTGAGTTCCAAGCACTCTTTGCTGGGTTTGGCCCAATGGCTGTCCTTCTCTGCCCCAGGATGCCGGCAAGGACAACAGCAGGTGTGGCTCAAATACGCTGAAAGCAGCCCACTGTTTGAAAGGGTGTTAGCGGGATAGGGGGAATAGGGGTCCCCAGGACGGAATATCAGTGGCCACCTTGAACATCATTTTTGGTGGAAAGGCAGGATATAAATTTTAATGAATAACTAACATGGCGGCATCAGTTCTCTGGCCTACAGGGAGCTAGAGAGCAGTACGTACATTATTTCCCCTTAATCTATACAAACAGGTCTTTTTTTCTGCATTAAATAGCCCCCAAGCTGGCTTGCAAACCAAAATTAAAATCAAGATACAATGATAAAATAAGAACCCCAAATGCTAGTCTAACTCCCTTAATTGTCCAGTACTTTTCGATCAGTTGGGAAGAACAAATGGAGTTACTGGCTCTAATAAACATTAAAGATGACATTAAACGATGAGGCACTGCAAGTGTGACCACTGAGGAATGCTCAGAGGAACTCTTGCGTTCTCGTTACTCATTAGGGGATGAGGGGAAAGCACTCTGAACATGCTCAGAGGCCAGACAAACAACCTTATTGTGGAAGAAACCTAGTTCTAGCTAATGCATGATTTGAACAACCTGAGTTTCAGGGGCCGGTATCATAGACCCTTAGAGTAGATTCTGGAGTCCAGTTTAAAATCTCCCTCATGGAAATTCAATTTTTACCCCACCCCAACCCCCAAAGAAAGGAAAAAGAAGAAAGGAAAGTTGAACAGGTACTTTGCAGTGATATCTTAGGAGAGAGGAGGCAATGTTCACACAGTGGCCAACCAGCTGCCAATGGGAAGCCCACAAGCAGGCAGGCATGAGTGCAACAGCACCCTCCCGCCCATGTTCCCCAGCAACTGGTGTACAGAGGCAGACTGCCCTTGATACTGGAAGTAGCATTTAGCCATCGGGACTAGTAGCCACTGATGGCCTTCTCCTCCCTGAATTTGTCTAAGCCTCTTTAAGGCCTTCCAAACTGCTGGCCATCACTACATCTTGTGGAAGTGAACTCCACGGTTTAACTCTGCACTGTATGAAGAAGGGCTTCCTGTTATCTGTCCTGAATCTCCCACCAAACAGCTTCATGGGATGACCCTGTGGGGTTCTAGCATTATGAGGGAGGAAAAATGTCTCCCTGTCCACTTTCTCCACACCAGGCATACCTTTGTCCACCTCTACCATGTCTCCCCTTACTCACCTTTTCTCGAACATAAACAGTCCCAGATGTTGTGATCTTTCCTCAAAGCAGAGTTGCTCCAGCCCCTTCATCATTTTAGTTGCCAGGGATGGGGACTCGGACTCGGGGACTCGACTCGTGAGTCGGACTGAGTCCCCCCTCTGACTCGACTCGGACTCGAGTCCCAATATTTTTAATGGGACTCGAGACTCGACTCGAGACCAAGGACTCTTCAACATCCCTGGGCTGTGCCAGAAGGAGTGGAGAGGAGTGCGATCACCGGCGAAGAGTGGAGGGTGGAATTGTGATGAGACCTCACCGTTCCAGAATGGGGGGCAAACATTTAGAAAAAATCATGTGCCTCAAATGCAACATGGATAGGTTTTAGGAAGTACAGCAAGTTTATTTTTTAAAATCATTTTCCTAAAATGCAACCTTTCAGACATTTTGGGTTTGGCTGCCTCTGCCTGCCTGTTTGGGGTTCCCTGTCTCCTCTGCCTGCCTGGTCTCTTCTTAACCAGTTCCAAGGTTTGAATTGTCCAAGACAAAGGCCTCTGCCTGCTTGCTTTGGGGTTCCCTGCCTCCTCTGCCTGCCTGGTTATTTTGGGTTTGTCTGCCTGGTCTGTTCTTGCCAAAAATCAGTGGCAGAGTTTTGAAATAAAAAGGCACACTTGTACCTAGAATTTATTTAAGCCACACATCTGAAGTAGCCTTATTTTGTTGGGGGAAACCCCCATTGATTTTAATAGGGACTCGTGGAGTCAGCTTTGGGAATGACTTGGGACTCGGGACTCGTGAGTCACCATTTTGGACCAAGGACTTGGACTCGGACTCGAGACTCGGGTCCAAGGACTCGTGACTCGATTCGTGACTCGAAACCAAGGACTCTTCAACATCCCTGTTAGTTGCCCTTTTCTGCTCTTTTCCCAACTTTTAACACAGCCAGGCACCCTCTGTGTTGGTTCAAGCTCCTGGCCCCTCACAATCTGACCAGTCAAGCGGGGACAGGGAGATGGGCAGAACCTCGGTGCTCCCGTGCAGTGTCCCGTGGGATACCTGCAGGAGGACTGAGGGGGGAGGAGAGGGAGGCACACGGCGCCCCCCCTCCCCACGATGCGCCCAATCGTCCCACATCGGGGGGGGGGGGCAGGGTGGCTTGTAAGCCAGACCGCTGCAGTCTGGTTTACAGCGCTGTCTGAACCTAACCAGTTCCTCGCCCACAGATGAATTAACCATGCACTGGCCAAACGAAGGCATTTGGAATGATTTCTATTTGGGAGCCGTTTCTGCCGGGACGCAGCTGTGGCTCAAGCAAGGCACCGCCGGACACCAGTGCAAGGCAAGGGCATATCTGCTGATGGCACGAAAATATAATCTGAAGTCTCCCAAAACTTTAGGTGCAGAGCTGTCCAGCTCTTCAAAGGCCCGGGGGCATGGCTTCGTTAGTTATTTATTCATTCATTTCCTATACCGCCCAATAGTCGAAGCTCCCTGGGCGGTGTACAGCAATTAATTAAAAAATACAGTCAAATACACTGTTGTGAGTAAGCAGTGCAGCGTTTTAGCGGCGGCTTTTAACGAAACCGTCTAGTCTGGTGGCTGCTGCGCCTTTTGGAGGGGAGCAGAGTCCTTGCCTTCCCTGATATTCTCTTGCTCTTCTTGGCAGGAAGCAAGAAGAAGCACTTTCGTTCCCAATGTGCTGCTTGCCTTTTGGTCCCATTCTCACAACAAAGTTATTTGCATCCAACGGGAACAGCGGGTCATAAATCAGGGCAGATGGTAAACAGCCTGCCCAATAAACTGACGGAGAAAGAGCAGCCCCGCGGAGACAAGAGGCATAAATGGGAAAAGACCGTTTACTTTTCAGAGCCTTCTCCGGGATGAGACGGGGCGGGCGCCCTGATTGGCCGAACGGCGCCCGCTGCTGGCGCCCTTTCCTGGATGCCCCATAAAAGCCTTCTCCCCCGCCCGGGAAACCAGCCATTCAGGAGCTGGAGAGTCAGCCCCTTTTGTAATGAGAGAAGGGGCCCCGTCCTCTGGGGTGACGGGCGGCCACGGAAGCTCAGTAAGGACCGGGGCTGACCTGACTGCACCGCACAGGTGGCCCGAGTGCCTGCGGCGGCGGCGGCGGGCGGCTCATTTGCTGAAGAAGGCAGCCATCCAAGCGGAGGCAGGCGGTCCGCCCGCCAGGCGCGCTGCGGCGGGTTGAACCAGATGGCCTGCGAGGTGCCTTCCTGCTCTCTGTGATGCTACGAATCGAGCGCCGCGAGGTCCCAGCGCCAGCGGCGCACGCCTGCTGAATCTCTGGCCCTGCTGCTGCAGAGCGGGCGCCGCGTCCAGCAGCTGCGCGGCCGCGTGTTCCAGGACCCGCGGCCGCAGCAAAGGAGGGCGTCGGGCCGCTGCAGGATCAGGCTGGCCTTCAGGTGAAGAGACTGCCGCGATTTCCTAACCTGATTTCCTGACTGGCTCACTAGTTCTTTTCTTTTGGGGGAAAAACTGGCCCGGCCACAGTCGGGATTTCCGTGGGGGTATCCTGCTGCATTGTGGCAGGATGCTGAATCGGCAGATAAACCACTGGATGCCAAACTGGGCGTGAACTGCGAGGTGTGATATTGTACCCGGGCATTTCCACGTGTGCGCACTTCTAGGGCTAAGCGAAAACAGCCCTGCAAACTTACTGTCATTTCAGCTTTTTTTTCGGGGGGGGGGCAAAATTCTTTGGAAGGTTTATGGGAAGGGCGGGTCGCCACAACTTGAAGAGTTTCTAATTGTGAAAGGAGCATTGGAGGAAGGGTGACCCCCCCCCCCCCAGCAGCATGATCCCGACTGGACCCTCCACGGCCTCCGTGGTTGCTACTAAGTTAAGAAAAAATGCAGGAGACCTCGACTGCCGATCTGCCATGTCACAGATCTCGGTGCACCCCTGAGATTTTCCAGTTCTGGCTTCACGCTCAACGTGGCTGGCTTCCCTTTCCATAGTGAATCTTTTGCAGCTGCCCTCCCTGTCAGGCGTGCAGTCAGTGGGTGTGTGTCCCCCCCCCCCGTATTTTTCTACAACTAAATTTGTGTAAAATTCTGGAAAGTAAAAAAAACAATCCGCGAGTCCACGGAATCTGCGTGACTTGGGGAAAGCCGGTCAGCTGCAGAATCCACAGGCTGGATTCATAGAAATCTGACCTCATTTGACTCCATCACAGGTTGCTCCTCCAACAAGAATGCCCCTGCACAGGATTGGTCTCCTTGACCAGTTTAGGGGCGCCTCGTAACATAAATGGCTTGGCGAGAGTGCTGATGCCGAGGGGGGCAGCCCCAACCCGAGCAGGGTTGACAGATTGTCTGATTTAATCAAAGATTTTTATTCTGCCACCTGATTCAGGCCAAGCCATGAGGACAGGTGTATTAATGACGAGGAGGACGAGGACTATGATTTATTTATTTATTTATTATATTTATACCCCGCCTTTTTTCCTGCAAGGAACCCAAGGCGGCTTACATAATCCTCTTCCTCCTCCTCCTCTCCAGTTTATCCTCACAACAACCCTGTGAGGTAGGTTAGGCTGAGAGTCAGTGACTGGCCCAAAGTCACCCAGTGAGTTTCATGGCTGAGCGGGGACTAGAACCCGGATCTCCGGGTCCCAGTCCAACACTCTCACCACTACGCCACACTGTTAAAAAACATGTTCACAACACGGAAGTAGAATGAAGCAGACCAGCAGATAAGAGTCAATACAAAAAAGATTAAGAAAATCTTAGTCAATTAATGACCTGAGTTTTAATCAATGAATTGATCAACTGATTAACTATTCATCTCCCATTGTTTTTAGTTAATGCACCCGTATGCCATGGCAGCCCTCATCTGCAAAGAGGCCCTCCCTCCGATGTCAGAGGGAAAAGAGGGAAAGTCCTTTCCCCCCAGGTGGTGGCTCTTGCCACCTGCAGGTTTTGTACGTCTTTGGATTAAAAATAATTTAAAAAATAATACTGCTGCCCAGTTAATCAAAGACAGCTTTTAGAAGTCACTGACTACGTTAGTAAAAGCTTTTTTGTTTTTGTTTTTAATCTAAACACTTTTTAGTTACCGTAGTCAGTAATGACCACATTGCCTGATGATCCCAGAATTTCACAGATTTATAGTTGCATCTTGTGTAAGGCAAGAAGATGAGTGATCTTTACATTGTCACGTTGCAGGAGGGAACCTCTAGCTCCGTGGCGGGGTTTGGCATGCAAATGGCCCCAAGCTCAGTTCCTGGCATGTCCAGTTTTAAAATAAAGGGAAACTGAGACTGAGACCCTGTAGAGCCACTGACTGTCAGGAACTGAGCTCGATGAACTCATATTCACTGTCCTTTTTAACATACAATTCGAGATCCAGTACTTGAAGGGTTGTCACACAGAGCAGGGCCAGGATCTCTTCTCGATCATCCCAGTTTGCAGGACACGGAATAATGGGCTCAAGTTACAGGAACCTAGATTCCACCTAAACGTCAGGAAAAATTTCCTGACTGTCAGAGCAATAAGACAATGGAATCAACTACCTAGGGAGGTGGTGGGCTCTCCCACTCTGGAGGCATTCAAGGTGCAGCTGGACAGCCATCTGTCAGGGATGCTTTGACCTGGATTCCTGCATTGAGCAGGGGGTTGGACTCGATGGCCTTGTAGGCCCCTTCCAACTCTACCTATGATTCTAAGAGATCGCCCCGTACGGGGCCAGCCCCCTCTGCCACATCCCAAGGGATCCTTGGGATGCTGTGCTAATGGTCAGACCGTGCGATGTTCTGCACATTCAGATGATTCCTAGCCCTGTTCATGTGGCTTATGAGCTAAAGTAGACTACCTAGAGATCACTAAATGATATAGAGCTGGCTTCCCCTTATTTCTAGGTCATGCAGCAGCACCCAAGGCAGGATGAAACGGCCGCAGCAAGATGCATCCATGTTCAACGCCTCCTTCTACCAACCTTCAGTGCTCCACATGACCGGCATTCCTGGAATGGACAACAGCCACCACAGACTGATCTCAATCCCCTTCTGCTTGCTATACCTCGTGGCCCTCTCAGGGAACTGCACCATCCTGTTCATCATTAAGAGGACTCCAAGACTTCATGAGCCAATGTACTGCTTCCTTTCCATGCTGGCAGCCATGGACTTGGGCCTGGTGATGTGTACTCTTCCGACCACGCTGGGCATCTTCTGGTTTGACATCAGGACTATTGGGTTCGATGCCTGCCTCACCCAGATGTACTTCATTCACATTGTCTCTGCGCTGGAGTCCTCTGTGCTTTTGGCCATGGCCTTTGACCGCTTTGTTGCCATTTCACGCCCCCTGAGGTACAAAGCCATCCTGACCAGGCTTACCATCCTCAAGATAGGCCTGGCCATGCTGGTGAGAGCAGGCATCTCTCTCCTTCCGATCCCTTTTCTACTCAAGCGGCTAACGTACTGCAGCAACAACAATCTTTCCCACTCCTTTTGCTTCCATCCTGACATCATGAAGTTGGCCTGCACAGACATTAGTGTCAATGTCCTGTACGGTTTAGTGATAATTCTCTCCACTGTTGGCATAGACTCGGTCTTCGTTGTGCTTTCTTATGTCCTGATCATCAGGACTGTTGTAAAGCTGGACACCAAGAAGAAATGCCGGAAGGCTTTGAATACATGTGCCTCTCACATCTGTGCCGTACTCATTTTTTTCATCCCTATGATAGGCCTATCCATGATTCATCGCTTCGGTAAGGACGTGCCTCCAATTGTAATCACCATGGTTGCCTATGTCTACCTCATAGTGCCCCCTGCTTTAAACCCCATCATATACAGTATCAAATCCAAGCAAATCAGGAAAGCTATCCTGAAGATGCTACCTTGGAAGACCGGCCCTCTTTAAAACAGAGCGCAGAGGTGTGCCAGTAAATGTTCCAGTGCCACCCAGTTCAGTTCCAGTTGTGTGACCAACAATTTTGTGCTTCAGGCGAATACTGATTCTCTGGCCAACTCTGTATCCTGAGAACCTGTTTGAACTAATTCACCCAGGAAAATGGCACACCCAATCCTGACCCCAATGATTTGCAAAACTGAATGGAGCGAGTTGAAAGATCTAAATGTGCCACTATGAAGCATGCCTTCAATTAAACCCACAACAGTGGTAAATTCACAGTGCTTATTATTCAGCAGTATTGAGGTACTCTTTCTGTCTGGGACTCGGGTTCGATGTCATATTCTGGGAAGTCTAAATTCCGGCAGTTTGCATACTTCAGGCAAATTAAATAAAAGCATCTTTGGCGGTCTCTCTCTCTATTACACACACACACACAATACCATTGGGTGGGGAACACACTTCTACAGTATGGCTAAGTTTTTGGAAAGAGATGTTGAGCTGAACATTTCTCTGGGGGCAGTGAAATCCAGAGATAAAGTAATGGATAATGCCAAATTTCAGCATGGAGAGAAAACTCCATGTTTGTGAAATCTGCATAAAGCAAGGTGTCTCTAGGACGGTTGATCACATAAATAAGGCCTGGCACACGTGAGAGGCGACACACTTGGCAGCCCGCAACAGACTGCATCGCTTCTATTTCCCATTGCCAAGAGTAGGTCAGTGGCTAGGTGGAGATCGCTTCCTCCTCCCTGGAAGGGAGTCCTCGAGTCTGGACCCTTGACAAGTCCTGAATATGTAGCAGCCCAAGGGAGATCTCTTCTGCAGACCCCCTTCCTCCAAGCATGGCAGAGACGTTGCCCAGATGTGTCTCTCGGGGAGTGATGGGCCTTCATGCACCCAGGATCACAGGTAGCTTCCACTGGCCTTAACAACCCTGGCATGAACAAGGCCAACCCTACTACAAAGAAAATAAAACACAACAAACAACCCCCCCCGTCTTTTCTCTATTGCTAGAAAGGAGGAGCACCCACTTGTCCGAAGAAAATAAATATTGAAAAATAACAAAGTGGACATGTTTGCATGTCACGCTGCTAACCCACCCTGGCAATAAGCCAAGGTGTGTTGCTTGTTGTACGAACAACCCACAGTGCGCCCAACAGATGATTGGGATCACCGTGGGTTTTTGGCCACACCCTCCCCCTGTCTGCTAGCAAAGTGTGACATAGTGGTTAGAGTGTCAAAAAGGGACTCGGGAGATCTGGGTTCTAGTCCCCGCTCGGCCATGAAACTCCCTGGGTGACTTTGGGCCAGTCACTGATTCTCAGCCTAACCTACCTCACAGGGTTGTTGTTGTGAGGATAAAAATGGAGAGGAGGAGGATTATGTAAGCCACCTTGGTTTCCTTGCAGGAAAAAAGGTGCGGGATAAATATAATAAATAAATAAATAAGTCCATCAGGTACCCACCCTGGGCTTTGCCCCACAGAGGCAGTAGGTAAGTTTATTTTCCCCTTTGGTTACATCTGACAGTTGTCAAAGGGCGAGCTGTCAAATGTAACCAATGGCATGAGTGATCTTAGCTCTTGAAAAGGGGAAGCATATCATGGCAAGATCCTCTGGGGTTTTTTTTGGGGGGGGGACTCGTGTGTCCGAAGGGTGCCCTCACTTTAACACTTGTTCCTGACATTCTACCACCTTGGAAACATGGAAAAATATGAGCCACTCCATTTTACTGGAGTAGTTACCTTTGAGAGCTGTCAAAGGTAAAGCTCCATTCTTCAAGTGAGATTTAGAAAGGGTTAAAAAAAACTTTTTTGGGGCAGGAGAGTTTACATGTATATAAAGTCTATATACCTGTATACTTTCCTGCCAAAATACTTTGGCACACACACACACACACACACACACACAGCTTAAACTCATTCCCAGATCCAGCAGCTTTACTTGAGAGTTTTAAACTCCTTGGATTTTCCAAGTCTGCAGCAGTCCCTTATCTTCTGCCCTCTTTTCTCTGCACACCGGTCAGGGTACCACACGTGTGTCGTTTCCTCAGTGAGTCTTCTGAGCTTTAAAAGAATCATCCTTATTTATGAAACTGTAAAGAGATCATTTACTGAGCTGCATGGAGCTCGGTGTAATCCAAGAACTTTCTCTTCTTGTTCTTCACAACAAACCTGATTCTACCTTCTAACAGGAATTCTGTCAGACACCTGGATTTTCTTGGGATTTGAAATTGGTGATGTCACCTCATCCCTTTTAGCTGTACATGGATTTTGTGTGTGTGCCCATGTTTACAAACGTACTTCTGCTCAGGATTTCTTTCGTTCTTTCTAACCTGCTCCTAGCAAAGCCCTTGAAGTAAATTACAAAAAAACAAAATGACATACAAAAAATGCTGGGGAGGGTCGGGCCGGGGTCCTGCTGACATTTTTTAATTGGTCAGCAAAGCCAGCCAAAATGTTCTGACACCTGTTTAAGAGAGGCAAGCGCTGTCATTTTCATGCCATCATGGCTGATGAAGAACTTGTATACTCTTGTACTAGCTGAAGAAAGTTTTGTCTGCTTCTGTGAAGGATCAGCAACCGGATCCTTTGCGTGAGTTCGGCAACTCTAGGGTTAACCGGCAGAGCAATACCGCTCCTATCGGCTCTCAGTACAATAGGAATTACCACAACCCTTTGTATGCCCAAATAAGGCTTTTATTTGTTTATACAGCAATCAAATCGGAACTAGCAGTCTTCTAAGAATACGTTTATAGTCAACATAACCTTAGTTGACTCGCGTCTTACCCAATGAGCGGGCTCCGTGGCTAGCAGGTTACATTCAGGTCACTCTACTTACATCAAAGACAATACTCTAGTCAGTTTCAGCCCAGCTCCCGATCGGCGCTTCCTAGCGGAGAACGGAGTGCCTGGGCGGCTGTTGCTTAGGAGGATCTGGCCCGTGGTTCCCAACAACCCAAACCGGAACGGGAGAGGGGTTTTCTACCCCGGATTCCCCGCTCTCCCCCCGCCCCCTAGGTCAGGTGGGGGCTTATGCCTGCCCCTTCGTGTAGATGGGCTTATTCCTGCCCGGGAAGAAGGTGACGTAGGGAAACCTTTGCAGCTCTTCGAGGCTGCCCTTTTTGCTGATGGTCCTTGATGGCCCTTCCTGGACGTTTGTGGATCTCTGCCGAGGTCTTCCTTTGTTGGGGCTGATGGCTTGTCTGGCTACTCCCTGGTGACCTCATCCCTCCTCCCCTGGCCCCCTCCTTTGGGGAAAGATGTGTGTGCGTGTGTGTACTGAGTTTTGGGCTTTCTCCACACCCTCCCATTTGGGGGAAGATGGCATTGGGGTCCACCACCCCAATCCCTATCTAACTGTCTCCTACTGAGAAAGCCCGGGACAACCCATCTGCCACGATGTTGTCCTTACCCTTGATGTGTTCTACTGAAAAATCAAAATCCTGCAGGGCTAGACTCCACCGTAATAGCTTCTGGTTGGACCCCTTCACCCTATCCAGCCAGCACAAGGGGGAATGGTCGGTCTGCAGTCGGAACCGGCAGCCCCACAGATAGGGGCGAAGCTTGGTCACTGCCCACACTATTGCTAGGCACTCTTTCTCGACAGTGGCCAAGTTCCGCTCCTGAGGCAAAAGTTTTTTACTTAAAAAGGCAACCGGGCACAGCCCCTGCTCTGGTCGTTCCTGCAGCAAGACGGCTCCCATCCCCGCTTCCGAGGCATCCGTCTGCAGAACAAAAGGGGCTTCAAAGTCTGGGGCTTGCAGCACAGGGGCTGCCATCAGGCAGGCTTTCAGTCCCTCAAACGCTGCCTGGCAAGCGGCTGACCACTGGACCTTAACGGGTTGCCGCTTCTTGCACAAGTCAGTCAGGGGGGCGGCTAGCTGGCTAAAATGGGGCACGAACTTACGATAATAGCCAGCCAGCCCTAAAAAAGCTTGGACCTGCTTTTTCGTCTGGGGTTGGGGCCAGGTGCGCACTGATTCTATTTTGGCTTCTAGGGGCTTGACACTACCTCCCCCTACCTTGTGTCCCAGATACTCCACCTCCCCCCTCCCAACCTGGCATTTCTTTGCCTTTACCGTCAACCCAGCACCCTGAATCCTTTGAAACACCTGGCGGACATGTTGCAAATGCTGCTCCCAGGTGGAACTGAAAATGGCGATGTCGTCTAGGTACGCGCAGGCGAACTCCCCCAGCCCATTTAGCATTCCGTTTACCAACCTCTGGAAGGTAGCCGGACCATTGCGGACCCCAAACGGGAGGGTGGTGAATTGGAACAACCCCAGGTGGGTCACGAAAGCAGATTTCAAGGCAGCGTCCGAATCGAGCGGAACCTGCCAATACCCCTTTGTCAGATCCAGGGTGGTGATGTACTTGGCCCCCCCCAGCCTCTCCAGCAGCACATCCATGTTGGGAATGGGGTAGGGGTCCGGGACGGTCACCTTGTTTATTTTCCGGTAGTCTACGCAGAACCGGACACCCCCATCCTTCTTGGCTACTAATACGATCGGGGAGGACCAGGGGCTCGAGCTGGGCACAATGACTCCCAAGTCCAGCATGGCTTGGACCTCCTCGGCCACGACTTGGGCATGAGGCCCCACCGCCCGGTAGGGTAGGGATTGTATGGGGGGGCTATCCCTTGTGTCAATGGTGTGTTGTGTGAGTGTGGTGCATCCCGGTCGGTCTGAGAACATGGGCTGAAATTCTTCCAAGACCTGGGTGATCTGCTGCCGCTGCTGTTCGGACAGGGAGGGGGACAGTTTGATCTCCTCCATTCCTCCCCCTTCCCCCCACTCGGCCAACAACCCCCCATCAGGGTCTCCCGGTTCCACACACTCTTGTACTCCCCCCACCTTCGTTCCGCGTTCTACATACAGTTTCAGCATATTTACATGGAAAACCTTCTGCCTCCCCGGCTGCCCCGGGAAAGCCACTTGGTAGTTCACCTCCCCCGACCTTCCAATTACGGTCCCTGGGCCCTCCCACTTCAAGCACAGTTTGTCCGTCTTTTGGGGGCGCAGTACCAACACCTGGTCCCCCACTTCGAAAGTCCGTGGCACAGCCGTCCGGTTGTACCACGCGCTCTGCCGCTGCTGGGCTGTTTCGAGATGCTGCTGCGCCGTCTCCCTCACCTCTCGAAGGACAGTCTGGAGGTGTTGCATGAACGTATGCACAGGCACGGAGGCTTTTGCGGCAACCCCCTCCCATTCCGCCCGCAACAGAGCCAAAGGTCCCCGGAGTTCCCTCCCAAACATCAGTTCGTTGGGGGAGAATCCCAGGCTTTCTTGGGGGGAGTCCCGGTAGGCAAATAACAAGTAGGGGAGGGCTTGATCCCAAGTCCCAGGGTGCTTCGCCGCATATGCCCTGATCATCTTTTCCAGAGTCTGGTTGAAACGCTCCACCAACCCATTGGTCTCGTGGTGGTATGGCACCGAAGTCAGGTGCTCCACCCCCCCCAGTTCCCACAATTTTTTAAACAGTTTGGACACGAAGCCCGTGCCGCAGTCCGAAACCACCGTGTGGGGCATTCCTAGGCGGGCGAAAAGAGAGAGGAGAGTCTTAGCCAGGCTGGTGGCAGAGATGGAGGCTAAAGCAAAAGCCTCTGCATAACGGGTGGCAAAGTCAACCACAGTCAAGATAAACTTCTTCCCCGTCTTGGTGGGGGGATTCAAGGGTCCCACGATATCCATCCCTATTCTTTCAAAGGGGATGCCCACAATGGGTAGGGGTTGCAGGGGGGCTTTAGGATGGTCCCGGTTATGCCCCACCCGCTGGCAGACATCGCAGGATCGGCAATATTCTTGCACCTCATTTGCCACCATGGGCCAGTAAAACCCCTCTGTCACCCTAACCAGGGTCCGTTTCTGTCCCAAGTGCCCTCCCCACGCCACATCGTGGGCCAGTTGTAGTACAGCCTGGCGGTACCTCGCAGGCACAACTAATTGTCTCTTCTTTGGTTGGGGACCCGGTCCCGTCCTTGGGCAGAATTCTCTGTAGAGGGCTCCCGCCTCCCACAAAAAGCGTTCTGACTGGTCCCCTACCCCGGGCCCTTGACTGGCCCGATCCCGACATCCCTGGAGGGATGGGTCGCTCTGCTGCTCTTCTTGAAACGCCTTCTGAGTCCCAAAATCACGGGCCATTGGCGCGAACCCCCCGGGGTCTTCGTCCCTCCCCACCACTGGGGGGAGCGGCAGGGGACGGCTGGCTGCCGCTGCCGGGGCCGCTTTACCGCGACCGGGAGGCGGGTCCGGGGACCTGGGAGGTTGCGGGTCAGGGGCTTGGTTGGCCCAACGCTGGGTCACCACCCCCACCTTGACCTGTGCAGCCCGGAACGCAACGTCGTTCCCAATGATGATTCCCCATTCTTGCTGGCCATGCACTATAACGTCCATCTCCCCTTCCCACCCCCTGTACTTGACCCAGACCCGGGCGAGGGGAACGGCTATGTTGGGAGAGTTATAGGGCTTTATGGCACAGGTGCGCCCCTTTAGCAACTGTCTCTTCTTTACCTTACTTCGAGGTAAAGCCGTGATGTCCGCCCCAGTGTCCCTATACCCCACCTGGGAAACATTGTTTACAGAGATGGACTCACAGAATTTGTCCTGGCTCCACCGCAGCTGCTCCGGTGAGGCAATGCGCATCAATGATGCCTGCGAGATGGCCCCCAGCGAATGCTGTCCTCCGCTCCTCAGGGACCGCGCCGCATCTTCACCGTCTCCCTCGAGGGACGAGCTGGACTGCTGATCCTCCTCGTGCTCCTCCGGTTCGCGGGACTCCGGCGCAAGCATCCTCCCCACCTTGCCCGGCGATATCTTGGCGTGGCGGTTCTTTGCGATCAGTTTGGGGCAGCTCCTCTTGAGGTGCCCCGTTCTTTACAATAGAAACATCCACTGGTGCCGGGGTTGTCTTTGGGCTTGCCTAGGGCTCCCTCCCGAGGTTTGGGGTTGCCCTTCTCCACACTTCCCTTGGTCCCGCCATGACTGAGGTTACCCCCCTTGGGTCCTTTGGGCTGCCGATACAGTCCCATTTGGTCGGCCAACTTGCCCATTTCCCTACAGTTTGGGGGGTCCCGATCCCTCACCGCCGTAGCTAGGTCCTCAGGGATGGTGGCACAGAATTGTTCCTGGATCAGGAGCTCCCGCACCTCCGCCAAAGAGGTCTTCCCGGTGGCCCCGATCCATGCGTCCCACACCTGCCCCAGGTGCGCCATCCAGGAGGCATACGTGTCCCCTGGGGTAGGTCGCCCGTAACGAAATTTACGGCGACAATGCTCAGCGGTGAGGGCAAACCTCTCTCTCACCGCTTCTTTGAACGCTCCATAGTCCAAGGGAGCGGTTTGGGTGTGGATGCCCAGAAGATCAGCCAGTTCCCCGCTGACTTGCGTCCTCAGGGCAGACATCCTTAAGTTGTCCAGCACCTTCTGCTCTACGCAGGCAGCCTCGAACAGGGTGAAAAAGATCAGTACATCCTGTCCTGACTGGTAGGTGGGGAATTGCTTCCTGTCCCATTTGGGGGTTGTGGTGCCCCCACCCTGGGATGCAGGGGTTCCCCCTTGTCCGGTGCCCCTGGTCAGCCTGGCCAACTCCAGCTGCATCTGTAGCATCTCTTGTTGATGCTGCATCAACTCCTTGGCTTGTTGCCAATTGAGTTGGGGAAAGAGGGCATCCAACCCTCCTCCCCCCATGGCTCCGTCAGTAACCCTTCTGCCGAGGTCTTCTTCCGCCTCTGGGTCCCTTATCTCGCTTCTCCGGCCGCTACTGGTAAGGTTGGGGCTACCCCACTGCTTGGGTCCCTGCCCTCCTAACAACGGTGAGGGGGCTTCCCCCCCTTCCTGCCTTGCCGTCTTTGGCCGCACCACCCACTCCATTGTGGAGGTCTGGGTTGGGGTTTCTGGGCTGCTCGCTAGCTCCACCTGCTCTTGGCTCAGACTATTCATTTTTCCTTGCTCTGAGCGCTCCCCAGCAACCTACTAGCCTGCCCGAAGTCCTGTTAGTTCCGACCGTCAAATGTGGTTTCCAATTGTCCCGTCGCCTGCCACCATGTGAAGGCGTGGCCTGAGAGCCCATTCTGTTGAGCAGAAGCTCCTGCTGACTGCAACTACCTGGGGCTGATTGCAGCTGATTGATTGCAGGAAGTGGGGCTGATTGCAGGGCGTGGCCTGGGAGCTCATTCTGTTCCTGACTCCCAGCTGAGCAGGAGCACAACAGGAGAGAGGCTCCAGCTGTTTTGGGGACTGTTTTTGGGACTGTGAAAAGGCAAGCAGGCTCCCAGAGAGCGAGCGAACAGAGCGAGCGAACAGGGAGAGCAAACAGGAGTTTGGCAGCGGAGTAGTACAACAACAGGTGCTGCAAGGGAAAGGCGTGGCCTGAGAGCCCATTCTGTTGAGCAGAAGCTCCTGCTGACTGCAACTACCTGGGGCTGATTGCAGCTGATTGATTGCAGGAAGTGGGGCTGATTGCAGGGCGTGGCCTGGGAGCTCATTCTGTTCCTGACTCCCAGCTGAGCAGGAGCACAACAGGAGAGAGGCTCCAGCTGTTTTGGGGACTGTTTTTGGGACTGTGAAAAGGCAAGCAGGCTCCCAGAGAGCGAGCGAACAGAGCGAGCGAACAGGGAGAGCAAACAGGAGTTTGGCAGCGGAGTAGTACAACAACAGGTGCTGCAAGGGAAAGGCGTGGCCTGAGAGCCCATTCTGTTGAGCAGAAGCTCCTGCTGACTGCAACTACCTGGGGCTGATTGCAGCTGATTGATTGCAGGAAGTGGGGCTGATTGCAGGGCGTGGCCTGGGAGCTCATTCTGTTCCTGACTCCCAGCTGAGCAGGAGCACAACAGGAGAGAGGCTCCAGCTGTTTTGGGGACTGTTTTTGGGACTGTGAAAAGGCAAGCAGGCTCCCAGAGAGCGAGCGAACAGAGCGAGCGCACAGGGAGAGCAAACAGGAGTTTGGCAGCGGAGTTCGGCGGGGGAGGTCAAGGGGGAGGTCCCTAAAAAAAAACAAAAAAAAACAAACAAACAAACAAACAAAAAAACCATATATATATATATATATATATATATATATATTCTAGGAAGACAGAAACAGAGCACTATGGAAGGAAAGGACTCAGCAGTGGTGGTGACCTGCAAGGGGTGTGCAATGTTTGTTTTCCTGCCGGAGATCAACATGGCCTACACGTGCAACAAGTGCAAGCTGGTCACGCTGTTGGAAGAAAAGGTCAGAGGACTGGAGCAGCAAGTGTCAACCCTCAGGAGCATAAGAGAAAGCGAGGAGTTCTTAGACAGAACGGTGGATCTACAGCACCAAAGCACAGTACAGGAGCCAGAAGGGCAACGGCAGGATGAGGTGGAGTCGGAGACTGCTGAGGCAAGGGAAAATAACGCAGGGGGAACTCCCTGGAAAAGGGTGACTGTTAGGAGCAGAAGAACTACAAGACACTCTGCGCCTGTGGAAGCAGTGGAGCTATGGAACCGCTTCCATGTACTTGAGGACGAGAGCAGAGGACAGCCTGCAGAGGACGGATTACCGGGCACCCAACGTGACAGCGAGCAAGAGGCTGAGGGTCAGTCAAGTGGAGGCAATCAAACCAAGGCCTACAGCAAGAGGAAGAGAAGAGTACTCGTAGTGGGAGACTCCCTCCTGCGGGGGATCGAAGCCAAAGTATGTCGCGAAGACCCATGGACTCGCCAGGTGTGCTGTCTCCCTGGGGCACGGATTAAGGATGTGACAGAGCAGCTGCCGAGGCTCATGCAGCCCACCGACACATACCCCTTTCTTCTCTTCCACGTGGGTACAAATGATACTGCCAAGCGGAGTTACAAAGAAATCACGGCAGACTTTGAAGAGCTGGGAAGGGAACTCAAGAACTTTGGGGCCCAGATAGTTTTCTCATCCATCCTTCCAGTACTTGGAAGAGGCATAGAAAGGGAAAGAAAAATACTCCGAGTGAATGACTGGCTACGAAGGTGGAGCCAACGTGAGGGATTTGGATTCTGGGACCACGGGCTACACTTCCTGGAAGATGGACTGCTGGCAAAGGATGGGTTGCACCTCACAAGGACTGGGAAGAATGTGTTTGGACACAGCATGAGGAACTTAATCAGGAGGGCTTTAAACTGAATCCAACAGGGGAGGGAGACATAAACTCGGGGGTACCAATGGAAGAAGGCCTCTTTGCCACAATGGAGAGAACAGCTCCAGCGGTGCCCATTGATAGTCTACCACAAAATGTAGGGGGAAAGTCGGACTGTAAAGCACATAGTCTTCAATGTCTCTATACTAATGCCCAGAGTATGGGCAACAAACAAGACGAACTTGAACTCTTGATACATGAGGGCAAGTACGACTTGATAGGGATAACTGAAACCTGGTGGGATGACTCCCATGACTGGAATACAGCAATTGAAGGGTATAACTTGTTCAAAAGGAACAGAAGCAACAGAAAGGGAGGTGGAGTTGCACTGTATGTTAAAAATACGTATCTCTGCACAGAGATACAGGAAGAGGAGCTTGGCAGCCCCATTGAGAGCATCTGGGTTAAAATAAAGGGGGCAA
Source organism: Shinisaurus crocodilurus (assembly GCA_021292165.1). Lineage (NCBI taxonomy): Eukaryota > Metazoa > Chordata > Lepidosauria > Squamata > Shinisauridae > Shinisaurus > Shinisaurus crocodilurus. The sequence continues at coordinate 296,556,990 of CM037878.1, forward strand.
AGAATAAAGCGAACATGGCGGTTGGAGTCTACTACCGACCACCCAATCAAGGAGAAGACGAGGATGGAACTTTTGAAAAACAAATTGCCAGTGTTTCAAGGAGGCACGATGTGGTAGTAATGGGAGACTTCAATTTCCCTGATATCTGTTGGGAGACTTATTCAGCCAAACATGGCCCCTCCAAGAAATTCCTGAGCTGTGCTGCTGATAACTTCCTCCTACAGAAAGTGGAGGAAGGAACTAGAGGATCGGCTATCCTTGACCTGATTCTAACCAACAGAGACGAGTTAGTGGATAAAGTGGCAGTTTCGGGAACTCTGGGGGAAAGTGACCATGTTATACTTGAGTTCTTGATTCTAACAGAAGCAAAAGCTGAGTGTAGCCAAACACGTACCCTGGATTTTAGGAAAGCCAATTTTAACAAACTCAGAACAATGATTAGTAAGATCCCATGGCAAATGACTCTCACGAGAAAGGGAGCCCAGGAGGGGTGGGAGTTTTTAAAAAAGGAAATTTTAAAGGCACAATTGCAAACAATTCCCACAAGGAAAAAAGGCAGAGGGCAACAGAAGAAGCCAATGTGGCTTCACAATAAACTCAAAGATGACCTGAAAACAAAAAAGGACACGTATAGGAAGTGGAAGGAAGGACAGGCTACAGGGGAAGAGTACAGGCAGGTAGCACAGAACTGCAGGAATAGTGTCAGGAAGGCTAAAGCTGAGAATGAGCTAAGGTTAGCGAGGAATGCTAAAAGCAACAAAAAAGCTTTCTTCAGATACATGCACAGTAAAAGACAGAAGAAAGAACTGGTGGTTCAACTACGCAATGAGGATGGCAAATTGATAACAGAAGACAAAGAAAAGGCAGAAGTGTTCAATTCCTACTTCGGCTCGGTCTTCTCCCAAAAGAGGGTCTATGACCCCCCTGGCAAACCTGAAATGCAGACTGAAGGGGCAGAATTGCAGCTTGAGATTGATAGGCAAATGGTCAAGGAGCACCTGATTACTCTGAACGAGTTTAAATCTCCAGGGCCTGATGAGCTGCATCCTAGAGTAATAAAGGAACTGGCAGAAGAACTCTCAGAACCACTGTCTATTATCTTTGAGAAATCATGGAGGACAGGTGAAGTGCCAGACGACTGGCAAATGTTGTTCCCATCTTCAAAAAGGGCAAGAAGGAGGAACCTGGGAACTATAGGCCAGTCAGTCTGACATCAATCCCCGGGAAGATTTTTGAGCAGATTATAAAGAAGTCAGTCTGCAAGCACCTTGAAAACAATGCAGTGATTACTAGAAGCCAGCATGGATTTGTCAAGAACAAATCCTGTCAGACTAATCTGATCTCATTTTTTGATCGGGTAACCTCCCTTGTGGACTGTGGGAATGCTGTGGACATTATATACCTGGACTTCAGCAAAGCTTTCGACAAAGTGCCTCATGATATCCTGATTAGTAAGCTAGCTAAGAGTGGGCTAGATGGAACAACTATCAGGTGGATCCACAATTGGCTACAGAATCGGACTCAAAGAGTGCTTATCAATGGTTCCTTCTCAAACTGGGGAGAGGTAACGAGCGGGGTACCACAGGGCTCGGTCCTGGGCCCGGTGCTCTTCAACATTTTTATTAATGACTTGGATGAGGAGGTACAGGGAATGCTTATCAAATTTGCAGATGACACAAAGTTGGGTGGAACAGCTAATACTCTGGAAGACAGAAACAAAATTCAAAGTGACCTCGATAGGCTGGAGCGCTGGGCCGAAAACAACAGAATGAAATTTAACAGGGATAAATGCCAAGTGCTGCACCTAGGGAGAGGAAACCAAATGCAGAGTTACAGAATGGGGGACACTTGGCTCAACAATACTACAAGTGAGAAGGATCTTGGAATTGTGGTAGATCACAAACTGAATATGAGCCAGCAATGCGACGTGGCTGCAAAGAAGGCAAATGCAATTTTGGGCTGTATTAATAGAAGTATAGCTTCCAAATCGCGGGAAGTGATAATTCCCCTTTACTCGGCACTGGTTAGGCCTCATCTTGAGTACTGTGTCCAGTTCTGGGCACCTCATTTTAACAAGGACATAGAGAAACTGGAGAGGGTTCAGAGGAGGGCAACAAGGATGATAAAGGGACTGGAAACAAGGCCCTATGAGGAGAGACTGAAAGAACTGGGCATGTTTAGCCTTCAGAAGAGGAGACTGAGGGGAGATATGATCGCACTCTTCCAGTATTTGAAGGGATGTCACACAGAGGAGGGCAAAGATCTCTTCTCGTTCATCCCAGTTTGCAGGACACGGAATAATGGGCTCAAGTTACAGGAACCTAGATTCCACCTAAACATCAGGAAAAATTTCCTGACTGTCAGAGCAATAAGACAATGGAATCAACTACCTAGGGAGGTGGTGGGCTCTCCCAGTCTGGAGGCATTCAAGGTGCGGCTGGACAGACATCTGTCAGAGATGCTTTGACCTGGATTCCTGCACTGAGCAGGGGGTTGGACTCGATGGCCTTGTAGGCCCCTTCCAACTCTACTTTTCTATGATTCTATGATTCTATGATCAGCAACCGGATCCTTTGCGTGAGTTCGGCAACTCTAGGGTTAACCGGCAGAGCAATACCGCTCGTATCGGCTCTCAGTACAATAGGAATTACCACCACTCTTTGTATGCCCAAATAAGGCTTTTATTTGTTTATACAGCAATCAAATCGGAACTAGCAGTCTTCTAAGAATACGTTTATAGTCAACATAACCTTAGTTGACTCGCGTCTTACCCAATGAGCGGGCTCCGTGGCTAGCAGGTTACATTCAGGTCACTCTACTTACATCAAAGACAATACTCTAGTCAGTTTCAGCCCAGCTCCCGATCGGCGCTTCCTAGCGGAGAACGGAGTGCCTGGGCGGCTGTTGCTTAGGAGGATCTGGCCCCGTGGTTCCCAACAACCCGAACCGGGACGGGAGAGGGGTTTTCTACCCCGGATCCCCCGCTCTCCCCCCGCCCCCTAGGTCAGGTGGGGGCTTATGCCTGCCCCTTCGTGTAGATGGGCTTATTCCTGCCCGGGAAGAAGGTGACGTAGGGAAACCTTTGCAGCTCTTCGAGGCTGCCCTGTTTGCTGATGGTCCTTGATGGCCCTTCCTGGACGTTTGTGGATCTCTGCCGAGGTCTTCCTTTGTTGGGGCTGATGGCTTGTCTGGCTACTCCCTGGTGACCTCATCCCTCCTCCCCTGGCCCCCTCCTTTGGGGAAAGATGTGTGTGCGTGTGTGTACTGAGTTTTGGGCTTTCTCCACAGCTTCGTATCTCAAGCAGTCCTTTGCACTTACGGGAGTTTCGGCATCGTCTGTGAACCTGACTTGATTTCCCTGCTGGTGAATGCGAGGCCTGCCGGTGTTGTTCCAAGAGAGAGTCTGCCTGTGCCTTTAATTGTGTTGCTGGAAGCCTGACCAATACCGCCCCGCCCCCAAACCCTGTTGAAACCCAGTGAATACAGGCCTGTGGCTCACGCTGGCTCAGCTTGTCTGAGCGTGGAAAGCTAAGCAGGGTCAGGCCTGGTTATTATTTGGATGGGAGACCCCTCCTCTAGTTTCCTGCATTGAGCAATGCATCTCCCAAAGCAGTTACTTTACTCCCAACTCAAGGATGGAAAGCGGAATATCGGTGGTCAATATAAGAGGTTTAAAGATGTTCATAAGGCTAATCTAAAAAAATGCAATATAAACATCAAAAACTGGGAAGCTCTGGCCCATGAACGATCTAAATGGAGGTTGGCCTTTCACAAAGGTTCCATGGACTTTGAAGAAGCCCGAGTGCAAGGTGAAAGGGAGAAACGTGCTAAGCGAAAAGCACGTCGAACGAATCCTTTACAGGACCATCTTCTATCTGGTAACCTGTGTCCTCACTGTGGGAAGCTGTGTGGATCTAGAATTGGCCTCCACAGTCACTTACGGACCCATCGCTAGAGTCTACACAATCTTCTTTAGAATCTCCTCCTTTTATCCCGGAAGACAATCTTACTCGGTCACGAGTGATCGCCTGATGATGATGATGGACTCGATAGCCTTGTAGGCTCCTTCCAGCTCTATGATCTATGAAATCTATGAGGCATCTTAAATCTCAGTAGCAGTGACTAGGGTATCTCTGAGGATCCTGGACAAAGGGCTTCTCTACAAGAGGCATTTATTGTGCGCTTCCGAGTTCTCACAGTAGTTTGTGGGTGCTTTGCACATTGTCATTGCCCTCCTGGGCTTCTCCGGTCCTTTCCAAGCGTCCTGCGGCTTTTTTTTTTTAGAGTGAGGAAAGTGCAGTATTATCGAAAAATGGCGGAATGAAAGGCGTGTGTATTTTCGCAATTCCGCTATATCGCAGCACCAGCTTGTGATCGTGTAACTGTAATGGAACATATAGAAAGGCAGAGAAAGAAAAACCCTGGAAGAAACACATGTAAATGAGCCAGTCTTAATCCCGCAAAGAATCTGAAAGCAGAAGAAGCCCTGGTAAAGTGGTGGGCTAAAAGCCTCATGCAGGGAAGCTCAAAGACCTGGAGTTCTAGTCTGAGAGAGCAATGGAGGAGATCTCCGGTGTGCCCGTCTCTTGCACTAAGTGAGATGGAGCCAGGGATGGGGACTCGGACTCGAGGACTCGACTCGTGAGTCGGACTGAGTCCCCCCTCTGACTCGACTCGGACTCAAGTCCCAATATTTTTAATGGGACTCGAGACTCGACTCGGGACTCGAGACCAAGGACATGTCAACATCCCTGGGCTGTTGACGAGTCTTCTGGCTGTGCCAGGAGCGCGATCACCGGTGAAGAGTGCATGGAAGCGAGGAGCGCCGCTGCTTGGCCACTATGGACAGCTACCAGGAGCGCAGCCCCAACGATGTGTTGAGATTTATTTTGATGTGTTGTTGTGGGGGGTTAGGGTTAGGGTCAGACATTTTGGGTTTGGCTGCCTCTGCCTGCCTGCCTGGGGTTCCCAGCCTCCTCTGCCTGCCTGGTCTCTTCTTAACCAGTTCCACAGTTTGAATTGTCCAAGACAAAGGCCTCTGCCTGCCTGCTTTGGGGCTCCCTGCCTCCTCTGCCTGCCTGGTTATTTTGGGTTTGTCTGCCTGGTCTGTTCTTGCCAAAATCAGTTGCAGAGTTTTGAAATAAAAAGGCACACTTGTGCCTAGAATTTATTTAAGCCACACATCTGAAATAGCCTTATTTTGTTGGGGGAAACCCCATTGATTTTAATAGGGACTCGTGGAGTCAGTTTTGGGAGTGACTCAGGACTCGTGACTCGTGAGTCACCATTTTGGACCAAGGACTTGGACTCGGACTCGAGACTCGGGTCCAAAGACTCGTGACTCGACTCGTGACTTGAGACCAAGGACTCTTCAACATCCCTGGATGGAGCCAGCAGCAGCCCTTTACTCTGAAGTCCCTCTGCTCCCTGGAGAGCCCGCTGCGGACCCCAAACTCTGGGAACAGAGGAAGCTGCCTTATACTGCGTCTGACCCCCTCCCCCTGGTCCATCTAGCCCAGTATATTGTCCACACTGACCGGCGGCAGCAACGATTCTCCAGACTCTCAGGCAGGAGTTTTTATTCCAGCCCTACCTGGAGATGATGCTGGGAATTGAACTGGGGACCTTCTGTATGCAAAGCAGGGGCTCTGCCCCTGAAACACACAGCCCTTCCCCTTTCACAAACCGAATTAAGTGGGTATTATGGCAACGGGCCCCATACAGAACCCAGAAATGAGGTATTGCCTTCCTAGTGGATTAACATGGATTAGGCAGGCAGGCCAGGGATGGGGGTGGGTGGGTTGTTATCGGTGAGTCATGGGAAGAATCTCTGGAGCAGCCATTCACCATTAATCTACCAGGACTGACTCTGCAGTCGCCACAAGAAGACTTTTGTCCACAGGATGTCTCATAAATTATCTTGGTATTTGAGAGTTTACATTCCTGTAGGATTAAGAATGTCTTTGTACATTAGGGCAGCACAATCTGTGCTAACCCTTTTCTTTTATTATTAAAATATAAGACACACAAAAAGTGGGGGAAATTCTCAGAAACTGAGAATAAACATTCATAAATAGCAAATACCATAATATATTAAACAGGGAATCACTTAGAGCAAAGGGAGTGTTTCGTAAGTATTCATTATTCATCTAAGACTGGCAAACTCAGGACACAGGTCATCTACTCTAAGAAGTAGATGTGAAAGGACCAATAATTTGCCTTTGTAATGTTTCCTGAATGTCTGTGGATATTACTGAAGATCACTTCAGTCCACATTTAATAAACTAACCCTTTGCTGTCTTTTCATTCTGCTTTCTGCATGTGACAGTGTTGGAATCTGAGACTGGGGGGAAAACAGAGTCAGAAACCCTGTTCCCCAGCAGCAGCAGATGCAGCAGTGGTGTGACAGTGGCGTTAGTGGCAAAAGACTAGGCCAGTAGGTAAAACAAAACCCAAGTCAGTTTCTTTAGAAAATGTTTACTAAAAAACTAAGACTTGAAACAAAAATACAGGAACACAAGCATGTACAGAGTGCTATATACAAAAATAACAGAGAACAGTATGTTAGACCAAAAAATGACTAACAGTCTAAACATACACAACTTTCTCTTACCAAAACAATGCCTACTCATTTACTTCTTCAATCAAACAAACGCCCAACGCCCAACCAACACAGACATATTGACCACCTTATATACATGTATGTACAGGCACACCCATAGTATGATATAATGCCAGCTGCAAACCATTTACCGGCTCCCGGCTCGAACGGCCTTGGAGCCATAAAGAAAAAACCTGTACAACATAAAACTGAGTCAAAGGTGAATGATGTCATTGCACGACCTTGGACAGGACTGCCTGTTGCTAAAGGCAGACTTTCTTGCCCGAAGGCAAACCAGAATATTCGGCTCCATATTCTGACAGACAGGGGGCAAATTGAGGAGGGAATCACACAATCATGGTGAGGGTCTTGGAGGCCATCTAGTAAAAACCCCTGTTCACTGCAGGAAATCCAGAGCTACAGCATCTCCAAGAGTTGGTTGTCCAGCCTCTGCTTGAGAACATCCAGCGAAGGACAGCTCACCGCCATTCTAGGTCATTGGTTCTGGGTTCAAAGGGCTCTTACTGTCAAGACCTTTCTCCTAATGTTCAGTCAAAATCTCCTCCTGTGACTTCAGTCCATTAGGTCTGGGGCAGCAGAGGGCAGGTCTTTGCCCTCTTCTATATGGCAGCACTTCAGGTATTGGAAGAGTGCTATCCGGGTTCTAGTTCCCGCTTGGCCATGAAACTCACTGGGTGACTTTGGGCCAGTCACTGACTCAGCCTAACCTACCTCACAGGGTTGTTGTGAGGATAAAGTGGAGAGGAGGAGGATTATGTAAGCCGCCTTGGGTTCCTTGCAGGAAAAAAGGCGGGGTATAAATATAATAAATAAATAAATAAAAATCATGTCTCTCCCCCCCCCCCCCCCGTCTCTTCTCCAGGCTAAACGCACCCAGTTCCTCCAACCTTGTCTCCTAGGCCAGTGTTCTCCAACCGTGGGTCCCCAGATGTTTTTGGCCTACAACCCCCAGCATGCCTCAGCCAGCTACTGGGCTGGCCTAGGCCTTGCTTTCCATACCCCTGACTGTTTTTGTTGCCCTCCTCTGGATCTGTTCCAATTTGTCCATATGCAGTGTCCAGAACAGGGACACAATATATTCCAGATGAGGTCCAACTCAAGTTCGGCTAGTGCAGAATAAAGTGGAACTCTTAATACCAGTGACATGGGAACTGTGGTTGTATTAGTGCAGCATAAAATTGCATTCGCTTTTCCTGTGGCCACATCGCACTGCGGATTCAAGTTCAGCTTGTGATCAACTAGAATCTGAAGATTCTGGGGGTATAGATATGGTTTTACTCCTGTGAACCGTGGGGCTGTATTTACATCCCTTCCCATTCATATTCTTTCCAACATTAAAGGCCTGTGTGTTTCACCTCTCAACTTAGTTAGCCTGAGTCTGCCTAAAGGCAAACGCTTTTAGTTTGGTTGCTATAGAAAGGCTTAAAAGACCCCAGAAGCTCGAATTTGCATCAGTACACAAAGGCCTATTGTCTTAATCAGTGTTCTCCAACCTTGGGTCCCCAGATGTTTTTGGCCTACAACTCCCAGCATGCCCGAGCCAGCGCCAAGGTTGGAGAACACTGGTCTAAATCATCATCGTCGTCGTCGTCATCATCATCATCATCATCATCATCATCATCATCAGGCGATCACTTGTGACCGAGTAAGATTGTCTTCCAGGGTAAAAAATGTACAAAAGAAAAATTTTAAAAGGAGGAAATTGTGTAGACTCTAGCGATGGGTCCGTAAGTGACTGTGGAGGCCAATTCTAGATAATCATCCACTGTAGCTGAGGATACTGTTTGCTAAAAAGCAATTATTCTGTCTGTTCTTGCTAAAGCTCTGGCTGGTTCCAAAAAACTTTGATTAGTTATTGGCTGCATCAGAGAGAACATTTCTTGCAGTGGAGATTGAACACAGTGGAACATACTTCTAAGTAAACACGCAGGGGACTGTGGTGTGAGTGGTTTTAGAGGCAACTCACTCAGTTCTCAACCTCGCCCCTAATCCAGCCCCAAATTTGGGGAAAGGCAACATGAAACCATACTATTTCCACAAAGCTGCTAGTTAAAAATAGAGGCTCTTCTGCATCCTTGAGTTCATCTGCTGGGATCTGATCTCCTCCCTGAGGTATAAAGCTCCCTGCTCTGTCCGCTGCCTCCTGCTTTTCCCCGGCCCTCTCCTGTGAGGCCACAACAACAAGGACATTTGCTGCTGTTCTGCTTGTGGACACGGGAACAGGTAAATGCAGAGAGCTGGGGCGGGGGCGGGGGAGAGAACTTCTGAGTCAAAACCTTTCTCAGATAAGTAGTACAGTAGACTGTTAGTTGAGCGGGAACACTCCTCTCATCAGAGCTCATAGAAATATAAAATCAGCAGTTAGGCAATACCTTCATTAGGACCAACCAAAATTCCAGAAAAAATATGCACACTTTTGAGACCTCCGGAACTCTTCGTCAGGCTAGGTGGTACAAAAAGCAGGGGGTGGGGGAAGAAACAGAAATGCCACCTTGCCTGACGAAGAGTTCTGTAAGCTTGGATGCTTGCACATTTTTGTGGAAGTTTATAGTCCCAGTAAAGCGCCCCACTGTGGATTTTGGATTATTTCCCATGGACTAGCTCAGCTACCTCTCGCCCTGGATCCAGATTAATCCATACTTAGAGCAGACCCATTGAAATCACGGATACAACCCGCTGGAAGCTGCCTTATAAAAAACCAGGCTATTGTCCATCTATCCGAGTCTTGGTCTGTTCTGACTGGAAGCAGCCCGCCAAAGTCACAGACAGAGAAGCTCACCTGAGGTCCTTTTAAGTGGAGATGCTGCCAGGGGCTGAGCTTGGGAGCTTCTGCACACACAAGACACATACTCTGCCTCTGAACTATGAGGCCTTCCTTAAGACGGCTTGGGAAGTTGTTGCTTATACTCATTCGTAGCATTTATTGTACAAAGCACTCCCCAGGTATTCTGTCGCGCTGGTATCCTTGCAGCCACCCCCGGAAGGTAAGTGAGTATTCTCATTCCCATCTTGGAGAGGGGCTCACCTCAGGCCACCTGGTGAGTTCCTGTCAGAGGCGAGAGTCTTGTCAGTGTCATACGTTCTGATGGTCCGGCCCCTGCGAACGCATGAGTGGCTGCATCCTTCAAAGGCAGCAGGAAATAAGTTGGCCTACAGCAAGAATGTTGTATGTAAAAAAGTGGAGGGGACAAATAACACCTTCTAGGGATGAGTGGTCAGAGAAAATGTGGGACTTTGCTTTGATGGCAAGACAAAGAGGGGATACATTTGTAAAAAAATTGGACATGCTTTATTAATTTCTGTTGATGTAAAACAATATATCCAAATAATCAGTTTTGTTTTTCAATAACTTGATTTAGTTATTTATAAAATGTATGGATAGATAAAGAAGGGTAAATTGTTTATTGGTAACTTTGGATTAAAGAAACATATAATGCATATATATGTGAATGTGAAAATGTATGTATCTTATTTAAGTGATTCAGAGAAGGGATTTCTTATTGATTGATGTGTATAACACATATATTGTACTACTCTCATTCTATGGTGGGGAAAACAGTTTCAGGATGATTGCACTAGCACAGTGTTCTCCAACCTTGGGTCCCCAGATGTTTTTGGCTTACAATTCCCAGCATGCCCCAGCCAGCTATGCTGGCTGGGGCATGCTGGGAGTTGTAGGCCAAAAACATCTGGGGACCCAAGGTTGGAGAACACTGCACTGCACTAGCAGGACAACAACATGATGATGATGATGATGATGATGATGATGATGATGATGATGATGATGATGAAGAAATATGCTCAGGATTGCAGCCTTACTCTTGGACTTGGGAGAAAACAGTTCAAACACCGGCTCTGCCTTGAAGACGCTGCACAAGCAGTTATGAGCAAGGCATGCTCCCTGAGCACCAGCGCACAGAGCACAAAGCTGTGCAAAGTACCATGTGCCGAGAAGCAGTAATGGTTCGTAATTATTTAGGGATTACATCTATATCCCCCCTTCCTTCCTCCAGGGGACCTTGGGCTGGAGTCCATAGGACCTTCCCGTTGTCTCCCCATGACTGCCACTCAGTAGGTGAGGCAGAGAGGGAAGAGAGGAACTGGCCAAAGATCATGCGATGGCCCAACAGGTGCTCAGGCCCAGGTCTGCCTTGCTCGAGTACCCCCTTCTGGCTGACCCCACTCCCTGTTCACCATGACCTACCAGAGCCTCCCCCAACCATTGGCCCTGCCGGCTGGGAATTGTGGGAGTTGCAGTCCAACACACCTGGCAGGCAGGCACCAGTACCTCCATGTTGTGACCATGGTAATGTTTGGGGATAGATGGATTGGTACCCAAATGACTGCTCCTTGCCCAGTCTTTTCTGAGCTGGTGGACAACTTTCTAAAAACCTTGCTTCCTTTCAGGATTGGAGAGCTGCCATGGTTCAGAATCAGAACTGAACAGCCCCCCCCCTCCCAGTCCGACATGTCTGCCGCCAACTGGACCTCGCTCCACCCTTCTGCCTTCATCCTTGTTGGGATTCCAGGACTGGAAGCTCTCCACATCTGGATCTCCATCCCCTTCTGCTCCATCTACACCATCTCTCTTCTGGGGAATTGCCTCCTCCTGGGGGTTATCAAGAAGGAGCCAAGCCTCCATGAGCCCATGCACTTGTTCCTCTGCATGCTGGCAGCTGCTGATCTTGTTGTCTCCAGCACCGCCTTGCCCAAAATCCTGAGTATTTTCTGGTTTCAGGACAGAAGCATCCATGTCAATGCCTGCCTGGCCCAGGTTTTTCTGATCCATTCTTTTTCTACGATGGAGTCGGGTTTCTTTGCCGCCATGGCCTTTGATCGCTATGTGGCGATATGCAACCCGCTGAGACACTCGGCCATCTTGACCAACACAGTCCTCACCAAGATTGGCTTGGCCGTCTTGATCCGGGGGTGTGTGCTGCTGTGTCCCCACCCTTTTCTGCTGAAGCAGCTCCCATATTGCAGAGGCAACCTCATTCCTCACACCTACTGCGAGTTCATGGCACTGGTGAAACTGGCCTGTGCTGATACCCGGGCACCCAAAGCCTACAGCTTGACAGTTGCCTTTCTAACTGGAGGGCTGGATTTCATCTTCATCATTGTGTCCTACATCCTGATCCTCCGGGCCGTGTTCCAGCTTCTTTCCAAGGAGGCACGGGTCAAATCCCTCGGCACCTGTGGTTCCCATGTCTGTGTGATCTTGATATCGTACACTCCGGCATTCTTCTCCTTCCTCACCCACCGATTTGGCCACAGAGTCACTCCCTCTGTCCACATTATTATTGCCAACATCTATGTCCTGATTCCACCCATGATGAATCCCATCATATACGGGGTGAGAACAAAACAGATCCGAGAAAGTGTCCTTAGACCCCTCAGGGTCTCGTCTTTAGGAGACACAGGAATGGGAAAGTAACTAAGGCACTTTCCACACCTTGGGGATTTTGTGGAAAAAACATGCATTTATTTCTGATTTGTTATGTTCAGTCTACACTTCTGCCTTCAAGACTGTTCTTCTTCCTCTGTAGGGATATGACATTTCCCTGCACTCAGATCTCAGATCTCTTCTACTTGGGAAGTTGTAATCAGGGGTATGTGAGGAATCCGTTTTGGTTTGGAAATCCGCTGGATTTCCTCAGTTCGGCCCCCCGGATTCCAGCTCGCTGCCCATGCACTGGCACCAGCACGCAGACTTCCGTTTGTAAGATGGGCCGCAATTTGAATATTTCTTTCAAACCACCAATGGAATTTGTGCTAAACAGTGCCAGGAAAGCATGTGGTTTTAACCCTCAACCTGACTTCTTATGAAACCTAGCATTCCTTGCATTTGGGGTGCCCCCAGTCACCCCAGAGAAAAGTGCCTCAGGCAAGGCAAATTGTGCACATGAAAGGCTTTTGTCTGACTGAATGTTCCCCCCAGGCTCTTGGGATCAGAATAAGAATAGATTTCAGGCTTCAGCTACTTAAGGTAAGTTCAGACAGACTTAATCCTTCCTGTAGCAATGTAAATCCAGGAAATCTGCATAACAAAGACATGCCTTTTGACAGTCAATTAGCAGTACAAAAGCCTGAAAAAGGCCTGAGGCCTGTAAACTTTAAATCGGCATAGCAAAGCTTTCCCTGAATGGATTTCTTTTCTGTTTGAAGGTGTTTGCTGTTGTTCTTGGCTATCAAAAGAGACTAAGATGACCTGTGGATGGCTCCTATTCTTCTCCCACTGCCTGGGGCTACTGAAGCACCCCATATACAACATTGTTATGCAGATTTGGGGGGCATTTTGTTCCCCAGGCATGTTTGGTTTATAGAAATAAAACTGCAAAAGGCAGGTGACTGAAATTTGGTAATATTGTTTATTACCATGTTTTAGGGCCAGTTTGTATGACCCAGGCGGCGAGCGGGGTGGCACCACGGGGCCGTCCGCAGGGTCCGGCAGGGCGCCGCAGACGACCTGCGCCCCGCACGCTTGGGCGGACCCAGGTGGAGCCGACAGTCCCTGCACCGCAGTGCGGGCCTCCCGGCACTAGGGGGCGGGGCTCAGGATGCCCAGAGGGGCTGTTTGACCCTACAGGCTGGAGCGGCCACAGCTCCGGCCACTCTGGGCTGCCACCTCTGTGTGGCCCCCATGGGACGGCCGCCTGCTGTTCGCACGGCAGGGTGGCCACGCACGGTAGGGGCTTACCCCTCTACCGCCCATGGTCACTTTGTGTGCTTCACACGCGCAGCCGTCCCGCAGGGGTGCCCCCGGCCTGCATTCGCACGACACGGGAACCGTGGGGGGCTTCTGCTCCCCTGCAGTTTCCGTGTCGTACGAACCGGCCCTTAGACAATTTCTTACCAGGGCAGCATTGTAGGTCTACTTATGTGTAAATTGCACAACAAAATGTGAGCCTGGGGTAATGAAAGTACCCCTGAATTAATATACAATGGATAAATACACCTTTTAAATATTTGGTGTATATTTAAATATTTATTAAATATTTAAATATATTAAATATTTGGTCTATTACCCCCACTCCTGTGGGGCTTTTTCAAGCTAATGATGTCCCACTTTTGTCAGCAACTGTGGAAGACATTAAAAAATGGTCCGGACTAGAGGTATCTAGGTTAGGATGCTTAGCAATAGTAAAGATGAATATCATATACAGGCCTGTGGCTTACGCTGGCTCAGCTTGTCTGAGTGTGGAAAGCTAAGCAGGGTCAAGCCTGGTTATTACTTGGATGGGAGACCCCCTCCTCTAGTTTCCTGCATTGAGCAGGGGGTTGGACTCGATAGCCTTGTAGGCTCCTTCCAACTCTGTGATCTATGAAATCCCTGGATGTTTGTTTCTCTTTGAAAATGTTCCCATATCAGTGCCAATGGCCACATTAAATCAGTGGAATTTGCAAAAATTCTTTAATAAAGATGGTTTGAATTGTCCAAACATTGTTAATTATTATGCATCTTCAAGATTAAAGATGTTAGCCCAGTGCTTAGATGATGAAGATGAGCCACCTGCTCGTATTCTGGAGCAAGCGTGTTCCAAGATTCCCCTGCAATACTTACCTTGGGCATATCAGAGGAATTTTAAGGAAATTCAGGATTTCTTAAAACTCAGTTCTACTATATCAGCTGTTTTGCAAGTTTGGGATAAATATAGAAGTGTGTTGTCTTGTAAAATTTCCCTGCTGCAATCCTTTTTATATAAAACTAAATTGCAACTACTTGGTGACTCAGCAGAATGGTTTAAATATAAAATTACTATATTTGCAGATGTGATTAAAGATGGAAAATTAATACTTTTAGTAGGTAAAATAGGAACAAGAAGGTCTCTGTGGTTATCTCCAGTTGCAGAGCTTTTGGTTCAAACAAAATGCATTAGTTTGCTGATGACACCAAATTATTTAGGGTTTTTTTTTAGAGCAGGGAAAATGTATTGTTTTAGAATTTGCTGTAAAGACCAGGAACACCCAAGACCTTTAGATATAGATCTCTGCAAGAAGGATGTTGGTGTATACCATATTTAAAAACTTATTCTGATACATATTGTGAAGAAAAGCAGACCCTTCTCCACTTATCCCTTTGATAAGTAAGGTCCCAGGCAAGCGACTCTAATGAGAAAAGGAGCCCAGGAGGGGTGGGAGTTTTTTAAAAAGGAAATTTTAAAGACACAATTGCAAACAATTCCCACAAGGAAAAAAGGCAGAGGGCAACAGAAGAAGCCAATGTGGCTTCACAATAAACTCAAAGATGACCTGAAAACAAAAAAGGACACGCATAGGAAGTGGAAGGAAGGATAGGCTACAAGGGAAGAGTACAGGCAGGTAGCACAGAACTGCAGGAATAGTTTCAGGAAGGCTAAAGCTGAGAATGAGCTAAGCTTAGCGAGGGATGCTAAAAACAACAAGAAAGCTTTCTTCAGATACATGCACAGTAAAACAGAGAGGAAAGAAATGGTGGTTCAACTACGCGATGAGGATGGCAAATTGATAACAGAAGACAAGGAAAAGGGAGAAGTGTTCAATTCCTACTTCGGCTCGGTCTTCTCCCAAAAGAGGGTCTATGACCCCCCTGGCAAACCTGAAGAGCAGATGGAAGGGGCAGGATTGCAGCTTGAGATTGATAGGCAAATGGTCAAGGAGCACCTGATTGCTCTGAACGAGTTTAAATCTCCAGGGCCTGATGAGCTGCATCCTAGAGTAATAAAGGAACTGGCAGAAGAACTCTCAGAACCACTGTCTATTATCTTTGAGAAATCATGGAGGACAGGTGAAGTGCCAGACGACTGGAGGAGGGCAAATGTTGTTCCCATCTTCAAAAAGGGCAAGAAGGAGGAACCTGGGAACTATAGGCCAGTCAGTCTGACATCAATCCCGGGGAAATTTTTGGAGCAGATTATAAAAAAGTCAGTTTGCAAGCACCTTGAAAACAATGCAGTGATTACTAGAAGCCAGCATGGATTTGTCGAACAAATCCTGCCAGACTAATCTGATCTCATTTTTTGATCGGGTAACCTCCCTTGTGGACTGTGGGAATGCGGTGGACATCATATATCTGGACTTCAGCAAAGCTTTCGACAAAGTGCCTCATGATATCCTGATTAGCAAGCTAGCTAAAAGTGGGCTAGATGGAACAACTATTTATTTTATTTATTTATTATATTTATACCCTGCCTTTTTTCCTTCAAGGAACCCAAGGCGGCTTACATAGTCCTCCTCCTCCTCTCCATTTTATCCTCACAACAACCCTGTGAGGTAGGTTAGGCTGAGAGTCTGTGACTGGCCCAAAGCCACCCAGTGAGTTTCATGGCCGTTTCATGGCTCCAAGAAAAATGCCGGGAGCAAAATCAACCCCTTTATATGGCATTTATCGATCTGGCTAAGGCCTTTGATACTGTAGACCGTACAGCTCTCTGGACTATCCTTATGAAAATTGGATGCCCCAATAAATTTGTGAATATCTTGCGACTTCTCCATGACAACATGACGGCAACGGTTTTGGACAACAACGGCTCTCATGGTGCTCCATTTAAAGTGGGATCAGGTGTTAAACAGGGATGTGTTATTGCCCCAACATTATTTGCCATTTTCATCGCCATGGTTTTACATCTTGTCAAGGGGAAACTTCCCACCGGTGTGGGAATTATATATCGAACAGATGGAAAGCTTTTTAATCTCAGCAGGCTGAAAGCAAAAAGTAAGGTAATTACAACCTCCGTTGTGGAACTTCAGTATGCTGATGATAATGTGGTCTCCGCACATTCAGAGGACGATCTCCAAACTATCCTAAATGCTTTTGCAGAAGCATACGAAAAACTTGGTCTCTCACTTAACATCAAAAAAACCAAAGTGCTTCATCAGCAAGTGCAAGCCAACCCTTTGGCGATGCCATCTATCCAGCTTGGCGGGACAATACTGGAAAATGTCGATCATTTTCTCTATCTTGGCAGCTATCTTTCTGTTACAGCTAACATCGACAGTGAAATCCAGCATCGTCTGAGCTCTGCAAGTGCCGCATTTTCTCGAATGAAACATAGAGTGTTCGAGGATCGGGATATTTGTAAGAAGACCAAAACACTGGTTTATGAAGCCATTGTATTACCAACTTTATTGTATGCCTGCGAAACATGGACTATCTATAAACGTCACTTCCACCTCCTTGAAAGGTTTCATCAACGTTGCCTCCGGAAAATCCTGCAAATTACTTGGGAAGATAGGCGAACAAATGTCAGTGTACTGGAAGAAGCAAAGACTACTAGCATTGAAAAAATGATCCTTCAACGCCAACTTCAGTGGACCGGGCATGTTGTTCGAATGCCTGACTGCCGCCTCCCAAAGCAGTTACTTTACTCCCAACTCAAGGATGGAAAGCGGAATATCGGTGGTCAATATAAGAGGTTTAAAGATGTTCATAAGGCTAATCTAAAAAAATGCAATATAAACATCGAAAACTGGGAAGCTCTGGCCCATGAACGATCTAAATGGAGGTTGGCCTTTCACAAAGGTTCCATGGACTTTGAAGAAGCCCGAGTGCAAGGTGAAAGGGAGAAACGTGCTAAGCGAAAAGCACGTCAAATGAATCCTTTACAGGACCATCTTCTATCTGGTAACCTGTGTCCTCACTGTGGGAAGCTGTGTGGATCTAGAATTGGCCTCCACAGTCACTTACGGACCCATCGCTAGAATCTACACAATCTTCTTTAGAATTTCCTCCTTTTATCCCGGAAGACAATCTTACTCGGTCACGAGTGATCGCCTGATGATGATGATGAGAACCCGGATCTCTGGAGTCCCAATCCGACACTCAAACCACTACGCCACACTGGCCACACTACTCCACACTGGATAGATGGAACAACTATCAGGTGGATCCACAATTGGCTGCAGAATCGGACTCAAAGAGTGCTTATCAATGGTTCCTTCTCAAACTGGGGAGAGGTAACGAGCGGGGTACCACAGGGCTCGGTCCTGGGCCCGGTGCTCTTCAACATTTTTATTAATGACTTGGATGAGGAGGTACAGGGAATGCTTATCAAATTTGCAGATAACACAAAGTTGGGTGGAACAGCTAATACTCTGGAAGACAGAAACAAAATTCAAAGTGACCTCGATAGGCTGGAGCGCTGGGCCGAAAACAACAGAATGAAATTTAATAGGGATAAATGCCAAGTGCTGCACCTAGGGAGAGGAAACCAAATGCAGAGTTACAGAATGGGGGACACTTGGCTCAACAATACCACAAGTGAGAAGGATCTTGGAATTGTGGTAGATCACAAACTGAATATGAGCCAGCAATGCGATGTGGCTGCAAAGAAGGCAAATATTATTTTGGGCTGCATTAATAGAAGTATAGCTTCCAAATCGCGTGAAGTGATAATTCCCCTTTACTCGGCACTGGTTAGGCCTCATCTTGAGTCCTGCGTCCAGTTCTGGGCACCACACTTTAAGAAGGACGTAGACAAACTGGAGAGGGTTCAGAGGAGGGCAACAAGGATGATAAAGGGACTGGAAACAAGGCCCTATGAGGAGAGACTGAAAGAACTGGGCATGTTTAGCCTTCAGAAGAGGAGACTGAGGGGAGATATGTTAGCACTCTTCCAGTACTTGAAGGGTTGTCACACAGAGGAGGGCCAGGATCTCTTCTGGACAGGGCCGGTGCTACCATTAGGCCAACTAGGCAGCTGCCTAGGGCGCAGGGCTAAAGGGGGCGCCAGAAATAGGGAGGGAGGGCTCAAGTGGGAAGGGGGGGCGCTAAATATCTGATCTTGCCTAGGGCACCAAACTGCACCAAACTGCCTTGCACTGGCCCTGCTTCTGGATCATCCCAGTTTGCAGGACACAGAATAATGGGCTTAAGTTACAGGAGCCCAGATTCCACCTAAACATCAGGAAAAATTTCCTGACTGTCAGAGCAATAAGACAATGGAGCCAACTACCTAGGGAGGTGATGGGCTCTCCCACTCTGGAGGCATTCAAGGTGCGGCTGGACAGCCATCTGTCGGGGATGCTTTGACCTGGATTCCTGCATTGAGCAGGGGGTTGGACTCGATGGCCTTGTAGGCCCCTTCCAACTCCACTTTTCTATGATTCTATGATTCGCCACACACGTGTAAACAAGTGTAATGCCAGCTGGAGGCTGGGAACCTCATGCAAATGTACATAGTTCCTCTGAAGACTCTGGACCTCAGAGTCTGCTATAAATGTACATAGTTTCCTTTGATGGCCCTGTGCAGACTCAGAGTCTCCCATGTATTCACATGCAAATGTTCCCCAAGCACTCTAGTCATGATCAGGAGTTCATCCCCCTGATACCTAGGAGCCACCCCTCCCCTGCCTAGCCCAGATGAAGTTCATCCTGATTGGCCAAGGACAGCCGGGCTACCGAAAGGAGGGGCTGCGGGGAAACCGATACTGCCAGCCTTGGCTTTTGGGTCTTGTTGTTCTGGACACAGACCAACCCCCCCAGGCAAAGAGTAAGTGCCTGGGTGTTTATATAGTAAAGGAACTAGTTGTGTTGTTTTGTAGCTCTACTTGTGTATACCAAAGTGTCTCCCCACCTTTTTCCCCTTCCCTCATTTCCCACCTTTTATTGTAATCGGATTACCTTAAACTTTCCTGGTTCTACCCCACACCGTGTGTGGTTCCTCTGTGGTTCAGTGCTAAATCCAGTGTATAGATTAAGGGCAAAGCCCTGAGAGAATCAGTGTCAAGACGGCAGAGCCAAGGCTGGCAGTTTGGCGCCTTTGATCTCTCGTCTTGAGTTAAAGGACCAGTTGGCAGTCCTTCACATATATCAGTTCATATGATGACAATAATGAAGGAAGGGGTGAAGGCACAATGGATAGAAATAGAAAGGGAATTGATGGAATTACAGGAAGAAGAAATACAGAACATGTTTTAGATTAAAAAGCGTATAAATATAACAAATAAATAAATAAATAAAAGGACTATTGAAAGTATGGCACTTTAGAAAAGAGAAATTAATGCCCGGGGTCTCACCACTAACGCCAATTTGGGTGCACCTGAGTTTTGATTTAAAAGGGAAAGTGGTTAGGAAAAATAAGTTAAAAGAGATAGGATTGAATTGATTCAAAGGAGAAATTTTTATGAAGAGCAGTGCCCTACAAAAGAAGAAATGTGGAATAATCGAGCACAAAAATTAGGGGTGTCATGGCTATCATGGATGCAAATTAATAAATTTCTGAAAGAGCTGGAGCAAAGCACCAAAAGGCCACCTGACTCAACCTGCTTCGAGTCATAGAATCATAGAAAAGTAGAGTTGGAAGGGGCCCACAAGGCCATCGAGTCCAACCCCCTGCTCAATGCAGGAATCTAGGTCAAAGCATCTCTGACAGATGTCTGTCCAGCTGCACCTTGAATGCCTCCAGAGTGGGAGAGCCCACCACCTCCCTAGGTAGTTGATTCCATTGTCTTATTGCTCTGACAGTCAGGAAATTTTTCCTGATGTTTAGGTGGAATCTAGGTTCCTGTAACTTGAGCCCATTATTCCGTGTCCTGCAAACTGGGATGACCGAGAAGAGATCTTTGCCCTCCTCTGTGTGACATCCCTTCAAATACTGGAAGAGTGCGATCATATCTCCCCTCAGTCTCCTCTTCTGAAGGCTAAACATGCCCAGTTCTTTCAGTCTCTCCTCATAGGGCCTTGTTTCCAGTCCCTTTATCATCCTTGTTGCCCTCCTCTGAACCCTCTCCAGTTTGTCTATGTCCTTCTTAAAGTGAGGTGCCCAGAACTGGACGCAGTACTCAAGATGAGGCCTAACCAGTGCCGAGTAAAGGGGAATTATCACTTCCCGCGATTTGGAAGCTATACTTCTATTAATACAGCCCAAAATTGCATTTGCCTTCTTTGCAGCCACGTCGCATTGCTGGCTCATATTCAGTTTGTGATCTACCACAATTCCAAGATCCTTCTCACTTGTAGTATTGTTGAGCCAAGTGTCCCCCATTCTGTAACTCTGCATTTGGTTTCCTCTCCCTAGGTGCAGCACTTGGCATTTATCCCTATTAAATTTCATTCTGTTGTTTTCGGCCCAGCGCTCCAGCCTATCGAGGTCACTTTGAATTTTGTTTCTGTCTTCCAGAGTATTAGCTGTTCCACCCAACTTTGTGTCATCTGCAAATTTGATAAGCATTCCCTGTACCTCCTGATCCAAGTCATTAATAAAAATGTTGAAGAGCACCGGGCCCAGGACCGAGCCCTGTGGTACCCCGCTCGTTACCTCTCCCCAGTTTGAGAAGGAACCATTGATAAGCACTCTTTGAGTCCGATTCTTTAGCCAATTGTGGATCCACCTGATAGTTGTTCCATCTAGCCCACTCTTAGCTAGCTTACTAATCAGGATATCATGAGGCACTTTGTCGAAAGCTTTGCTGAAGTCCAGGTATATAATGTCCACAGCATTCCCACAGTCCACAAGGGAGGTTACCCGATCAAAAAATGAGATCAGATTAGTCTGACAGGATTTGTTCTTGACAAATCCATGCTGGCTTCTAGTAATCACTGCATTGTTTTCAAGGTGCTTGCAGACTGACTTCTTTATAATCTGCTCAAAAATCTTCCCGGGGATTGATGTCAGACTGACTGGCCTATAGTTCCCAGGTTCCTCCTTCTTGCCCTTTTTGAAGATGGGAACAACATTTGCCCTCCTCCAGTCGTCTGGCACTTCACCTGTCCTCCATGATTTCTCAAAGTCTTCTAACTAGAGGCAATTTTGGTGAGTTGCATTTCTTTTATATTGTGATCCCATGATGCATTCACTTTGATGAGTCCAGTTATTTATTATCTGTGCTGCAATTCTACGACAGATGAGAGTACAGTTAAAGTTGGAGGCCAATCTGACCCGGAGGGCACTGTTTCTTGAGTTTGCACATCATGAAGATCACCGAGAGCAGCAGCAACTCTCATCTTTGTGCAGCTGGTGCTGCTGCTACCCAACGTCTCTGCTCTCTTTGCTCCCCCTCTTCCTTGAAACATCTCCTGGAACAGACATTTAGACAAGCGCGATGACTTGCCAGGCTGCTGACTGCAGCTCCATTGGCCCAAGCGACAGAGCAATTAGCTAAAGGAAGCCCCACCCACCCAGAAAAGCCACTGCCTGCCGCCTCCTCCACATAGGACAGTAGGCCCCCTGGCCAGGCAAAATATTTTAGCATTTCCCTTCTGCACCCAGAACATCACTGGAAATTCTGCCCTATCTCTACAGCCCATGGAAAAGCTAGGGCAGCATTTTTGTCTCAGCACAATTCAATGGGGCGGGGGGTTGCACTCAGTCCGGGGCTATCGTAATGTTGGCAGGGTATGCTGGGAGCTGTGGGCCAGCAACATCTGGGGAACCCAAGGTTGGAGAGCCCTGCTCTAGGCTAAGGTCAAACACAGAATCTGTTCTTATCCGTTTAATATTTGATGCATCCTCTATTTGAGGGCTGTATATTAAATGGATTTTACAGCTCTTTAAGTAACACGAACGGGTGAAATGAACAACATCCACCCAGATCACCCCACAGCCTCTTCTCCCTATAGGAGAGGAGGAGATTCGTCAACTTAGCAGTATCTTAGAATTTAAAAAAGCCATTAAGACTGATCTCTTCCGGCAGGCCTATCCGGCAGAATTTTAGGTTGCTTTTAAGATGCTTTTAAGATATTTTAAGATGTTTTATAATGTTTTTAAGTAGTTTTAAGATGTTTTAATAGTACGTGTTGTGTTTTGATTAGTTTATGTATTTTATATTTTTGTTGTTCCCCGCCTCGATCTAGACGGAGAGGCAGGTAAGAAATATTATTACTATTACTATTACTATTACTATTATTATTATTATTATTATTATTATTATTATTATTATTCCAAGAGGTTGCAAAACGTGGCCGACAGGCTCCCAGAAATTCACATCAGGGGCCCTGTGGACAATGAACACTGTAGTTCAGCAACTCCCAGGGGCAGCTTCCACTGAGGCAAGCAAGTCAAAGGTGCGACACACAAAATGATAAAGGCTTTTGCACTGTTGGCAGCATCACAGGCAGGCACATGGATCCATGCACAGAGATGACACATGTTTCTTTATTGTATAACCCGAGGCACCGAACGCAGGAGGAAGGCAACGGAGGACCACTTGAATTAACCTGCCTGCTGTCCTCTGACTAGGAGTGATTGTGGTGAGCTGGATTTATTTTATGGTGCTACGCTATGTCTCCCTGAGGTTCACGTATGTGCAACAGATTTAGCACGGCTGACCGTACAGTGAAAGTCTGAGGGCAATGTGGCACCGGGCGGGACGGGGGGACGGGGACGGACCATCTCTGTGTGTTGGGATACACACGTTCTACTCTCTGTTCCACTACAAAGCTCCGTAAAGGCAGAACTTAGAAGAAGAAAAGGGGAAAAGAAATAAAGACTTTTACACTGACAATAAAAATATTTGTAAAATGTTTCCCTATCTTCAAACAATGGGCCACAGCATTATTATTTCCCTCACATTGTTTAACCAGAGCTGCCAGTTTACCCCTCCCTGGAGCAACGGACATTCCTCTTCCAGTCAGTCATCATGACAGCCTTTTTACCCTTTTTTCTCTTTGTCCCCCTGCTCAGGGCAGTTGCACTTCTGCTAGGAAGCCCTGAGCCAGTGCTCTATCCTCCTCCTCCTCCTCATTATTATTATTATTATTACACAGTTCATTAAATGGTTTAATAAAAGATCCTCTGGTGTGGGTTCTCTTGTCATTTCTTTAATAAACTCCCCAGCTTCTTTCCAATCTTCCCGAATCATCTTCCATCGCAACAAAGTATGACAGAAGCCTGAATTCTTGGTATGACCCCTCCAACACACGCTTAGAGCAGTGCTGCACATTTTCTTTATTCACGTATATATATATATATATATATATATATGTATACCATTGTGCTCTAATTTCATAGACATTCTTAGGGAATGTCCTGCATGTAGAGCACCATTCCCTAAGTCAGGGCTCTCCAACCTTGGGTCCCCAGATGTTGCTGGCCTACAGCTCCCAGCATACCCAGCCAGCATGGCTAATGGCAAGGGATTCTGGGAGCTGTGGTCCAGCAACATCTGGGGACCCAAGGTGGGAGAGCCCTGCCCTAAGTGATAAAATATCTCTCAGGGATGGTGCTATTCATGTAGGACATTCCCCCCCACCACCACCACCCCCGCATTACCTGCTATATTCATCATTCGCTACTTCAATATAAATTGGATGGGATATATTCATTTTTTAGAAATAATGTGGTTCTTGGTAGCTTGGGACAGATGCATTGGAAACCAGGAATGTGGGACAGATTTTCCAGTCAAATTCATAAAGGAAATTTGTAGAAGGAGATTGCATTGTTCCTCATTCATTCAGGCTGTGATGCCCATGCTGAGAAAACGAGACTCAGCCATAGCAGTTAAAGCAGTGGCCCAGATTGTGCTGCCTGAATAGCCAGATGGTTTCTTTTCCTTTTGATAGGGAGCAGCAAAGAGCAGAGGAGAAAGGTCTTGGAATGACATCATGTCTTCCTCCAATGAGACTGCCAGCTCTCCCGCCTTCCTCCTCGCAGGATTTCCTGGGCTGGAAAAAGCACACATCTGGATTTCCATCCCCATCTGCTCCATGTACTTCGCAGCCATCGCAGGGAACTGCACCATCCTCTTCATCATCCAGACGGACCAAACCCTCCATGAGCCCATGTACTACTTCCTCTCCATGCTGGCGCTCTCAGACCTGGGCTTGTCCGCCGTCACTTTGCCCACCATGCTGAGTGTTCTTTGGTTCAACCACCGTGTGATTGATTTTAATGCTTGCCTTATTCAGATGTATTTCATCCATACTTCCTCCATCATTGAGTCAGGCATTTTAATCTCCATGGCCTTTGATCACTTGGTGGCCATCCAGAACCCCCTGAGATACACAACCATCTTGACTGATGATACCATAGTCAGGATTGGGGTGGGGATTGCCATCCGGGCTGCCTTCCTTGTTTTTCCAGCTTCTTTTCTTCTGAAGAGGCTGCAATATGGAAGGGTCAATGTGCTCTCGTATTCGTTTTGCTTGCACCAGGATATTCTGAAGGTGGTATGTTCAGACAGGAAGATCAGCAGCATCTACGGCTTGATGGTGGTGATCTCCTCCATGGTGCTTGACTATGTATTGCTTGTTTTATCATACATAATGATCCTCAAAACTGTGTTGAGCATTGCCTCCAAAGTGGAGCTCCTCCGGGCCCTGAACACATGCATCTCCCACATCTGTGCTGTCCTCACTTTCTATATCCCAATGATTGGCCTCTCCATGATCCACCGATATGGGGAAAATGCTCCTCCAGTTGTTCACATCCTCATGGCCAATGTCTACCTTCTGGTGCCACCACTGATGAACCCCATTGTGTATAGTGTGAAAAAAACCAAACAAATTCGAACCCGGATAGTGAGAAGGTTCCAGAAAGGTAAACAGCCAACTGGAACCTCTTAGAATCAGCACCCAGGCCAAGAGAGTTATGAGAACTAGGATAAGTAGTTCTAACCTACTTATCCCAGGGAAACAGATCACACTGATTTGGAGAAAGACCAACAGAGTGTTCTAGTAGCCCATTGAAAACCAACAAGTTTATTGCAACATAAGCTTTTGTGGGCCAGAGCCTGCTTAGTCAGGTTAAGGAACTAGTCATGTACTGTATATTGATAGGTCTATATGCAACTGTTATGCTCCTGTTCAGATGCTACTGTCATGGCGGCTCCAAGTGAGGTGTCCAATGCCCCATTGTGAAGGATTGAGACCTACACAGGCTTCGGTTAGTTGAAGCCTGTAGGCCCAAACACTTCCCTAAATTAGTTGAAGCCTGAAGGCCCAAACATTTCAGGATGGGAGGGGGCATTTGTGAGTTTCAGTTCACCCAATAGAAGTTAAGTATTATTTCTCCTGTTCAAGGTCACATGGTTATAACCTTCCAATCCTGGGAAGGCTTTATTTGTGTGGGTTGTGGTCAGCTAGAGCCAGAGAGAAACTGACTGCAGAGGAGAGAGGCAGATAGGAGTTAAGTTAGAGAACCTTGCATTATTTGTCTGTTTAATTTTATCATACTTGCTTTTGAATTATAACTGCTCTATTGTGTAAATACCCTAATGTAATAAGTAAACGTTGTTTAACCCATGTTGTTGGAGTGACTTATTCACCACGCCTGAAGCCTATTCCCATGCTACTGGAAACAGGCAAAGGATTTGATCTCCTGGAACGGGAGAAGCTTTGAGAAGAGGCAGAGATCTTCCAAAGGCAGGTCAAGGAATCCCTGCAGTAGCGGAACCTTGACACCCATTTAGCCATGTTTTGTGGAATCAATTTCAGTGAATGTGGCCTGATGATGTGGACAAGGCGCTTGCAGTCACAGAGCCAGCCACGTGTCCTCTCGAACCCTGTCCCTCATGCCTGATTAAGTCTGGCCAGCATGGCTCGGCTGGGTGGGTCCAGAGTGGCTAATGCCTCATTGTGTGAAGGAGTGTCGCCTGAGGCTTCGAAGGAGGTGCTATTGCGAGCCGAGCGCTCCTGGAGAGGCCTGCCCTTGACTTAAGGATGTGTGACAACTACCGGCCAGTTCCGAACATGCCATTTATGGGTAAGGTGATTGAGAGGGTTGTGTGGCAGGGCAACTGCAGGCATTTCTGGATGGAACTGATTGTCTAGACCCTTTCCAGTCTGGGCTCAGGCCTGGTTTGGGGATCGAATTGGCCTTGGTTGCCCTATTGAATGAGAGAGAGAGAGAGAGAGAGAGAGAGAGAGAGAGAGAAAGAGAGCAGCCTTGCTCCTCTTACTCAGTCTCCCTGTGGCTTTTGATACCATCAACCGTGGCATCCTTTTAGATTGGCTTTGTGGGATGGGCATGGGGGGCACGGCACTTCAGCAATTCCTTTCCCACCTATGGGGTCTATCTCAGTGGGGGTGGGGGAGTACACCTTGACCCCCCTGGCATTTGTACTATGGGGTGTCACAGGGCACTCTTTTATCGCCAGGGCCATTCAAAATCTAAATGAAGCTGCTGGGAGCAGTCATCCGGGGATCTGGAGTGAGGTATCATCAGCATGCACTTGACACCCAGCTCTATTTTTCCATAACATCTGAACCAGGTGCGGCCGTGGAGGCTCTGGACCCGTGCTTGGATGCCGCTGTGGGATGAATAAGGGCCAATAAACTGAGCTTGGATCCTGTCAAGATGGAAGCTCTGTGGGTGGGTGAGTCACAGGTCTGAGAAATGGTGCCTGTTTTGGATGGGGTTACACTCCCCATCTTTGTCACTTGAGGCTCAGGTGACTTTGGTG
The DNA here is from genome assembly GCA_021292165.1 of Shinisaurus crocodilurus. Taxonomy (NCBI): domain Eukaryota; kingdom Metazoa; phylum Chordata; class Lepidosauria; order Squamata; family Shinisauridae; genus Shinisaurus; species Shinisaurus crocodilurus. The sequence goes on from CM037878.1 coordinate 296,583,928, forward strand.
GCTAGGAGGACCCTTTACCAGCTTTGGCTGGTATGCCAACTACAGCCGTTCCTGGTCCGTGATAGCTTAGCCAATAATAGCCACAGTGGAACAGGCATGGGCAACCTCAAGGTTGGATTATTGTCATGCGCTCAATGTGGGGCTGACTTGGGCTTTGTCCGGAAGCTGCGTCTGGTGCAGAAATGCAGCGGCGAGGCCGCCAACGGGAGCCTCCTTCCCACAGCAAGTGACACCCTTGCTAAAAGAACTGCACTGACTGCCAGTAAGCTACCGGGCCACGTTCGAGCTGTTGCCGTTAACATATAAAGCCCTAAACAAATTAGGACTAGGATACCTTAAGGACCGTCTCACCCCTTATATCTCTGCCTGACCTCTGTGAGGGTGCCACATGCTCCTGCGCTTCGCCTCAGGAGCACTTGCAGCGGAGCATTCCTTGTTGCAGCCCCCGCCCTCCGGAGCACTTCACAAACTGACACTAGCCAGGCTCCCACAGTCCGGATGTTCAGAGACGTCTTCTTCCAACTCATCTCTTCACACAGGCTTTCCCTGAGGCGTGACCCAGCCAGCCGTGGTTTGGAGCACACAGCAGAGTATGGTTTTATTGTGGATTAATTGTATTGGGTTGTTTCTATTGTTATATTTATTGCTGCTCTTATGCCATTGTTTTTTATGTTCCCTGCTTTGATACTTTCGTAGAAAGTGGCATATGAATTTGAACAATAAATAAATAAATAAAGCCTAAGTTCGGAGAGATGGGGAGGGTGCTGTTGGGTTTTGGTGCTTTCACAAAGTGAGGGCAAAAGAAATGTAAGGCATGCAAGAGATAGTAACGACCATGCTGTGCAGCACACGCCTGGATACCAAAAGGAATCAGGCGAATACAAGGGCCAGTCAGCGTGGGTGTGACCCGCTTCAGGCTCGTGAGTATTTATTTGTTAGTCACATTTATATCCTGCCTTTCCTCCAAGGTGGCGTACACAATCCTCCTCTCCATTTTATCCTCACACAACAACCCTGTGAGGTAGGTTAAGCTGAAAGTCCCTGACTGGCCCAAAGTCACCCAGTGAGCATCATGGCCAAGTTGGGACTAGAACCCGGGTCTCCCCAGTCCCAGTTCAACACTCTCACCACTATGCCACACTGGCTATCTAGGCATAGCAAGTTAATAGGGTGAATGTTCAGGGTTTGCTGAGATGACATTTGTAATGGACTGCAGCCGGTCCAGTGCGCAGGTTCGGGACTTAAAGGGTTAACCGGATCGAAGCTGACCCTCCCTACGCAGCTTCCCGACACTCAGGAGCAAGCCGCGACCAGTTTTGACGCTGGAACAGTGAATGAAGGGATTTTATGAATGAACGCCGCTACTACGCTGTAGGTAAACAGAGTTTAATCGAGCGTATCAAAACAAACACAAAGCGGTTCCAATGACAACTGATAGAATGAGCAGCAGCCGCAGCACAGCGCGAGGTTTACCTGGAATGACCTTAGATTCCTCGAAAGCCGCGTCTTGCCAGGCAAAGAGAAATTGCAGCTTGTTCACCGGGAGCTTCCCGGGGTTGAGTCTCTGAGTCCGGACCCAAGTCCCGGACGTCCGCGCAGCCTTGTGCCCACCGACCAACAACTGTTCCCGCCAGGAATTCCCGTTTTTACCCTCACTCTTGCTCCCTGTGTGCTCCCTTCCCGTTCCCCCTCCCAGTCTGATCTCTGGAAAAAGCAGCTTCTTCTTTGGGCTTCCCTGGGTACTTAGCAGCACTTGGCAGCTCTTTGAGACTACCAGGCATCTCGGCGCCCCTCTCTGTGCTCGAGGGTGCTTTCACAACTCCTGGTGGCTGTCGGGGGGGAGGTATGCAGATGTATCCCATTGAAGTGGATGTGAGTGACCAGTTGAGGTCAATGGCTGCTTGGAACTGATCCGTTTCTGCCCTAGGCAGCGGCCCTGATGGCCGGGTGTGTGTGTGTGTACCTGACCCGGGTGTACCTGACCCGTCTTTCTCTCCACAAAATTCCACATTGTCAGATTTCCCAATGACTTCCAGCTCAGCGGCTTCACTCTGGGTCTCCCTTTACTGCTCTGGAATGTGGATCCTGCAGTCGGTTAGTTCTGCCGGGTGGACAGCCAGGGCGTATCCAGGCCTTGCTGCAGTGGTGCCCTGCTAGGTCAATGGGCCTGCTTGTCTTCAGGATCACACCCGTATCACTGTCTGTGGTGGCACCAGAGGCAACACACTGCAGAAGTGTGACAGAAGACCCTTTCATGTGGCCATTGGGTGGACTTTGAGGGGGGAGCCTAAAGGTTTCTGCTCACCTGGGAAATTTGCCACTTGCCAGTGCTGGCGATTCTGTTGAGGCCCTTGCCGTGCTGTGGAATGCTGAGGCGCGAAGGGCCATTGACACGATCCCTCCTGGGTGCCCTCTTCGGCACCAGGAAGTTTAACTGGTTCCTTGATTTACTGGGGAGCTTCATAGAATCATAGAATCATAGAATCATAGAAAAGTAGAGTTGGAAGGGGCCTACAAGGCCATCGAGTCCAACCCCCTGCTCAATGCAGGAATCCAGGTCAAAGCATCTCTGACAGATGTCTGTCCAGCCGCACCTTGAATGCCTCCAGACTGGGAGAGCCCACCACCTCCCTCGGTAGTTGATTCCATTGTCTTATTGCTCTGACAGTCAGGAAATTTTTCCTGATGTTTAGGTGGAATCTAGGTTCCTGTAACTTGAGCCCATTATTCCGTGTCCTGCAAACTGGGATGAACGAGAAGAGATCTTTGCCCTCCTCTGTGTGACATCCCTTCAAATACTGGAAGAGTGCGATCATATCTCCCCTCAGTCTCCTCTTCTGAAGGCTAAACATGCCCAGTTCTTTCAGTCTCTCCTCATAGGGCCTTGTTTCCAGTCCCTTTATCATCCTTGTTGCCCTCCTCTGAACCCTCTCCAGTTTGTCTATGTCCTTGTTAAAATGAGGTGCCCAGAACTGGACGCAGTACTCAAGATGAGGCCTAACCAGTGCCGAGTAAAGGGGAATTATCACTTCCCGCGATTTGGAAGCTATACTTCTATTAATACAGCCCAAAATTGCATTTGCCTTCTTTGCAGCCACGTCGCATTGCTGGCTCATATTCAGTTTGTGATCTACCACAATTCCAAGATCCTTCTCACTTGTAGTATTGTTGAGCCAAGTGTCCCCCATTCTGTAACTCTGCATTTGGTTTCCTCTCCCTAGGTGCAGCACTTGGCATTTATCCCTGTTAAATTTCATTCTGTTGTTTTCGGCCCAGCGCTCCAGCCTATCGAGGTCACTTTGAATTTTGTTTCTGTCTTCCAGAGTATTAGCTGTTCCACCCAACTTTGTGTCATCTGCAAATTTGATAAGCATTCCCTGTACCTCCTCATCCAAGTCATTAATAAAAATGTTGAAGAGCACCGGGCCCAGGACCGAGCCCTGTGGTACCCCGCTCGTTACCTCTCCCCAGTTTGAGAAGGAACCATTGATAAGCACTCTTTGAGTCCGATTCCTTAGCCAATTCTGGATCCACCTGATAGTTGTTCCATCTAGCCCACTCTTAGCTAGCTTACTAATCAGGATATCATGAGGCACTTTGTCGAAAGCTTTGCTGAAGTCCAGGTATATAATGTCCACTGCATTCCCACAGTCCACAAGGGAGGTTACCCGATCAAAAAATGAGATCAGATTAGTCTGACAGGATTTGTTCTTGACAAATCCATGCTGGCTTCTAGTAATCACTGCATTGTTTTCAAGGTGCTTGCAGACTGACTTCTTTATAATCTGCTCAAAAATCTTCCCGGGGATTGATGTCAGACTGACTGGCCTATAGTTCCCAGGTTCCTCCTTCTTGCCCTTTTTGAAGATGGGAACAACATTTGCCCTCCTCCAGTCGTCTGGCACTTCACCTGTCCTCCATGATTTCTCAAAGATAATAGACAGTGGTTCTGAGAGTTCTTCTGCCAGTTCCTTTATTACTCTAGGATGCAGCTCATCAGGCCCTGGAGATTTAAACTCGTTCAGAGTAATCAGGTGCTCCTTGACCATTTGCCTATCAATCTCAAGCTGCAATTCTGCCCCTTCAGTCTGCATTTCAGGTTTGCCAGGGGGGTCATAGACCCTCTTTTGGGAGAAGACCGAGCCGAAGTAGGAATTGAACACTTCTGCCTTTTCTTTGTCTTCTGTTATCAATTTGCCATCCTCATTGCGTAGTTGAACCACCAGTTCTTTCTTCTGTCTTTTACTGTGCATGTATCTGAAGAAAGCTTTTTTGTTGCTTTTAGCATTCCTCGCTAACCTTAGCTCATTCTCAGCTTTAGCCTTCCTGACACTATTCCTGCAGTTCTGTGCTACCTGCCTGTACTCTTCCCCTGTAGCCTGTCCTTCCTTCCACTTCCTATACGTGTCCTTTTTTTTTTCAGGTCATCTTTGAGTTTATTGTGAAGCCACATTGGCTTCTTCTGTTGCCCTCTGCCTTTTTTCCTTGTGGGAATTGTTTGCAATTGTGCCTTTAAAATTTCCTTTTTTAAAAACTCCCACCCCTCCTGGGCTCCCTTTCTCGTGAGAGTCATTTGCCATGGGATCTTACTAATCATTGTTCTGAGTTTGTTAAAATTGGCTTTCCTAAAATCCAGGGTACGTGTTTGGCTACACTCAGCTTTTGCTTCTGTTAGAATCAAGAACTCAAGTATAACATGGTCACTTTCCCCCAGAGTTCCCGAAACTGCCACTTTATCCACTAACTCGTCTCTGTTGGTTAGAATCAGGTCAAGGATAGCCGATCCTCTAGTTCCTTCCTCCACTTTCTGTAGGAGGAAGTTATCAGCAGCACAGCTCAGGAATTTCTTGGAGGGGCCATGTTTGGCTGAATAAGTCTCCCAACAGATATCAGGGAAATTGAAGTCTCCCATTACTATCACATTGTGCCTCCTTGAAACACTGGCAATTTGCTTTTCAAAAGTTCCATCCTCGTCTTCTCCTTGATTGGGTGGTCGGTAGTAGACTCCAACCGCCATGTTCGCTTTATTCTTTGCCCCCTTTATTTTAACCCAGATGCTCTCAATGGGGCTGCTTCGGATTGTGAAAGAGGCTGGGAGGCAGCTGCAGTGCGCGTGGCACGCGGCTTTCCATGGGGGTGGCTGATAGTGCGCGACAGTGCAGTATCGTGCCCATTGCGTGGCCGTGAAGGCGGCAAAGATGGCGTACTTGGCTGCCTCCGTTGCATCTTCGAGTAGCCATCCAGCTGAACTCTTCTGCGTGGTCTCGGAGTTGAGCAGTGTAATATTTGCTGCCACAAATATGAAAATGATATATCAGAGGGCTGGCCTCAAAGGTTGCATTTTAGAAAAACGATTTTAAAAAATAAACTTGCTGTACTTCCTAAAACTTATCCATGTTGCATTTGAGGAACATGATTTTTTCTAAATGTTTGGCCCCCATTCTGGAGCGGTGAGATCTCATCACAATTCCACCCTCACTGAACACCCGCTCCGCTGGTGATGAACTTGCTGGAACCAGAAACACACTCAGAGCAGCCACACAGAGTAATCTCAGGTCCTTCTTCTGCCTCTCCCAAGTACGCAACACATCAATCAAAATAAAGCTTGACACACTGTTGGGGCTGCACTCCTGGTAGCCGTCCATAGTGGCCGAGCAGCGGCACACCTCGCTTCCATGCGCTCTTCGCCGGCAATCACGCTCCTCTCCACTCCTTCTGCACAGCCCAGGGATGCTGAAGAGTCCTTGGTCTCGAGTCCCGAGTCGAGTCTTGAGTCCCATTAAAAATATTGGGACTCGAGTCCGCGTCGAGTCAGAGGGGGGACTCAGTCCGACTCACGAGTCGAGTCCTCGAGTCCGAGTCCCCATCCCTGCTGAATAACTCCTTGGCGTCACTTAGAAAATAGCGTAGGATGTGCTGGGCCTCATTTCTAGGTAAGCAGAAATTGGGATGAATCTTGATCACGCCCCTGAAGCACTCACTGACTTTCTAGGTCAGGCATCAAAACCACAGGATAGCTCACCAGAGATATCTGGTTGGCCAGTGTGTGAGCAAAATGCGGGATGAATCATGGAATCATAGAACAGTAGAGTTGGAAGGGGCCTACAAGGCCATCGAGTCCAACCCCCTGCTCAGTGCAGGAATCCAGGTCAAAGCATCTCTGACAGATGGCTGTCCAGCTGCACCTTGAATGCCTCCAGAGTGGGAGAGCCCACCACCTCCCTAGGTCGTTGGTTCCATTGTCTTATTGCTCTAACAGTCACGAATTTTTTCCTGATGTTTAGGTGGAATCTAGGTTCCTGTAACTTGTGCCCATTATTCCGTGTCCTGTAAACTGGGATGATCGAGAAGAGATCCTGGCCCTCCTTCAAGTACTGGAAGAGTGCGATCATATCTCCCCTTAGTCTCCTCTTCTGAAGGCTAAACATGCCCAGTTCTTTCAGTCTCTCCTCATAGGGCCTTGTTTCCAGTTCCTTTATCATCCTAGTTGCCCCCCTCTGAACCCTCTCCAGTTTGTTGTCCTTCTTAAAGTGTGGTGCCCAGAACTGGACACAATACTCAAGATGAGGCCTAACCAGTGCTGAGTAGAGGGGAACTAATACTTCACGTTATAATGATAATAATAATAGTGATAATTCCCGCGATTTGGAAGCTATACTTCTATTAATGCAGCCCAAAATAGCATTGGCCTTCTTTGCAGCCACATCGCATTGCTGGCTTATATTCAGTTTGTGATCTACCACAATTCCAAGATCCTTCTCACTTGTACTATTGTTGAGCCAAGTGTCCCCCATTCTGTAACTCTGCATTTGGTTTCCTCTCCCTAGGTGCAGCACTTGGCATTTATCCCTATTAAATTTCATTCTGTTGTTTTCGGCCCAGCGCTCCAGCCTATCGAGGTCACTTTGAATTTTGTTTCTATCTTCCAGAGTATTAGCTTTCCACCCAACTTTGTGTCACCTGCAAATTTGATAAGCATTCCCTGCACCTCCTCATCCAAGTCATTAATAAAAATGTTGAAGAGCACCGGGCCCAGGACTGAGCCCTGCGGTACCCCACTCATGCCTGAGTCAGGCATTTTACTCTCTATGGCCTTCGATCACTTGGTGGCCATCCGGAACCCCCCGAGATCCATGACCATCTTGACCAGATACCCCATAATCAGGATTAGGGTTTGAGTTGCCATCCGGGCTGCTCTCCTTGTCATTTCAGCTCCCTTAAGAACATAAGAAGAGCCCTGCTGGATCAGGCCAAGGGTCCATTTAGTCCAGCGTTCTGTTCACACAGACAGTGGCCAACCAGCTGCCCACAGGAAACCCACAAGCTGGACATGAGTGCAACAGCACCCTCCCGCCCATGTTCCCCAGCAACCAGTGCACATAGGCAGACCGCCTCTGTTACTGGAGGAAGCATCTAGCAAATCAGGACCAGGAGCCATTGATAGGTTTCTCCTCTCTGAATTCATCCAATCCCCTTTTAAAGCCCTCCAAATTGGTGGCCATCACTACATCTTGTGGAAGTGAATTCCATAGTTTTATTTTCAATTCCTTTCCTAATTATGCCTAACATGGAGTTTGCCTTTTTCACAGCACTGGAATACAGGTGAGCCAGTGTGGCGTAGCGGCGAGAGTGTTGGACTGGGACTCGGGAGATCCAGGTTCTAGTCCCTGCTCGGCCATGAAACTCACTGGATGACTTTGGGCCTGTCACTAACTCTCAGCCTAGCCTACCTCACAGGGATGTTGTGAGGATAACATGGAGAGGAGGAGGAAGATTGTGTAAGCTGCCTTGGGTTCCTTTCAGGAAAAAAGGCGGGGTATAAATATAATTAAATAAATAAATAAATAAATACTGGGTCAACATTTTCATTGAGCTGTCTACCACAACCCCAAGATCTCTTTCTTGGTCATTCACCGCTCGCTCAGATCTCATCAGAGTATACTTGAAGTTGAGATTGTTCACCCCAACTTGCATCACTTTACACTTGCCTTCACTGAACTGCATTTGCCGCTTTGAAGCCCATTTTCCCAGTTTGGAGAGATCCTTTGGGAGCTCCTCACAATCCCTTTTTCTTTTCACCACCCAAAATAATTTGGTGTCATCAACAACTTGGCCACTTCAGTGCTCACTCCTGATCCAAGATCATTTATGAATAAGTTGAAAAGCAGACACAGATCCCTGTGGGGCCCCACAAATGGCAACCTTCCATTGGGAGAATTGACCATTTATTCTTACTCTCTGCTTCCTGTTCTTTAACTAGTTACTGATCCATAAGAGGACCTCCCCTCTTATTTCATGACTGCCGAGCTTGCTCAGGAGTCTTTGGTGAGGGACTTTGTCAAAAGCCTTTTGGAAGTCCAAGTAAACAATGTCTACTGGATCACCCCTGTCCAGATGTTTATTGACATTCTAAAATGTGTGTGTGTTAGAGTGTGAGTGAATGGGGTGAGTGTGTGTGTGTGTGTGTGTGTGTGTGCCCTGGGAGTGAAAAGTCTCCCCTCTGAAGCTTGGGTAAGGAATCACCAGACCTTCAGTTCCAGCCAATGGTCTCCACCCCACCCCATGTAGTAATTACAATTTTAAAAAAGAAACTCCGCAGGCTTACAATCTAAAATGAGTGTTAGAGTGTGAGTGAATGGGGTGAGTGTGTGAGTGTGTGTGTGTACGCGCATACACACTGGGCCACCCCCCACTGGTATGCAGCCCCCCCCCACTTTTCCTTGAGGGAATGCAGCCCCTGGGAGTGAAAAGTCTCCCCACCCTGATCTGAAGCTTGGGTAAGAATCACTAGACCTTCAGTTCCAGCCAATGGTCTCCCCACCTCCATGTAGTAATTACATTTTAAAAAAAGAAACGCCAGTGGTAGCCATTGGGAAAGCATTAGGCAAGCCTTCATGATAGGTTAACTGCGGTAGCTGCCACATTTTGAGATCAACGACTTGAGAAAATGCCATATGCCTGACAGAAAGGCATCCCGTTCCCCAGCAGCAACCGAGTCGCGATTGCACAATAAATAACGTCAAAAGGCCCTCAGATCTTCCAAGGAGAAGGAGGCACAGCAGAAGTCTATACACAAACAGGCTTAAAATGGCCCAGAAAATCAAGGGCACTTGGGGTATGTTGTACGTTGCATGGGATGGACCCGGGCCCAGTTCCCTCTACCTCCTGAGAACAGTGTTTGTTGTTGGCTTCCCTTTTCTGACTCAGTGGAGCGCCACACCACGTTTACTTCCAGATCCTCAGGGCACTGCAGTCGCTGGAGTCTGGCTGGACGCAGGGGAACACGTGGCCAGATGGGCTGCCAGGAGACTCCCCAAGGCGGCAGCAGCAGCAGCAGCAATAAATACAACGAGCATGTTCACATTTGCAAGACATCCTCCAGTGGGAGCCACATGGGGCATATACCTGCTGCTCTTCTGCCATCAGCCTGATGTTCACATGCAGAGGAACGCAAGAAGACGGCTGCCTCGCTTCGGTGCAATGGCAATTCTCTCCGGAAAGTGGATGCTGGTGGTTTAGGGTAAGTCGGCACATCACGGATGGCTGCAGATTGTGTAGGCTACACTGCGGATCAGTGGTGCCTGCCTGAGCATCTTGGTGCCGGCCACTCCTCTGTCCGGCTTCAGCCACTATTGCTCACTGACAGCCAAAGCCAAGCACAGATTTGGCCAAGGCAGAAAGATGACTGATGTTCGTCACACTGCAAAATAATCACAGAACAGCAGAATCCTCATAAAAATTATTTTATTTATTTATTTATTTATTTATTTATTGTATTTGGTACCCAGCCACTCTGGGCAATGTACAACGTACAATAAAAGAAAAATCAGAGAAGTTGATACAATATAGAGAATAGCTGGCTCAGGGCACAGTGGCTTATTTTCAGAAGAATATAAAGCGTTGTGCATTGTACAGTCATGAGAAGGGAGTGATGAGAAAAACAAACATAATGCACTTGGCTTAGGGTATTATACCATGTCATTCGTACGTTTTCAAAGCAAAGGAGATTCATTCATCGCCCCAGCTGAGCTCAACTGCTTGTGTGCCGAGGGGCCAAAGTGCTTATGAGTTGCATGCAGGACTGGAGGACCCAGGTCCAATCCCCAGCTACATTCCGGGTGCCGGGAAAGACTTGCACTCTGAAAACTTAGAGAGCCGCGGGCCATACTGGGCTACCTGGGCCAAGAGTCTGACTCAGTAGGAGGCAGCTCCATTTTGGCACAGGGCTGGCTCAGGGCATTTGAATGCCTGAGGCTGAACATGAGAAGAGGAGAGATTAGATGCACAACAACAGAGTGCTGCTGCGCTGAAACTTGTACTAGCTTTTAATCAACCTGGAATATATGTATTCATATTGCTTGAGGTAAGTGAATTTAACCAAAATTGGTATTTAACCTTAAGTATCTAATGTACCATATGCTGCTCCTTGTTATATATGTATAATGGAATTCACCTTTGTATATTGTTGATACCACATCTAGTGGATCTTGAATTTGGCTAATTGACTGATATTCATTTACCTCAAGCAATATTAATACATATATTCCAGGTTGATTAAAAGCTAGTACAAGTTTCAGCGCAGCAGCACTCTGTTAATGTGCATTTAATTTTCCAAGGACATTTCTGCCTGAGGCTGAACATGGCCATGGCACCTCAGTCTGTGGAGACCAACCGGGCCCCCGTACCTTTTTTTCAGCAGGTGCCCCTGGCCAGCCAGCAGGGTGGTGGGGCAGATGGCCTCCCAGAGATTCAGGGCTCCAAAGGAAAGATTCGGGGCTGCAGCCCGAGTGGGCCTCCCCTAACATCACCTCTGCTGGGAAGGCACCTTTGCTTGTGCTCCATTGTGTTTACAGGCTACCTGATGCCAGCCAGAGGCAGGAAGAGATGGAAACTGAAAGAGCGGACCGCGTGTCACCACGTCGCCTATGAATGCCAGCGGTGTCCCGTCCCATCCCGCCTTCTTTCTGCTGGGGGGCATCCCAGGGCTGGAGCGGGTGCAGGGGTGGATTGCCATCCCTCTGTGCACCATGTATGTCTTTGCAGCCCTGGGAAACAGCATCATCCTCTACGTCATAAAGACAGAGCCCGGGCTCCACGAGCCCATGTATCTTTTCCTGGCCATGCTGGCCGCCACCGACCTGGCCCTCTCCACCTCCACCATGCCCAAAATGCTGGCTGCCTCCTGGCTAGGCTCCAGGGCGATCGGTTTCCACGCCTGCCTGGCTCAGATGTTCTTCATCCACACCTTCTCATCCGTCGAATCAGGCGTGCTCACGGCCATGGCTCTGGATCGCTACGTGGCCATTTGCCACCCGCTCCGGCACTCTGCCATCCTCTCCTTGCCCGTCATCATGACCCTGGGCAGCCTCATCCTTCTCCGTGGGGTCCTCCTCATCTGCCCCCTCTCCTTCCTGGCCAGCCGCCTTCCCTATTGCCGCCACCAGCTCATCGCACACTCCTACTGTGAGCACATGGCTGTGATGAAGCTGACTTGCGGGAGCAACAGAACCAACGTTGTTTACGGTCTCGTTGTGGCTTTTGTTGTTGCTGGATCTGATGTCTTCAGCATTGCCACATCCTATGCCGTGATCCTCAAGACCGTATTGAAACTCCCGTCCCAAGAGGCACGCCTCAAAGCCTTTGGGACTTGTGCATCCCACATCTGTGTTAGTCTGTCGTTGTACATTCCCGGTCTCTTCACTTTCCTCACCCACCGGTTTGGCTATGGTGTTCCCCACCATGTCCATATTATGGTGGCCATACTCTACCTTCTGGTGCCACCCACTTTGAATCCCATTGTGTATGGGTTGAAAACCAAGATGATCAGGGACAGAATTCTCACCATATTCCTTATTCCAAGAAGACGGAGGGCAGCATTTGTGGAGCGCCCATAGCCCAATGGGGGGGGGGGAGGGCACATGCTCTGCATGGAGAAGGTCCCAGGTCCAGTCCCCAGTTAAAATAATCCCCTGTAAATGGGGCGGGAATAATATCTGCTTAAAACTGTGGGGAGATTGCCGGTCACAGTAGACAGTACGAGACTGGCCAGACCAATAATACGCAGCCCATTTTGCTTTTCTTCATGTCGCTCTGTGCATCCTACCTAATGTTTTTTCCTGGCACAAGATCTGCGCAAATGGAAGTGACTGTGGAGTAATAAACAGTAATTTCACTCTACAAACTGCAGTTCTCCGGTAGTAACAACAACCATGACTTCCCATATCATCAGTTTCTTGTGCAATAAATATGCATTTGTTTCCCACTTGTTATGTGCAGTCTGCACATCTGCTACTTGAGGAAGAGCTGCTGTTGTGGAGGTATTGCAATGCAAGGAGATATTTCAGGTAACAACAGAATGGGAAACAACAGAAACTTAGTCCAGACAAGATAGAAGTCCCATTAGTCAGTAGACAATGGGCAGCTTCGCACGACACGGCAACAATTGTGGTAAGTTACCACGACTGTGTGCGGGAACCCGCGAAGCAACCACAATGAGCCCGACAGATGATTGGGCTTATCGTGGTTGCTTCGCTCCCTCTTTCCTCCTGGCAATATCCCTGGGGACACCGCGGAGAGGAATGAGGGTCCTCTCTTTGACAACTGAGATTGCGAGACGATTTCGGCTCACGGCGGCTGTCAAAGACTCCCTGTTGCAGAAACAGGGCTCATGCCCCGAAGCGCAACGGGGAGGGGGGTGCCGGTTCCACTCTCTGCGGCTGCTCCATGAAAGGCCGTTTGGGCACTTTGGGGGCCGTTGTCAGCCGCGCTCTGTGGCCAGCCACTTGGCAAGAGCGGCAATGGCCAGTCTTGCCAAGCGGCTCGCTTGTTCTGGGGCTTGTACCACAATAGGTTGTGTCGTTCGAGTTCGGAGGACACGACAATCAATTGTGGTGCAAGCAAACCCTAGAACAGGCCATTGTGTCTTATCGTGGTTGACAACCATGATAAGTCACAATGGTCCATCGCCACGACCGGGTTCACACGACACGGGGAACAAGCAATGATAAGAAACCACCGCTGCTTGTCGTGTTGCGTGGGCCCAGTCAGTCTGACTTGGGAGTGGTGTTGCCTGTTCAGGATGGGGTGGTACTCCCTCTGGAGGAGCAGGTTTGCAGTTTGGGGGAATACTCCTGGACCCAGCCTTGCTCCTGGATGTCCGGGTGGTGGCTGCAGCCAGGGGTGCCTTTGCCTAGGTCCAGGTGGTGTGCCAGTTGCGCTCCTTCCTGGAGAAGAAGGATCTGGCCAACGATACCTTGGCCACCTCCCAGTTAAACTACTCCAATGTGTTCTCTGTGGAACGGCCCTTGAAGAATGTTAGAAAACTGCAGCTGGTGCAGAACGCAGCAGTCAAACGGTTGTCTCCCGTGTGTTATTATGACCTTAACACGCCAGTCTTATAACGATTGCACTGGCTGCCAGTTTGTTTCCAAGCTCAATTCAAGGTGCTGATTCTATAAAGCCCTAAATGACTGAAGGGCCGGACATCTGAAGACGCCCCCGCTTCCGTCTGGGCCTGCCTGCAGTATATGCTGTCATCGTCACCTGAGGCCCTGCTTGCTCCATGCCCTGCCACCAAGCGAGGCTAGGTTGGTGGGGACATGGGACGGAGCCTTTTCCGTGGTGGCACCCCATCTGTGGAACACCCTCCCCAATGGGATAAGAAGACTGGCTCCCTCTTTGCTTGCCTTTCGGTGAGCAGTAAAGGCGTTTTTATTTGCCTTACCTCTCAATGACTGTTAGTATGGGTCCATTCTTCTTCTCGCTCCTATATATCCACTGCTTTGTTTCCAAGGTTTACTTTCAAGTTCTACGTTCTTCGCTTTAGAAGTGTTTTAAATATTGTATAATATGCCTCTCTGAGAGCCTTTGACTAAAGGGCAACGTAGAAATACTTAAATAAATAGATCACATCCCAGCCTAGAACAGGGCAACAGTGGCCGTGGTGCCCTGGTGCTTTGTCAGCGTTGCGCTCGCTAAGGTCCTGTATAAGGCACAGATTTCATAGATCATAGAGTTGGAAGGAGCCTACAAGGCCATCGAGTCCAACCCCCTGCTCAATGCAGGAAACTAGAGGAGGGGTCTCCCATCCAAGGAATAACCAGGCCTGACCCTGCTTAGCTTTCCACGCTCAGACAAGCTGAGCCAGCTTAAGCCACAGGCCTGTCACACCACAAAACACAACCCTTCGAGGATGATCAGGAGATGCGACTGGCTGGATTCGCATGTCTGGAAAAATAATGTATTATTATTATTATTATTATTATTATTATTATTATTATTATTAGGGCAACCCAACTTGGGTTTTAGCCAAATACAATATCAAATACACTATCAAATACAATATAAAATATCAAATACAATATGAAAAACAACAAAATACAATATAAAATACAACTAAAACAACAGTACAATGCCTTATAAGGATACATTACAACATTTTGATGGATCGCCTTATATACTGTCCTCTATATTCACCAAGGCTTTTCTAATATTCGCTGCTTTCACTGCAAAAAAGGCTAAATTCAGCGAGATAGATTTTGCTGTAGCTGTAAAGAGGTAACAAATTTTATCCAGGTCTGTATAATGAATAATTGGATCCAAATACCTGTCTAAGTATCTTTTCCTAGGGTTTTCATATAGTTTGCAGTGTAGGACATAATGAACTGTATCCTGCACTGCTTGGTCTCCACAAATACATAATCTTTGTTCCCTTGGTATGTTTTTATATCTACCTTCTTTGAAATTGGAAGGCATCATCTGGAAACGCAGACTAGTAAGAGCTTTACGAAGACCTGGGGTGGTTATTTCTGTTAAATATTTTTCTTCCTTATGAGTTAGTTTTATAAAAGGGAAACTGTTAGAGAATCTGGAGGCTTTAATTTTATCAATATCCATCTTGCAGAAATAATTCTGCAATGTTCGTCTTATCACCTCGCGTTGTTGATGTATATCCCCACCTACCATTGCATTGGGGTCTAAACCGAAGTGTCTCATATTAGATTCGCATCGGTATATCCAGTTGTTTCTTGAGGGGGTAGATTTCTGCTCATTTACCCATAGAGTAACTAGTTTATTTGTTGAAACTTTTATTTTGAGGAAATAGAAGAACATAGTCTTCCAGATAGAGTACTCTAAGGGAAGCATTCCTACCTCTGCCCTTGTATAACATGTAGGTGTGAAAAAAAGAGCCTTTGGGGGGGTTCACACACACACACACACACACACACACACACACACACACACCCCTCATGTGTGAACCGGCTGGGCTGGGGTGTGCATAGTTAGCGTGTGGAGAAAGGGGCCCTTGGGGGTTCCTGCATGCATGTGCGCACACACACACATACACACACACGCCTCCTCATGTGTAAGCCAAGTGGGGCCAGTTGAGGGGGCTGGGAGGAAACGAAAGCCTCGGATAGGGCTTTCATATGTAAATAGTTCAAGCCATGAGGCATGACTCATGAGCCTCCCTCATCCTGACTGGCCAGGTGAAGTTCAATCTAATTGGCTGAGAGGCAGCAGAGTTACAAGGAGGAGGGAAGAGGGGGAAAGGTATATTTCCCAAAGCGTGGTTTTTGGTCTTTGTCCTGGATCGCGTGGCTACCGGCTACCCTGGCTGTTGGGTGATGGTGGCGTGCCAAAGAGAGGCCCCAAGCCTTTGGGGGGGCATCAGGATCCGACCCCAGTTAGCTCCTGGTGAAATGAGCTGGATGAGGGCTCTAGTGAAGGCAAGCCTTGTAGGAGTTTACCCATCTCAGACCTTCGGGTAGGTGTGGTAATTCTCCATCGGGAGGCAAGGCTGTGCTGGATTTAACCCTTGAAGAGAATACCCTCAGGTAACATAGGTGTATGCCTGAGAGATATTAAGGAATCAGGTTTTATTGTTTTGCAGCTTTACTGTGTACTAACGTGTCTCTCTCTTTATTTTGTGTGCTTCTCTCATTTCCCTAATCTTGTTGTAAAATGCTACCAGAATAAACCTTGTCGTGGTTTTACCCCACATGGGTTTTGTAGTTACTCTGCTTGGTTCAGTATCTAAGCCCAGGTTACAGAAATTGAAGGGGAGCCCCTAAACAGAGATTCAAGTAGGATTGCAGACAGCTGAGGCTGGCAATCTGGTACCTTGAGATCTCAGGGGGTCTTAGTTCCTTTGGGGTAGGTAAGGGTGGGGTGGTGGCGGGCCAGCCAGCCCCCCCTTCCTCCACATGGTGGCAAGCGCTGGGATTCGAAGCTGAACCACAGAGTGTGTGAACGTGGGCAAATGAGAGAAATTTGAGGAGCTTTAGTGCATGAGTACAGAGTTTATTATTTTTCAGAAATAAAGTGTGAGATTGAGCCTTAAGGAAAAACATTCAAATTGCTGGCAGTCTGTGGGAGCGTTGAAGGCAAGAAATTTCAACTATAGAAGAGTTCCAGAACAGCTTGTGTGCCCAGCAAGTGGGCAAAGGGCAGCAAGTGATGAGATTGAGCCTCAAAGAAAACGTTCAGATTGCTGAAAGGGGCTACCCCAGTCTGGGGGAAGCCTAGCTCCCAGCAGAGAGCGTTGAAGGCAAGAAATCTTGATGCCTGTAGACTGGTGGAAAAAAGCTGCCATGCTAGACAACTGGATGGAGTTGTACCAGCAGAAAAGGCAGGGCGGGTTCCCTTTTCCAGGCGTGGAGAGGCCAAGGGGACAAGCAAAAGAAACCACCCATCGAGTACAACAGAGGCCGGGAGTAGCAGTTGCCAGTGAGTAAGCAGAGCCAGATCCTTCCATCTCCATTGCGTGCAAGAAGTCTGCGGGTGAGCAGATGGCGGCTGCGTGATCCCAAAGTTTGGGGGGCTGGAGGAGCCCGGGAAGAGAGGAAGAGGTGGTGTGTGCGCACGCGCGTGTGTTCCAGGAGGAGGGAGAAGACCAGAAAACCTCTCCTAAGAGAATGGTGAGGAAACGTTGAGTTTTGGGACAGCGTTTGATGAGTGATTTCAGTTGTGCTGGGTGCCCCAGAGAAATTGTCGAGACTTTTGAACTAAGACTGTCCATTTGCACTTGGGGGGGGGCATGGTGAATGGCTAGGCTGGGCAGCAGCAAGCAGAGGGGGGGGCGGACATCAGGAACCCCCCCCCCCCAGAAAAAGAGACTTTGTCCCTGTGCTGCTGAAGTGGAGGGCTGAAAGAAGCAGAAACGGAAAAAGGATTTGCCCCCAGGCATTTTCTGCTGCCACCTGAAGACAACGGACTGAGATTAAGTGGTTGTTTGATTAGAACCAACACATGTTGCTGACTTGTTCCTCGGAGGGGGAAGGGGGGGGACAGGTGATTCAAGTTGTCTTTGTGTTGTCTTGTTGCTGGGCGGGCTGAAAGGAGCAGAGAGAGAAGGGGATTTCCCTCCCAGCTGACAGAGAAGCCCAGACAGAAGAATTTCCCCTTCAAGTGTCTCCAGCAAGAAGAAAAGAAGACTGAGATTGGTGGTTGATGATTAAAGCCAATAAAAGTTGCTAAATTGTTCCTCGAAGGGAGGGGGGTGATTCAAGTGTATTTGTGTTATCTGGATTGTTGCTGGGGGGGCGGGCGGGGGACGGGTGATCCCAGGTAAGAAGTCGAACCATTGTTGTTTTGTCCCCAAATGAAAAAATTAGTCCAGACTGGATCAGGTCAATTTGAAATTTGAATGTAATGCTAACGTAAAAAGCCAGAAACCTGTAAGTTTTCAAAGGGGCCTCAGGGGGGCAAGGAACAGTTGCCAGAGAAAAAATCAGTCAAAGGCCAAAGAACAAAGAAGTAGAGGCAGAGAAAGCCCTCTAGCAGCTAAAAGGGAGTGGTGGGAAGCCACCGGCAGGCCTTTGAAAACTGAGTAGAGCCTCCAAAGCTAAGCATTCAATTCGGAGGGAGACAGTCATCCCATGCAAGTTTGGGTGGTGGGCTAAAAGAGCCAAGCCCAAGAGGCTGGAAGATTGCCAGGCTGTGTGATCGAAAAGGTGCCTTTAGGAAAAGAGGGGTGGGGGGAAGCCATCCCATTCAAGTCATTGTGTAGCAAGTGCCAAATGCAAACCTTGGGAAAAGGGAGTAGGCATTCATGGGTTCATTTGTTGGGTGGTGGGAAGCCATCCCAGCGGGTCTTTGGAGGGGTGGGTGGGAAGCCATCCCATTCAAGTCATTGTGTAGAAAGTGCCAAATGCAAACCTTTGGGAAAAGGAAGTGGTATATTCATGTCGTTGGGTGGTGGGAAGCCATCCCATCGGGCCTTTGGAGGGGGGGGTGATGGTATTCACATCGTTAGGTACAGGGTGGCAGAAGCAAGCCTGTAAAAGCAAACAAAGGCGAATTGAAGAGTCACATTTCAGTCGGCGATTTGCCCCTTGCAGGCTGTGTAAGAAACAGCAACCCTAAAAAGTTTTCTTTAGGTTGGGGTTACCATATGATGTTTTTGTGTATGCAAAACTGTGTAATGCAAACCTGTAAACTTCTGATTGATGGTTATTGATTGTGTTTTGCTGTTTTGATGTTTAAAGAGCTTTAGCAAACCTGTAAACTTCTGATTGATAGTTATTAATTGTTGTTTTGCTGTTTTGATGTTTGAAGAGATTTAAGCTTTGAGATGTTTAAGACTATGGTTGGGGTGTCTCAGCCTAGCCTACCTCTCAGGGATGTTGTGAGGATAACATGGAGAGGAGGAGGAAGATTGTGTAAGCTGCCTTGGGTTCCTTTCAGGAAAAAAGGCGGGGTATAAATATAATAAAATAAATAAATAAATAAATACTGGGTCAACATTTTCATTGAGCTGTCTACCACAACCCCAAGATCTCTTTCTTGGTCATTCACCGCTAGCTCAGATCTCATCAGAGTATACTTGAAGTTGAGATTTTTCACCCCAACTTGCATCACTTTACACTTGCCTTCATTGAACTGCATTTGCCGCTTTGAGGCCCATTCTCCCAGTTTGGAGAGATCCTTTGGGAGCTCCTCACAATCCCTTTTTCTTTTCACCACCCAAAATAATTTGGTGTCATCAACAACTTGGCCACTTCAGTGCTCACTCCTGATCCCAGATCATTTATGAATAAGTTGAAAAGCCGACACAGATCCCTGTGGGGCCCCACAAATGGCAACCTTCCAATGGGAGAACTGGCCATCTATTCCTACCCTCTGCTTCCTGTTCTTTAACTAGTTACTGATCCATAAGAGGACCTCCCCTCTTATTTCATGACTGCCGAGCTTGCTCAGGAGTCTTTGGTGAGGGACTTTGTCAAAAGCCTTTTGGAAGTCCAAGTAAACAATGTCTACTGGATCACCCCTGTCCAGATGTTTATTGACATTCTAAAATGTGTGTGTGTTAGAGTGTGTGTGTGTGTGTGTGTGTGTGTGTGTGTGTGTGCGCCCTGGGAGTGAAAAGTCTCCCCTCTGAAGCTTGGGTAAGGAATCACCAGACCTTCAGTTCCAGCCAATGGTCTCCACCCCACCCCATGTAGTAATTACATTTTTAAAAAAGAGACTCCAATGGTAGCCATTGGGAAAGCATTAGGCAAGCCTTCATCATAGGTTAACTGCGGTAGCTGCCACATTTTGAGATCAACGACCTGAGAAAATGCCATATTCCTGACAGAAAGGCATCACGTTCCCCAGCAGCAACAGTCGCGATTGCACAATAAATAATGTCAAAAGGCCCTCAGATCTTCCAAGCAGAAGGAGGCACAGAAGTCTACACACAAACAGGCTTAAAATTGACCAGAAAATCAAGGGCACTTGGGGTATGTTGTACGTTGCATGGGATGGACCCGGGTCCAGTTCCCTCTACCTCCTGAGTACAGTGTTTGTTGTTGGCTTCCCTTTGCTGACTCAGTGGAGCGCCGCACCACGTTTACTTCCAGATCCTCAGGGCACTGCAGTCGCTGGAGTCTGGCTGGACGCAGGGGAACACGTGGCCAGATTGGCTGCCAGGAGACTCCCCAAGGCGGCAGCAGCAGCAGCAGCAGCAATAAATACAACGAGCATGTTCACATTTGCAAGACATCCTCCAGTGGGAGCCACGTGGGCATATACCTGCTGCTCTTCTGCCATCAGCCTGATGTTCACATGCAGAGGAACGCAAGACGGCTGCCTCGCTTCGGTGCAATGGCAATTCTCTCTGGAAAGTGGATGCTGGTGGTTTAGGGTAAGTCGGCACATCACGGATGGCTGCAGATTGTGTAGGCTACACTGCGGATCAGTGGTGCCTGCCTGAGCATCTTGGCGCCGGCCACTCCTCTGTCCGGCTTCAGCCACTATTGCTCACTGACAGCCAAAGCCAAGCACAGATTTGGCCAAGGCAGAAAGATGACCGACGTTCGTCACACTGCAAAATAATCACAGAACAGCAGAATCCGCATAAAAATTATTTTATTTATTTATTTATTTATTTATTTATTGTATTTGGTACCCAGCCACTCTGGGCAATGTACAACATACAATAAAAGAAAAATCAGAGAAGTTGATACAATATAGAGAATAGCTGGCTCAGGGCACAGTGGCTTATTTTCAGAAGAATATAAAGCGTTGTGCATTGTACAGTCATGAGAAGGGAGTGATGAGAAAAACAAACATAATGCACTTGGCTTAGGGTATTATACCATGTCATTCGTACGTTTTCAAAGCAAAGGAGATTCATTCATCGCCCAGCTGAGCTCAACTGCTTGTGTGCCGAGGGGCCAAAGTGCTTATGAGTTGCATGCAGGAGGACCCAGGCCCAATCCCCAGCTGCATTCCGGGTGCCGGGAAAGACTTGCACTCTGAAAACTTAGAGAGCCGCTGGCCATACTGGGCTACCTGGGCCAAGAGTCTGACTCAGTAGGAGGCAGCTCCATTTTGGCACAGGGCTGGCTCAGGGCATTTGGATGCCTGAGGCTGAACATGAGAAGAGAAGAGATTAGATGCACAACAACAGAGTGCTGCTGCGCTGAAACTTGTACTAGCTTTTAATCAACCTGGAATATATGTATTCATATTGCTTGAGGTAAATGAATTTAACCAAAATTGGTATTTAACCCTAAGTATCTAATGTACCATATGCTGCTCCTTGTTATATATGTATAATGGAATTCACCTTTGTATATTGTTGATACCACATCTAGTGGATCTGGCTAATTGACTGATATTCATTTACCTCAAGCAATATTAATACATATATTCCAGGTTGATTAAAAGCTAGTACAAGTTTCAGCGCAGCAGCACTCTGTTATTGTGCATTTAATTTTCCAAGGTCATTTCTGCCTGAGGCTGAACATGGCCATGGCACCTCAGCCTGTGGAGACCAACCGGGCCCCCGTACCTTTTCTTCAGCAGGTGCCCCTGGCCAGCCAGCAGGGTGGTGGGGCAGATGGCCTCCCAGAGATTCAGGGCTCCAAAGGAAAGATTCGGGGCTGCAGCCCGAGTGGGCCTCCCCTAACATCACCTCTGCTGGGAAGGCACCTTTGCTTGTGCTCCATTCTGTTTACAGGCTACCCGATGCCAGCCAGAGGCAGGAAGAGATGGAAACTGAAAGAGCGGACCGCGTGTCACCACGTCGCCTATGAATGCCAGCGGTGTCCCGTCCCATCCCGCCTTCTTTCTGCTGGGGGGCATCCCAGGGCTGGAGCGGGTGCAGGGGTGGATTGCCATCCCTCTGTGCACCATGTATGTCTTTGCAGCCCTGGGAAACAGCATCATCCTCTACGTCATAAAGACAGAGCCCGGGCTCCACGAGCCCATGTATCTTTTCCTGGCCATGCTGGCCGCCACCGACCTGGCCCTCTCCACCTCCACCATGCCCAAAATGCTGGCTGCCTCCTGGCTAGGCTCCAGGGCGATCGGTTTCCACGCCTGCCTGGCTCAGATGTTCTTCATCCACACCTTCTCATCCGTCGAATCAGGCGTGCTCACGGCCATGGCTCTGGATCGCTACGTGGCCATTTGCCACCCGCTCCGGCACTCTGCCATCCTCTCCTTGCCCGTCATCATGACCCTGGGCAGCCTCATCCTTCTCCGTGGGGTCCTCCTCATCTGCCCCCTCTCCTTCCTGGCCAGCCGCCTTCCCTATTGCCGCCACCAGCTCATCGCACACTCCTACTGTGAGCACATGGCTGTGATGAAGCTGACTTGCGGGAGCAACAGAACCAACGTTGTTTACGGTCTCGTTGTGGCTTTTGTTGTTGCTGGATCTGATGTCTTCAGCATTGCCACATCCTATGCCGTGATCCTCAAGACCGTATTGAAACTCCCGTCCCAAGAGGCACGCCTCAAAGCCTTTGGGACTTGTGCATCCCACATCTGTGTTAGTCTGTCGTTGTACATTCCCGGTCTCTTCACTTTCCTCACCCACCGGTTTGGCCATGGTGTCCCCCACCATGTCCATATTATGGTGGCCATACTCTACCTTCTGGTGCCACCCACTTTGAATCCCATTGTGTATGGGTTGAAAACCAAGATGATCAGGGACAGAATTCTCACCATATTCCTTATTCCAAGAGGACGGAGGGCAGCATTTGGGGATGGCCCATAGCCCAATGGGGGGGGGGAGGGCACATGCTCTGCATGGAGAAGGCCCCAGGTCCAGTCCCCAGTTAAAATAATCCCCTGTAAATGGGGCGGGAATAATATCTGCTTAAAACTGTGGGGAGTCTGCCGGTCACAGTAGACAGTACGAGACTGGCCAGACCAATAATACGCAGCCCATTTTGCTTTTCTTCATGTCGCTCTG
This sequence comes from Shinisaurus crocodilurus, assembly GCA_021292165.1. Lineage (NCBI taxonomy): Eukaryota > Metazoa > Chordata > Lepidosauria > Squamata > Shinisauridae > Shinisaurus > Shinisaurus crocodilurus. The sequence goes on from CM037878.1 coordinate 296,606,615, forward strand.
TGCATCCTACCTAATGTTTTTTCCTGGCACAAGATCTGCGCAAATGGAAGTGACTGTGGAGTAATAAACAGTAATTTCACTCTACAAACTGCAGTTCTCCGGTAGTAACAACAACCATGACTTCCCATATCATCAGTTTCTTGTGCAATAAATATGCATTTGTTTCCCACTTGTTATGCGCAGTCTGCACATCTGCTACTTGAGGAAGAGCTGCTGCTGTGGAGGTATTGCAATGCAAGGAGATATTTCAGGTAACCACAGAATGGGAAACAACAGAATCTTAATCCAGACAAGATAGAAGTCCCATTAGTCAGTAGACAATGGGCAGCTTCGCACGACATGGCAACAATTGTGGTAAGTTACCACGACTGTGTGTGCGAACCCGCGAAGCAACCACAATGAGCCCGACAGATGATTGGGCTTATCGTGGTTGCTTCGCTCCCTCTTTCCTCCTGGCAATATCCCCGGGGACACCGCGGAGAGGAATGAGGGTCCTCTCTTTGACAACTGAGATTGCGAGACGATTTCGGCTCGTGGCAGCTGTCAAAGACTCCCTGTTGCACAAACAGGGCTCATGCCCCGAAGCGCAACGGGGAGGGGGGTGCCGGTTCCACTCTCTGCGGCTGCTCCATGAAAGGCCGTTTGGGCACTTTGGGGGCCGTTGTCAGCCGCGCTCTGTGGCCAGCCACTTGGCAAGAGCGGCAATTGCCAGTCTTGCCAAGCGGCTCGCTTGTTCTGGGGCTTGTACCACAATAGGTTGTGTCGTTCGGGTTCGGAGGACACGACAATCAATTGTGGTGCAAGCAAACCCTAGAACAGGCCATTGTGTCTTATCGTGGTTGACAACCATGATAAGTCACAATGGTCCATCGCCACGACCGGGTTCACACGACACGGGGAACAGGCAATGGTAAGAAACCACCGTTGCTTGTCGAGTTGCGTGGGCCCAGTCAGTCTGACTTGGGAGTGGTGTTGCCTGTTCAGGACGGGGTGGTACTCCCTCTGAAGGAGCAGGTTTGCAGTTTGGGGGATACTCCTGGACCCAGCCTTGCTCCTGGATGTCCGGGTGGTGGCTGCAGCCAGGGGTGCCTTTGCTTACGTCCAGGTGGTGTGCCAGTTGCGCTCCTTCCTGGAGAAGAAGGATCTGGCCAACGATACCTTGGCCACCTCCCAGTTAAACTACTCCAATGTGTTCTCTGTGGAACGGCCCTTGAAGAATGTTAGAAAACTGCAGCTGGTGCAGAACGCAGCAGTCAAACGGTTGTCTCCCGTGTGTTATTATGACCTTAACACGCCAGTCTTATAACGATTGCACTGGCTGCCAGTTTGTTTCCAAGCTCAATTCAAGGTGCTGATATATGAATTGATATATATGCTTTTGCAGAAGCATACGAAAAACTTGGTCTCTCACTTAACATCAAAAAAACCAAAGTGCTTCATCAGCAAGTGCAAGCCAATCCTTTGGTGATGCCATCTATCCAGCTTGGCGGGACAATACTGGAAAATGTCGATCATTTTCTCTATCTTGGCAGCTATCTTTCTGTTACAGCTAACATTGACAGTGAAATCCAGCATCGTTTGAGCTCCGCAAGTGCCGCATTTTCTCGAATGAAACATAGAGTGTTCGAGGATCGGGATATCTGTAAGAAGACCAAAACGCTGGTTTATGAAGCCATTGTATTACCAACTTTATTGTATGCCTGCGAAACATGGACTATCTATAAACGTCACTTCCACCTCCTTGAAAGGTTTCATCAACGTTGCCTCCGGAAAATCCTGCAAATTACTTGGGAAGATAGGCGAACAAATGTCAGTGTACTGGAAGAAGCAAAGACTACTAGCATTGAAAAAATGATCCTTCAACGCCAACTTCAGTGGACCGGTCATGTTGTTCGAATGCCTGACTGCCGTCTCCCAAAGCAGTTACTTTACTCCCAACTCAAGGATGGAAAGCGGAATATCGGTGGTCAATATAAGAGGTTTAAAGATGTTCATAAGGCTAATCTAAAAAAATGCAATATAAACATCGAAAACTGGGAAGCTCTGGCCCATGAACGATCTAAATGGAGGTTGGCCTTTCACAAAGGTTCCATGGACTTTGAAGAAGCCCGAGTGCAAGGTGAAAGGGAGAAACGTGCTAAGCGAAAAGCACGTCAAATGAATCCTTTACAGGACCATCTTCTATCTGGTAACCTGTGTCCTCACTGTGGGAAGCTGTGTGGATCTAGAATTGGCCTCCACAGTCACTTACGGACCCATCGCTAGAGTCTACACAATCTTCTTTAGAATTTCCTCCTTTTATCCCGGAAGACAATCTTACTCGGTCACGAGTGATCGCCTGATGATGATGATATGAGTGGCCGCCCCCTGGCCGTGGAAATTCCTGTGGAGGAAGGCAAGGTTGGCTCCCTTTCTGCTGACCTTCCGCTGGCAGGCAAAGACCACTTTATTCAGGCAGGCTTTGGGCTTGCAAAATGGTCCGTTGGGTTGGGTGCTACTGTTTTTATTTTGCTATTGTTCTGTATTTTATTGTGCTTTGAATGTGTTTTGTTATTGTTTTAATCAAGTTTTTATTTATCTATGTTTGTAAGCTGCTTTGAGTGTCATTTTCTTGGTAGAGAGGGCGGGGCAATCGAATAAGCAAACAAATACACAAATCTATAGGAGGAGCTCTGGGAAGGGCGTGTAGAGCGCAGGCAGCGGGGAAGCTGGCGGCGGCGGGAGAGTTCGGGGCACCCTTGGCGGGCTGCAGGTTGTGCATAGGGATATTTAACCCTTCTGCTACTGATTCATGAGATGTATTGGTAATTCTCTATATTAGCAGCTTTCTATCTATCTTACAAATATTGATGAAGTGCTGGTCTGCTGTGATAGGTCAGGGCTGCGTCATTCTACCTATAAGACGGTGGCCACTGGCCAGGGCCTCCTAGAAAACGAGGAGGTATTGGAGCGGATGCAATACAAGTAATTTAGGGCACAATTTAAAACATTTGAGATGGATATACGTAAGTGAACAGAAGCTAAAGGGGAAATGGTTCAAATACATCAAAGAGAGAGTATTTCCATTTGAAAAGAAGATGTTGGGTTTAATTAAGCCAAAATTTTAATACTAGTTTATAGAACAGTTGGAAAAGCAGGATAAAACTGGATAAATGAATGAAACAGGTTTATAAGCAGTTACTATTAAATAGGGCTGATCTGAATGTTTCCTAACAAAGATGTTCAGCACATGCGTGGGGCTGGAGGGAGAAAGACACGGGGTGCTGAAGGAACGCACAAGGCTCTGCAGTCTCTTCCCAGCGCGGGGGTGTCCCTTACTCCTTTACCAGTCACTGGGGGGGGGGGGGTTCACACACCACAGCAACCCATCCTGCAAATAAGCTACGCAGGGTGGGTTGTTCGGGAAACAACCCACGGTGTGCCCAACAGATGATCGGGCTCACTGTGGGTTGTCCCCCACCTTCCCCTCAGTCCTCCCACGGGTAGAGATGCTTTGACCTGGATTCCTGCATTGAGCAGGGGGTTGGACTCGATGGCCTTGTAGGCCCCTTCCAACTCTACTTTTCTATGATTCTATGACTCTGCAGCAGCAGGACCGACATCTCCACCATGATCGCAAGTCCGACTAAATTTTGTTTTTAAAAAAATCTCAAAAAAAATTGTGCAAATTTCTTGCACCAAAAAAATAATTAGAAAAGGGGTGACGAACCAGTGACAGCCCCCCCGCCCCCCCCATGTGCTGCTTGGGCACTTTGGAAAGGGCTGTCACTAGCTGTTAACTCGGAGATCGTGAAAAATGAGCAAAACCTTATGGCAGGTTCATATAGGCCTTCTGCCTTAAATAAGCACCATTACAATGTCTTTTAAGCATCTTACAAGGGATCAGTTTGGGCAACACCCCCCCCCCCAACAACCACCCTCCTGAATGTCTCCAAATAGCTCCATGAAGCACTTTGGGTTCAGCCCTAGTTGATTCTTACGAACACTTTACTCAGTCAAGTCAACGTGGGTCGGTGTTTTCAGCAGATGGCTGCTTTCCTAACCAGAGAAGTGCCGGGCCCTCCGCCTGGGCCCCCAACTCCGCCCGTGTGGGAGCCGGTCCTGCTGTGAAGCCCCCCCCCCCGCCAGTGGCCAAGGACACGTTCAGGGAGGGATCCACTGAAGGCGTCTTCGGTACGACTCTTCTTAGGTACTTGCCCAGAAGGGCCCCCACAAAAACGGAGGCAGGGATGGAAGAGAATTCTGTTCAGTTCGCTCTTTTGAAAAGAACTCACCAGAATTCACGAATCGCTTCATAAATGGCATGGAACGAATCTGAGATTAAGAACATTCAAAGGCAGGAGAACGCAAAACTGACAGGTTCATCGGGGCCTTGGCATGCCTCTTAAAAGTCTGGGGTTGAATCCCCACTGCATTGAACCATGTTTGTGCTGCTGAATTAGGGCTGCTGCCTCTATTTTTCTGACAGGATTCGCATTTGTAACACCACCTGGCATCCAGACGCAGGCAGCACGGACCCCTCCATGCTGAGGGTAGCTGTGCCTGTTGAATGTGGTCAGTGTAGATCAGTGTTCTCCAACCTTGAGTCCCCAGATGTTTTTGGCCTACAACTCCCAGCATGCCCCAGCCAGCGTAGCTGGCTGGGGCATGCTGGGAGTTCTAGACCAAAAACATCTGGGGACCCAAGGTTGGAGGACACTGGTGTAGATCGATGAGAATTTCATTTGGTTGGTTTTTTATCAGAACATACCAAAAGTCATAAAAGGGACAGAAAATTAAAAAAAATTGGAAAGCAAGAGAAAGCAAAACGGGCAGATCTGTCCATCCTTCGAGTCATCACCACCCACGAGGCCTGACAGAGAAAAGTGGCCGAATCGCTGATCTGGAGAGACGCCTTCCAAGGGGAGTCTGCAGAACCGCGGAGTCCATCTGCGCACAGCCCAGTGGGGGGGGGGGGGAGGCTGCATCGATGCTCCCCTCCTCCTCACACCCGAGGACGGAAGAGGAGCCTCCGCACCAGCGCAAAGGTCACCTCGCGCAGCATCCTGTTTCCCACAGTGGCACAGCCAGAGAAGCGGCCAGATGTTGGCGGACGGCTCTTCCTGCTGCTGCTGCAGCTGCTGGCAAGGTATCTGGTTTGCTCAAGCTCCAGCTGCTCGGGATCTGAGGGTGAGTGAGGCGAGACAACACACTGAATCCGGCACTGGACTGCATTGGCTCACACACAGAAAGTCTTCGGTTTGCTTTTGTGGTCACCAGAGCACCATGCAGAGAGCTACCAAATTCGGTTCTGGACCTGCTTCTGTTAAGTTGTTCCTTGGTTCAGGGCTAAATAGAAGCCAGTTGGGATCTTGACTGCCTGGGGTGGGGGCTTTTCCAGAGGGTAAAAAAAGCATCCAGCCACTTTTTTGCCAAGTAGAAATGTGGCTTCAAAGTTCTATAAAAATAATTATTTGAATGAAATTGTAAGCTGTAAAGCACGCCCGCCCCGCCCCCCGCTCTCTCTGCGTGTATATATGTGTGTGCAGGCTGGAGGAGATCACCCTAAAGGGCAGTTTTTATAAAACATATCAGCAGCATTCTGCACCTTCATAGGAAATAAAAATTGTGGAGAAAGCCCAAACCCCAGTTACACACACGCACACACATTTCCCCAAGGGAGGGGGCAAGGGAGGAGGGAGGAGGTCACCAGGGAGTACCCAGACAAGTCATCAGCCCCAACAAAGGAGGACCTCGGCAGAGATCCACAAACGTCCAGGAAGGACCATCAAGGACCATCAACAAACAGGGCAGTCTCAAAGAGCTGCAAAGTATCAATACGTCACCGTCTTCCCGGGCAGGAATAAGCCCATATGAACGAAGGGGCAGGCACAAGCCCCCACCTGACCCAGAGGGCGGGGGGAGCGGGAAAACCGGGGTAGAAAACCCCTCTCCCTTCCGGTAGTGGGTTGTTGGGAACCACGGGGCCATATCCTCCTAAGCAGAAGCCGTCCAGGTGCACCGTTCTCCGCTAGGAAGCGCCGATCGGGAGCTGGGCTGAAACTGACTAGAAGTAGTATCTTTGATGTGAGGATATTGACCAGATTCCATCTACTAGCCACGGAGCCCGCTCATTGGGTAAGACGCGGGTCAGCTAAGGTTGTGTTGACTGTAAACGTGTTCTTAGAAGGCTGGTAGTTCCGATCTGATTATTGTATAAACAAATAAAAAGCCTTATTTGGGCATACAAAGGGTTGTGGTTTTTCCTATTGTACTGAAAACTGATACGAGCTGTATTGCTCGGCCGGTTAACCCTAGAGTTGCCGAACTCACGCAAAGGATCCGGTTGCTGATCCTTCACAAAAATATATCCAGGAAGTTCTAGGAGTGGTTGATGCTGGAACAAAAACAATGTAGCGTTTAAACATATTTAGTGCAACTCCCAGACAGCCTCCCACGTCCCACCCAGGCACTGCTGGGCTCAGCTTTGGGGGTGCCGTTGTGCACGACACCCTCAGTGGGCCCCTCCCTCGGTGCGCCTGCTTTCTCACGGTTATTTATTTATTTATTATATTTATACCCCACCTCCCCCCCCGTGCAAGGAACCCAAGGTGGCTTACATAATCCTCCTCTCCATTTTTATCTTCACAACAACCCTGTGAGGTAGGCTATGGTCACTGGACAGGCAGAGAGACGGTGGGCAAGTAGGCAGTGGCATCTACTGCCCCTTCTTCTCACCACCACCACCACCACTACTGTGTGGGCCAGAATGAAAGGCAGGTGAACACGCAGGTGGTCATGGGAGCTCTTAATGGGCAACTACAGGGAGCTCTTGTCAGTGGGCAGGTGCCCAACTGTGAGAGCTGGACTGACCCGGGTTCAAAAGCTTCCCTAGCCAATGACCCTCAGTCCCAGTCACGCAGGCGGAAGGAGGAGATAACAGCAGTTAATAAAGATTAAAGAGTTTATTTGTAAGACCCAATTACATGGGATTAAGGCAAGCAATGCATCTCCTACTCACTACATCATTGCAGATACAAATCCAATACCCCAGTGGTAAGGCTAGATGAAGTGAAGTCCAGAACAATAGACATGTCGAGACGAGACGAGAGGAGAAGAGGAGTGAAGCTATCAGCAAGTGTGTTAGCTTTATACCACCTATAAATAGGATATTACTCACCCCAGTTGTATAACCTATTCATCAACATGTTTACTGCTAAACCTGTCCAAGGTTGCTGAGTCATATCATCTTGAGACTATGTCTCGTGACTAGAGACCTTGTGTACTTGAACTCAAGAGACACCCACCAGGTCAGGTGATAATCCTGATGTCAGGTGGTAATCTCGTTCTGCCTATGCAAAACCCAACGCCCCACGCCCCAACCAGGTCTGCCCTTGAAGCTGGCCCTGCATCCAGGCACAGAGCAACCCAGTCCAGCTTAGATCCGAAAGATTTGCCACATCGTGATTGTTGTGACTCCTGGTTCATCACTGCAGGCACTTTTTCTCCTAGCCTGGTTCTGATCGCAGAAGTAGTGAGCTGGGCTGCCGGGAAAGTGGCAGGGGTCATAGAGCTTCCCTCCACCGCCATGCACCCCTGTGGCTGATAAAATTAGGCTACCACCCGGTTTTATATGTGAATGTGGTCATCCCACTAAGCTGACTGATGGGAGATTCAGGACAGATGAAAGGAAGTCCTTCTTCACACAGCAGAGTTAAACTATGGAATTCACTTCCACAAGATGTCGTGATGGCCACCAATCTGGAGGGCTTTAAAGGGGAATTAGACCAATTTGTGGAGGGGAATAAGGCTATCAGTGGCTACTAGTGCTGCACCTAGGGAGAGGAAACCAAATGCAGAGTTCCAGGATGGGGGACACTTGGCTCAGCAATACCACAAGTGAGAAGGATCTTGGAATTGTGGTAGATCACAAACTGAATATGAGCCAGCAATGTGATGCTTTATTTATTATATTTATACCCCACCTTTTTTCCTGAAAGGAACCCAAGGCGGCTTACATAGTCCTCCTCCTCTCCATGTTAACCTCACAACAACCCTGTGAGGTAGGTTAGGCTGAGAGGCAGTGACTGGCCCAAAGTCACCCAGTGAGTTTCATGGCCGAGCGGGGACTGGAACCCGGATCTCCTGAGTCCCAGTCTAACACTCTAACCACTACTCCACACTACGCTGCAAAGAAGGCAAATGCTATTTTGGGCTGCATTAATAGAAGTATAGCTTCCAAATCACGTGAAGTGATAATTCCCCTTTACTCGGCACTGGTTAGGCCTCATCTTGAGTCCTGCGTCCAGTTCTGGGCACCACACTTTAAGAAGGACGTAGACAAACTGGAGAGGGTTCAGAGGAGGGCAACAAGGATGATAAAGGGACTGGAAACAAGGCCCTATGAGGAGAGACTGAAAGAACTGGGCATGTTTAGCCTTCAGAAGAGGAGACTGAGGGGAGATATGATCGCACTCTTCCAGTATTTGAAGGGATGTCACACAGAGGAGGGCAAAGATCTCTTCTCGTTCATCCCAGTTTGCAGGACACGGAATAATGGGCTCAAGTTACAGGAACCTAGATTCCACCTAAACATCAGGAAAAATTTCCTGACTGTCAGAGCAATAAGACAATGGAATCAACTACCTAGGGAGGTCGTGGGCTCTCCCACTCTGGAGGCATTCAAGGTGCAGCTGGACAGACATCTGTCAGAGATGCTTTGACCTAGATTCCTGCATTGAGCAGGGGGTTGGACTCGATGGCCTTGTAGGCCCCTTCCAACTCTACTTTTCTATGATTCTATTAACAAAAAGCAAACATATTTAAGACAATTGGAGAGCAATCCTATGGACCCTGGGCAAGTGTCCCAGGGATCACATAGGAGAGCTCGGAAAGCCCCTCCGAGGTCAGAGACACTGCGCTCCGACTTCGGGAGGGGGAATTGGAGGAGCCACCCAGGCCCCTCCCCCTCGTAGCCGGCATGATGGGGAGAGCCATGCCGGCTGCCTCTCTGAGCTCGGAAAAGTGAGCTCGGGGGAAGAGGAAAGGGTGCATATTCCAGTGGGTGGGGAGAGGAGGCGGCTGAAGTGGCCGGGGCACGATTCATCCTGAGCCCCCTCCAGCCTCCTCCCCCCACCCTCTCCGAGGTGGGGGGAGGAGGCAGAGAGGAGGGCAACAAGGATGATAAAGGGACTGGAAACAAGGCCCTATGAGGAGAGACTGAAAGAACTGGGCATGTTTAGCCTTCAGAAGAGGAGACTGAGGGGAGATATGATCGCACTCTTCCAGTCTTTGAAGGGATGTCACACAGAGGAGGGCAAAGATCTCTTCTCGTTCATCCCAGTTTGCAGGACACGGAATAATGGGCTCAAGTTACAGGAACCTAGATTCCACCTAAACATCAGGAAAAATTTCCTGACTGTCAGAGCAATAAGACAATGGAATCAACTACCTAGGGAGGTGGTGGGCTCTCCCAGTCTGGAGGCATTCAAGGTGCAGCTGGACAGACATCTGTCAGAGATGCTTTGACCTGGATTCCTGCATTGAGCAGGGGGTTGGACTCGATGGCCTTGTAGGCCCCTTCCAACTCTACTTTTCTATGATTCTATGATTCTATGATTCTAGGTGCCCTCAAATCGGGACAGATGGAGGATGGGGAGGTGAAGAGTGCCTCCGCCGCTCCGCTTGCCCTGCTGGCTTGAGGCTGGCCGAGGAGGCTTCCGAGTTCGGGGCCTTCCGAACAGTGAGGGCGCCATCAATAGGATTGTGTCCTTTTAGAAAGGAGATGGTACCGTGGTTAACAAAGTTTAGAACAGGGAGAGAAAACAAGACCACACCCAGTAGCTTCTCCTGACTTTTATTGTTTTACACTTGAACATGATAAGTGATGTGACGGGTTACTGTACTCTTTCACTCCCACCTTCTAACATTTATCCGTACCTTCCAGTGACCACACCAAGAGAAACACCATGGAAATAGCGCAACTCATGCCCCCTAGAGCACCCATTCACCCCACCCACCCAGGCCACTCCCATCATGGCAGCCACCAATGATGGCTTGAGCAGATATTCCAGCCCTTGGCATCGCGGAGGGAAGGCCATGCACATCCATCATCATCAGGCGATCACTCGTGACCGAGTAAGATTGTCTTCCGGGATAAAAGGAGGAAATTCTAAAGAAGATTGTGTAGACTCTAGCGATGGGTCCGTAAGTGACTGTGGAGGCCAATTCTAGATCCACACAGCTTCCCACAGTGAGGACACAGGTTACCGGATGGAAGATGGTCCTGTAAAGGATTCGTTTGACGTGCTTTCCGCTTAGCACGTTTCTCCCTTTCACCTTGCACTCGGGCTTCTTCAAAGTCCATGGAACCTTTGTGAAAGGCCAACCTCCATTTAGATCGTTCATGGGCCAGAGCTTCCCAGTTTTCGATGTTTATATTGCATTTTTTTAGATTAGCCTTATGAACATCTTTAAACCTCTTATATTGACCACCGATATTCCGCTTTCCATCCTTGAGTTGGGAGTAAAGTAACTGCTTTGGGAGGCGGCAGTCAGGCATTCGAACAACATGACCGGTCCACTGAAGTTGGCGTTGAAGGATCATTTTTTCAATGCTAGTAGTCTTTGCTTCTTCCAGTACACTGACATTTGTTCGCCTATCTTCCCAAGTAATTTGCAGGATTTTCCGGAGGCAACGTTGATGAAACCTTTCAAGGAGGTGGAAGTGACGTTTATAGATAGTCCATGTTTCGCAGGCATACAATAAAGTTGGTAATACAATGGCTTCATAAACCAGTGTTTTGGTCTTCTTACAAATATCCCGATCCTCGAACACTCTATGTTTCATTCGAGAAAATGCGGCACTTGCGGAGCTCAGACGATGCTGGATTTCACTGTCGATGTTAGCTGTAACAGAAAGATAGCTGCCAAGATAGAGAAAATGATCGACGTTTTCCAGTATTGTCCCGCCAAGCTGGATAGATGGCATCACCAAAGGGTTGGCTTGCACTTGCTGATGAAGCACTTTGGTTTTTTTGATGTTAAGTGAGAGACCAAGTTTTTCGTATGCTTCTGCAAAAGCATTTAGGATAGTTTGGAGATCGTCCTCTGAATGTGCGGAGACCACATTATCATCAGCATACTGAAGTTCCACAACGGAGGTTGTAATTACCTTACTAGAAGCCTCTGCAGATCGACAGTCAGTGAGCTTTTTCTGCAGATTGGTACCTTTATCATCTGTATTCTGTACACAACCAACAAATCCCTAGGTGTTTATTTTTGTACTTTTGTGTGATTTTAATTGTAAGCCATTAAGAACCAATATCAATGGAAAAGCAGGGTTTACAGTTAAGAAACGAACAGATGACCATTACTGCTGGGGGTGGCCCATCTCTGTGTATGAAAATTTCCCATCTCCCCTAGCCATTATCAATTGTTCCATGAGCATCAGGCCATGTAGTGTAAGTACACTGCTCAACTGTGCCTATTTAATAGGCTAAGTGTTTCTTTCTTTCTAAGTGCAGTTTAACAATTTATTGTTTAAAAATGTACTTTTGTTTTTTATGATTGTATGTCTTTGAAGGGGGGCATTCGCTAAAAGGCAGCTTATAAATACTAAAACATACAAATAAAATTGTTTGTTAATTTTGAAAGACCTGGGAAGAGGCACGGGAGTTGTGTGGAGGGTGAAACACCGCCCCACGCAGCTGTGCCCCCCACCCCGGGTGCCCTTAGGGTGCCATCCTATCCATGTTTAGATCGAAAAACGTTCTACAGCCCCCAGCATGGCAGCCTGGGACATGCTGGGAGCTGTAGGCTCACATGTGGCAGCTCCAAATATGCTACTTCGCAACGCAACATGCATAGGGTTATGCCCTTAAATGCGTCTCCTCTAAGGACATAAGCACCGTCCTGGATCAGTTCAAAGGCCTCTCTAATCCAGTGTGCCAGAGAGCCAGTGTGGCGTAGTGGTGAGAGTGCTGGGCTGGGAGTCGGGAGATCCCTGGGTTCGGGCCCCCGCTCGGCCATGGAGCTCACTGGGTGACTTTGGGCCAGTCACTGACCCTCAGCCTGACCTACCTCACAGGGTTGTTGTGAGGATAAAATGGAGAGGAGGATTATGTAAGCCACCTTGTGTTCCTTAAAGGAAAAAAGGCGGGGTATAAATATAATAAATAATAACAAGAATAATCCAGCTTTGTGTTTCCAGCCCCAAAGGGAAGCCCACACGCAGGACACAAAGGCAGAGTATCATTTGGCACGGGGGGAGACAAGCACCCCCATCATGTCTAAGGAGAACCGACTCCCGGAGACGGGCGCTCGAGCGGGCCGGAGGGCAGCGCCTGGCAGGGCCGAGACTGCCTTGGGGCCGGCACGGGGAACACCGCGCTCGGCTCCGCCACCGCACGTGGAGGAGGAGGAGGAGGAGGAGGAGGAGACCGCAGAGTCGGGGAAAGGGACCGGAAGGGGCAACTGCAGGCACCGCCCCCTCCCCGCCACCGCGGGATCCGGCTTCCCGCGACTTGGGCCCGCCATTCCGCGCCCCGCACTCTGGCCCCGCCCCCCCGGCTCCTCCAATGGCGGCTCCCCAGGCGGAGGCGGGAAGTCAAGGGCCGGAAGTGCGTCGCGCGGGCGGGGCCGTGAAGCCCTCATCCGTTCCCTCCGCCGTCCGCAGCGGTGACGAGCACGCCCTAGCTCCGCCCACTCGCCGCTTCTCCCCCCGCCTATCCGAGGAGGGCTTTTCGCGGAGGAAGAGGAGTAGCCGCCGCCGCGGTCGACGTCACTTCCGCCTCCCTGCCTGCCAGGCGACAAGCTTCCCGGCATTCCTCGGGCAGCCTCTTTTCGCCTCGCGCGGCCAAGATGGCGGACACGCAGGTGGGAGCTCGAGGCAGGAGCGGGCGAGGGGCGAGGGGTTCCCTGCCTGCGTCCTGGGCCGTCTCCCGTCAGCCTAGCCCCCAAACGGCCGGCGCGGTGGCGGGGGGGGGGTCGGATGAAGGGGCGGGCGGCCTCACTCCTCTCCTTCCCCGGGCGGGGGCCTTCCTCACGCGGCCGCGCCTGCCCGGCTGGCCTCGCCCGCGGAGGCCCAGGCTGCTCCCCCCCCCCGCCGAGGGGCCTGCTCCAGCCTGGCGCGCGGCCTCCTTGGGCCGAGCGGCTCTGGTAGCTCCCCCGCGCGCCCTGCCTGGTTCTCCGCGTCATGCGGGCCGGGTCCCAGCCTCCGGGCCGCGCAAAAGCTCCGGGCGGGCGGCGCCCTCAGTCCCCCCGGAAGCGGCTGCGAGGCTCGCGGCCCGCAGAGGGAAGAGGGCGCCGGGCCGCCCGAGAGGCAGTCGGGGCATGCCCCGTTTCCCGCATGCGTTCAAAGCGGCTCACGTGGCAGTTCCGAGTATGCTACTTCGCAACGCAACATCCGTTCGTTTGCTGCTGATTTAAAGCAGATCAAAAATTGAAAGACGCAGAGATGCGTGGCCCGTCAGGCCCCAGTGCCGGCAGACCCTTTCCCTCGTGGCCTCTCTCAGAGGCTCAGTCGTGCGTCTCCGGGGCTTTGCGCAGGTTTTTAAGATGCAGTTTGGGTGCCGCCCCATCTCCCTCAGCCTGGTCCAGGCCCTTCCCGCTACAGCTGATGATCTCTCTCTCTCTCTCTTCATGGTCACCGACAGACTGAGAGGGCTTATCAGAAGCAGCCCACAATCTTCCAGAACAAAAAGCGTGTGCTGCTGGGAGACACTGGCAAGGAGAAGCTCCCCCGTTATTACAAGAACATCGGCCTGGGCTTCAAGACCCCCAAAGAGGTAATGGCGCTTCACAGGCCGTTTGGGGAGGGCCACGTGGCAAGGAGGGGGACCCAAGCCACCGGGAGGATGCTTGTATAGTTAAACAGCGATGGCGAAAGGTTTAGTATAAAAGCTACGCGGTGGTGGCTTCTTGTAGCATGTGGGACGAGAAATGGAATGGCCCTGTTGCGAGTTCAAAGTCAGCTGGTGATCGCAACGTTTTCAGCTGCAATAAACCAGTTTCTATGGGACTGTTGTCTTGTGCCACCCCTGTTGCTTGTACATGTAGCTAATTAGTCTGAGGGATCGCCCTTGTGAAAGCACCTGTTATAATCTGAGTTTAGACTTCAATAAATAGTTTGTATACTAGAGCTATTTGGCTACAAGTTCAGAGTGTGGGATAGTTCCCCCCCCCCCTGCTGACACATGATGTACATTCTCACGATGGTCTTCCAAGCCCCATTGGTGAAGGGGCTTTGACGAAAGCGGCCAAGAGGCCTTACTGATGTCAGCTCATGTGTCAAAGCAAGAGGCTTAGCTAGTTCTTTGTATTGCAACCTCTCGAGGTTTAGTTCTCAGTGTTGTGTATGTCTGGACTACAGCAGGTGGAGGCGCACATGGTGGAATGTCCCTGCATTGAAAAGATTTATTCTCTTTGTTTCATACTAGCATGTTGTGGAGAAGAGTTCAATGAAAATGTCAACCTAGTGTGTGGCTGCTGTGAAAAAGGCAAATTCCATGTTGGCTGTAATGGGGAAAGGAATTGAAAATAAAACTGCCAAGGTTGTAATCCCCTTATACAAATCTGTGGTGCAAACACACTTAGACTGCTGTGTACAGTTCTGGTCACCGCACGTAAAAAAGGATGTAAAACGAAAAACTAGACTATTTCGGTCATATAATGAGAAATGAAAAATACAGAATTTAGGAAGGATGAATGGGTTGGGGGCAATACAGTATCATTGTTTAGAGCGGCTGTATCTGAAGACTGTTTAGCCATGATGATGTCCAGCCTCTAGTAGGAGAGGAATGAGAAGAAGAGTTGGGAAAAGGGCAACTAAAGTGATCAAGGGGCTGAGCAACTCCGCTGTGAGGAAAGGTTACAACATCTGGGAGCGTTTAGCTTAGAAGAAAGGCAAGTACAGTCATGCCTTGGATTGAGAGCATAATTCGTTCCGGAAACGTGCTTGTAATCACACTCTTATAGCAAAACGAAATCCCCCCCAAAAAATTTTGTACAGAGATTTTTAATTTAAGCCGTACTGCAGTACTTGTATTGCAAGACGTCGCTTGTATATCAAGTAAAAAAAATTTAAATATTTAAAAATTTGCTTATCTTGCAAAAAGCTCTCAAACCAAGTTACTTGCAATCCAAGGTATTGCTGTAAGGGGAGATATTTTTCTTCTCTAGTAATATTAGAACCCAGTGGGAGTAATCCCATGAAGCTGATTGGTGGGAGATTCAGGACAGATAAAAGGACATCAGCCTTCACACAGTATGCAATTCACTTCAATAAGATGTAGTGATGGTCACCAGGATCAGAGACAGTCTGCCTGTGTACTCCAGTTGCTGGGGAACATGGGCGGGAGGGTACTGTTGCACTCATGTCCTGCTTGTGGGATCCTGTGGGCAGCTGGTTGGCCACTGTGTGAACAGAATGCTGGCCTAGATGGACCCTTGGTCTGATCCAGCCTCAGGGCTCTTGTTACATTCTTAGGAGTTCTTGTCCATGAGCAAGGATTTTGTGTGTGTGTGTGTGTGAAGTTTCCATTGTGTGAGCCACAGACACACACTTGGGAGTCTGAAGTAGTACAGCTCAGACACTGGAATCCACCTCATTTCCCTGCCTACATAAGCTGGAAGGGAGTCTTCTTTGAAAATGGGCTTAAATCTGTTCTCCTTCCTTTTTGGCTCCAGCTCCTTTTAGAAAGGGAGAAAGTTCTAATGGGTCACCTGTGATGCTGTAATTCAGGAAAGTGGCAACAGTCTTTTTCTTGTGTGTGCACTGCCTTCTTTCTTGGCAGTATTTGCTGATAATTGTCTCCTTGCTTCCAGGCCATCGAGGGCACTTACATTGACAAGAAATGCCCTTTCACTGGTAACGTGTCGATTCGAGGTCGGATCCTGTCAGGTAAGAGGAGGTTCCCTTTTCATGTGCACACTTTCTCGTGTCATTCTTCAGGAACTGAGTGGCAGGAATTGTTTCTTTGAGAAACGTTCTTTTCTGTGTGTATGTGTAGATGGCACTATCCTGCTGGGCCGGCATGAGGAGGACAGTTTTGATTGTCCATCCAAAAAGGCACTGTAGAGAGACAGAATTTATTTATTTATTATTTACATTAATCGCCCATCTGGCCGGCCACCGGCCACCCTGGGCGATGAAGGCATTGGAAAGGGCAACAATAAACTGGGTGTGGATCGCTCCAAATGCCGGAGCTGTATTTTACAAAGTAACACTGCAGAAAAATGGATATGAATAGAGCTTAAAAATATAAACAATGCAGAACAAAACAGTAGCATGTGTACACCTCACAAGTGCCAGATGCAATATGTGAGTCTTTACTAATTTCCTAAGTCAAGGAAGTGTTTTGCGATTGCTGTTGATATAAACACCTTCAAACCAGGATTGGATAGAGCAGGGTGGGGAACTTCTTTTTTTGCCTGCACATCAGATTCAATTTTGAAGAAACTTTGGGGGGGTCAAGTTCCAGTGGTGGGCGGGGCCAACAAGGTTGGCATATTGTAGCTTAAAATTCTTACTGCCAGTAACTAAGCTTTAGGAAAGGCTCAGCCTTCATGTTCAGAAATATGGAGCCTCTGGCTTCTGAGAGCCAGGGATTCTAGTGGTACGTGCACAGTCCTCTTGGCTGCCCCGGGGCATCTGTCTTGCCACTGTGGGTAGAGAACAATGCTGGACTGGATGGGCCCTTTCTCTGTCCATGATGGCCATGCCTGTGCTTTCACTGTGGAGTCTGGACCCAGTCTGAGGATCCGCTGTATATTCTCTAATGTGTTGGGGGCTTCCTGCTGTGTTCTTCATTAAGCACCTCTTTGCAGTCTCTGAGCTACAGTGAGCCTGATTCCACGTGAAGGGTGGTAGGTTTATCTACTTCACAGAGCTCTCTGGTTTGGTACTGCCCGTGAGGTGCTACTGTTGGCTCACACATTTGCCCCCAAAGTTCTCAAGCCGCAAATGATGTTTTTCTCACGATGGTCTGCCGAGCCCCACAGTGAATGGGGTTCTGACGAAACTGCCGTGTGGCTTAAACTGATGCCTTTTGAGTGGACCGAAAGAACTGGGCATGTTTAGCCTTCAGAAGAGGAGACTGAGGGGAGATATGATCGCACTCTTCCAGTATTTGAAGGGATGTCACACAGAGGAGGGCAAAGATCTCTTCTCGTTCATCCCAGTTTGCAGGACACGGAATAATGGGCTCAAGTTACAGGAACCCAGATTCCACCTAAACATCAGGAAAAATTTCCTGACTGTCAGAGCAATAAGACAATGGAATCAACTACCTAGGGAGGTGGTGGGCTCTCCCAGTCTGGAGGCATTCAAGGTACAGCTGGACAGACATCTGTCAGGGATGCTTTGACCTGGATTCCTGCACTGAGCAGGGGGTTGGACTCAATGGCCTTGTAGGCCCCTTCCAACTCTACTTTTCTATGATTCTATGTGCTGATGGTGTTTTAATCAGCTGGGTCTGACTTTGGAGCTTTAAGTTACGAGTCACAGACCACCGGGAATGTATTTTGAATGCGATCTGCAGGTGAGCCCATCATTGGTATCAAGAATTTGAGACGTTCGCCTGCTTGGCTGTGCGCTGTTTCCTGGCTCTGCCACCCACCGGTCCACATCCCACTCCCATTTAAAAACATGAGCGGTGAGGTGGGAGGAGAAGCGCTCTTAACTAGCACGCGTGACGTGCCTCCGTTCTCTCCATCCTGCAGGTGTGGTCACTAAGATGAAGATGCAGCGCACCGTCGTCATCCGGAGGGACTACTTGCACTACATCCGCAAGTACAACCGCTTTGAAAAGCGTCACAAAAACATGTCGGTGCACCTGTCTCCCTGTTTCAGGTGAGGGGCCCCAGGAGCAGTCTCTCCTGTTCGAAGGCAGGCACGATCTTGCAGTGCTCTGCATGCTGAGACCTTGTGCAGAAGCCTTTGACGGTCTTAGCTGGTCACTCTGCATCTTCCTCCTGGGAGCCCCAGTGATCTTTCTTTTTTACTGAGAACTGATGATTCCATACTGGCTGCAGGTCAGTTCCTGCTGCATGTAATTTCAGCTGGCACAGGTTACTTTGTAGTACATGAAGAGCAGCACAAGCTCTTATCCTTCTGGGGTATGCAGATCTGGTACTTTATTGATCATATTTGTATGTGAGGGGGCAGCAGATATCAGCCTGTTCTGGACTGCCCCTTGATAGGTATGGGGAGAGCCTTTTGTAACTGGGTTTGGCCTAGAGCAAGCATGTTGGTGATGATGTATGAACTCACGATGGTCTGCAGAGCCCTCTCTGGTGAACAAGGGGCTGCTGAAAATGCCAGTCTGGCAGTTGCTGAACCATAGAGCTTGCTCACAAGCACCGATTGGCTGGGAGGCCAGCAGGTATCCTGCAATACATCTCAAGATCAGTTCCCCAAGTCCTCTGCATTATGCAGTGTGAGGGCGGGCGGGGTGGGTGGGGGAGACAGCTTCATAGCAAGCTGGGACACTCGGAAGTGGAGGGAAGTTATTATTATTATTATTATATTATTATTATATTTATTAATCGCCCATCTGGCCGGCGGCTTACATGGTCCTCTCCACTTTATCCTCACAGCAACCCTGTGAGGTAGGTCAGGCTGAGTCAGTGACTGGCCCAAAGTCACCCAGGGAGCTTCGTGGTCAGAGGGGACTAGAACCCGGATATCCGGAGTCCCCGTCCAACACACTGGCTCTCTCTCACAGACCTGAGCGTGGCCTCCCCCCACCCCTGCCTGGTCATTATCAACATGTGGTTGAGAGGCACCCATCTGTCGTCATGCTTGGCAAGTTGAAGGCTGGGCTGCCCCCGAGTTCCATTGACAGCCACTTTTAAGCACTCCTTGATCCCTTGTGCGGCCTTGCCTAATGATGATCTTTTCTCCCCTTCCCAGGGATGTGCAAATTGGGGATATTGTGACGGTGGGCGAGTGCCGTCCACTCAGCAAGACGGTCCGATTCAATGTCCTCAAGGTGACCAAAGCTGCTGGTACCAAGAAACAGTTCCAGAAGTTCTGAAGGCTACTTGTGGCTTTCCTTGAGATGTACAAATAAACCTTTTGTAAAGACCTAGCAGACTTATGTGACCTGAATGCTATGGGGAAGGGAGACACGAAGGGACCTGAGTAGTGTTTTTTTTTATTGGAAAGGCCTGATATATAAATACTTTGAACAAAAATAAGAGTTGCTACCGCCCAGTCCTGACTGGAAGGCCCATCCTCCTAATCCTGACGCCTGTGGCCTCTGGGGAATGGGTAGGCAGAATATAGCTCTTGCAGTACACCTCACCCGCTTACCTGTTGGCAGAATATTTTCTATAAAGGGGAAACTAAGTGGTTCTTTGTCGAAGGAGCAGGTCCGTAGCTTGTGGGTCCTCTTTGAGCCATCATGGTCACTGGAGGCTCAGGTGGCCTCAGTGGCACAGAGTGCCTTCTACCAGCTCCGGCTGGTGGCCCAGCTGCGCCCCTATCTGGACAGGGATAGCCTGGTCTCGGTAATCTACGCTCTGGTAAGCTCTAGCTTGAATAAGCGGGGCCAGGAGGTCTGAACATATAACACCTGTTCTGGCCCACTTGCATTGGATGCCTACATGGTACCGAGCCCGATTCAAGGCGCTGGGTTTAACCGATAAAGCCCCACACGGCTTGGGACTGCAATGCCTGACGGAACGCCTCTGCCAACCACAATCCACCTGGACCCTACGCCCAGCATCTGGGGCCTTCCTCCAGCTGCAGCCCCCGAGGGAGGCTCGGAAGGCGGCAACAAGGGGGAGGGCCTTTCCTGTGGTAGCCCCACAACTGTGGGACAGCCTCCCCACTGAGGCCCACCTGGCGCCAACTTTACTATCCTTTCGGCACCAGGTTAAAACCGCCCTTTATGCTGAGGCATTTAACAGCTGCAAATAGCACACAGGGTGGTGGTGGTGATGTCATCTTTTTATCCAGTCTATTTTTCACATCTGTCTTAGCTATTTAAGTAATTTTAAAAGTGTTTTTTAAATGTTTGTGTAGTATAATTGTATTTTATTGTGTAATTTTATAATTGTTGTAAACCGCCCAGAGCGCTTCAGCTATTGGGTGGTATAGAAATGAAAATAATAATAATCAGCAGCAGCAGCTCTGGGGGTTCGGACAGAGTGGGGCAGGGTGAGCCCACCCCTATCAGCTCCACCCCCCACCTGAGCCGCTGAGTGGAGAGTGGGGCAGAAAGCTGGCTCAGCATATTGGGTGCACCCCCAGACCCTCCACTCAGGCAAGCAGTGAAGCCCCCTCCCCTTTTCAACCCAGAAAATGAACTATTCATAGGACTGTGTCTCTCCGCCCCCTCCTAGCTCCCCCCCCCCCAATGGTCAAGTGCCCAGTTTGGTGCCCGCCACGCTGGGGTTTCGGTGAGTCCTCCAGCAAAGGTGGCTGCTCCCGTTGGCACCCACACCCACAGAGACACAGGGAGTCCGCTCAGACTGCAGGGGGCGGCTTTTATTAGATGGTGACGCAGGGCTGCAAGGGGCTTCCCCACGGGTGGCCTGAACGTGGCTCAGTGGTACTGACTTGCCAGGGCGTGGGCCACCACACCGGTCAGCTTCTGGAATGCAGCGTGGCAGGCTGGGGTGAATTCTTTCCCAAAGTGATCCGCCATGACAATTATGATGATGTTGCCCAGAAGCTGGAAAAGAAAAGGGGAGGCATGAGAGGCTCTTCCCGCGGCCCCTGCCTTGGCCCTCTCTTCCTGCCCGCCCGCCCCCCACCCACGTAACCACAAGCAGCCACATATTCCCCTCAGGAAAGGGTGAAGGAAGGACCGCTGAACAGGATGAGGACGGGGAGATCCCTCCCCACTCTCTTCATCCTGTCCTGCTTCCCTCCACCTTTCCGGAGCAGTGGTGCCGGGGGAACCATCGGTCAGACGGGAAACCATGTGCCAATCACAGCCGTGCGCCGTTCTCATGCCACACATGCACTTAGCCAACTGAACCCAGGTCTGTCCCGTCATCCTGCTCACCAGAATAGAACCACTGTCTATTATCTTTGAGAAATCATGGAGGACGGGTGAAGTGCCCGACGACTGGAGGAGGGCAAATGTTGTTCCCATCTTCAAAAAGGGCAAGAAGGAGGAACCTGGGAACTATAGGCCAGTCAGTCTGACATCAATCCCCGGGAAGATTTTTGAGCAGATTATAAAGAAGTCAGTCTGCAAGCACCTTGAAAACAATGCAGTGATTACTAGAAGCCAGCATGGATTTGTCAAGAACAAATCCTGTCAGACTAATCTGATCTCATTTTTTGATCGGGTAACCTCCCTTGTGGACTGTGGGAATGCTGTGGACATTATATATCTGGACTTCAGCAAAGCTTTCGACAAAGTGCCTCATGATATCCTGATTAGTAAGCTAGCTAAAAGTGGGCTAGATGGAACAACTATCAGGTGGATCCACAATTGGCTACAGAATCGGACTCAAAAGAGTGCTTATCAATGGTTCCTTCTCAAACTGGGGGGAGGTAACGAGCGGGGTACCACAGGGCTCGGTCCTGGGCCCGGTGCTCTTCAACATTTTTATTAATGACTTGGATCCGGAGGTACAGGGAATGCTTATCAAATTTGCAGATGACACAAAGTTGGGTGGAACAGCTAATACTCTGGAAGACAGAAACAAAATTCAAAGTGACCTCGATAGGCTGGAGCGCTGGGCCAAAAACAACAGAATGGAATTTAATAGGGATAAATGCCAAGTGCTGCACCTAGGGAGAGGAAACCAAATGCAGAGTTACAGAATGGGGGACACTTGGCTCAACAATACTACAAGTGAGAAGGATCTTGGAATTGTGGTAGATCACAAATTGAATATGAGCCAGCAATGCGATGTGGCTGCAAAGAAGGCAAATGCAATTTTGGGCTGTATTAATAGAAGTATAGCTTCCAAATCGCGGGAAGTTATAATTCCCCTTTACTCGGCACTGGTTAGGCCTCATCTTGAGTACTGCGTCCAGTTCTGGGCACCTCACTTTAAGAAGGACATAGACAAACTGGAAAGGGTTCAGAGGAGGGCAACAAGGATGATAAAGGGACTGGAAACAAGGCCCTATGAGGAGAGACTGAAAGAACTGGGCATGTTTAGCCTTCAGAAGAGGAGACTGAGGGGAGATATGATAGCACTCTTCCAGTACTTGAAGGGTTGTCACACAGAGGAGGGCCAGGATCTCTTCTCGATCATCCCAGTTTGCAGGACACGGAATAATGGGCTCAAGTTACAGGAGCCCAGATTCCACCTAAACATCAGGAAAAATTTCCTGGCTGTCCGAGCAATAAGACAATGGAACCAACTACCTAGGGAGCTGGTGGGCTCTCCCACTCTGGAGGCATTCAAGGTGCAGCTGGACAGACATCTGTCAGAGATGCTTTGACCTGGATTCCTGCATTGAGCAGGGGGTTGGACTCGATGACCTTGTAGGCCCCTTCCAACTCTACTTTTCTATGATTCTATGATTCTATGGCCCTGGAGACGTGGGTTCAAGTCCCACCTCTGCTAGGAGCCCTTTGTTTGAACGGGGCATGCCACTTTCTTCTCTGGTTCTCCATTTGCAACAAGAGCAAATAAAACCATTGCAGATTATAAGAGCTTGCTTTTCCAGCATGGCTCCATTCAACCTGGCTGAACTTCTAAGTGGAGATGAGTGCCCCATTCTTTCTTGGTGGCCAGCAAAGCAAATAACTACGGAATTATTTGGAAAGCAAATTATGATCCCTCTTATGCACACATGCACGTCTGCCTCCTCCAACCCTCCTCTCGCCCTGGTTTGGCTTGCGGCAGTGATAGCAGCTTGGCCTCTGCAGAGGTGAGCGCAAACACCCATTCCTACACACACATACACACACACACACACACACGTTGGGCAGTCCTTCAGCACGGGGGGGGGGGGACGACACACCACTCCTCACCCTGAAGTTCTCGGGGTCCACGTGCAGCTTGTGGCAGTGCAGCTCACTCAGCTTGGCAAAAGTTTCCTTGATGTGGTCCAGGTTCTTGATGGCATCTCCAAAGGAGGTGAGCCCCCTCTTTCCATGAGCCTTGATCCTGGGGTTGCCACAGATGGCAGCTTCGCTGGAGAGGTTCCCAAAGTCACTGAAGTACCTCTGGGTCCATGGGTAGACAATCAGCAGGCTGCAGGGAGGAAGCGGAGAGAGAAAGAGACACACCTCGTTATCCGGGTAGAACGAAGAGTGCCCACCCTATCTCAAAGAGGCAACCCCACAACTGGACTTACTTGGCAAGGGCGTGAGCCCCCATTTCAGCAACATCCACCTTGCTCCAAAGGCATTGGATGAGCTGCTTCTCTTCGGCGGTCCAGTGCACCATGGTGGATGATCGGGGCTGGGCGTTTCCTTCAGCTGCTAAGGAATGTTTCCGAGCTGAGCTGAGGTCTCCTTGCTTGGCAAGACTTTTATACCCTGCTCCAAAGCTCCTCCTCCTCTGAGTCTGGGTGGGGGCTGACACTGGCCGGAGCTGGCAGCCGGTTTTGGTGGGGCTGAGCAGCAGGAGAGGGGAGGCAGCCGCCTCCCGTGGGGTGTGGCTCTGCCGGCTGAGCGGGAGGCCAAGACCACTGGCCCTGGAGGAGGAGGAGGAGGAGGAGGAGGAATCCCCCTAATACTACTGCCCTCTCCTCAGTCTGTCTGTCTGTCTGTCTGTCTCTCTCTCTCTCTCTCTCTCTCTCACACACACACACACACACACACACACACGGGTGGATGGAAAGTTCGTTCCCTTCCCCAGATATGACAACAAGCCGCCAAACATGATCAAAGTGGGCAGCGCTTTTCCAGTGGAAAGCTCCATGGCCGTTGCTCCTCGGCCGGACAGAATATCCCCGCCGCCACCAAATCTTTCACGGGGCACTGCCCCAACGAAGTGCAAGCCAGTCGGGGTCGCTGGGTCTGCCCTCCCCGAGCCTCGCAGGCCTCCCCCCCCGCGCCTGCCCACTGGGGGCCTCCTGGTGCACCTCAGCTGGAGGGGGGGGCTTCCCCCCCCGTCCTGCCGGTGTTAAGCCCCCGTCCCCCTCCCTCCGGGCCCACATGCTGAGCCTGCAGCCTGCCCCCCGCTGCTCGCTGGGGCTCCCTGGGCCTGCGCATCTGTCTGAGAGAGATATCCGGGCCCGGGCCTGCTGCCAACGGGCGTGTGGGGGGAGAGATGCCAGCCGGGCTCTCTCCATGCCGTAGCAACGGGAGGCCCAGATAAGCGGAGGGATGGGGGGGAGGCGGGGGAGACAGCCCTCCTGGCCTGGCCCCCCTTTGCGCCCCCCCCCCCGGTGCCCACGCTGCTTGCCACAGGCTGGGCAGCAGGAGGAGGCGTGCCCTTCAGGGAAGCTGGCCTCTGCCCGGCTCGGTGGCCAGATGCTGACTGAGGGTGCTTCCCAGGCGTGGAGGGCAAGGCAGGGGCCAGCGGCGTCGCCAAATGCAGAGCAGAGAAGGGCACCAGCCCCTGCCACCACCACCCTGCCACCACCACCCCCAGCCCCATTCCAGGATTCTGTCCAGGAGTTTTGCTTCTGGCAGGGCAGGTGCAAGGCAGTTTGGTGCCCTAGGCAAGATAAGATATTTAGCGCCCCCCTCTTCCCACTTGAGCCCTCCCTCCCTCCAGCCCTATGCTCCTGGCGTCCCCTTTAGCCCGGCACCCTAGGCAGCCGCCTAGTTGGCCTAATGGTAGCACCGGCCCTGGCTTCTGGCCACCCCCAGCATCTCCCTTCCAGAGAGAAGGAGCAGGGCTGGGAAGACGCGGCAGCACCCAAAGCGGCTGCCGCTGAGCATCGACACGGCAGGTTCCGCTTTCCAACCTGCCTTTCCGCTGTTCTTGGGTGAGGCCAGTGAGTGTTGTTCCCATTTTACAGCTGAGGAACTGCGGCTGAGACTGGCTGAACTCCAGGCCAGGCCAATTCAAGCGACTTGCTCAACACGTCACACCTTATACAAAACATGTCCCTGGGACCCAGTTACACTTGGTCTAAGAGCATAATAAGCATAATAAGATCTGACTAAAACTGTGGAGAAAGCCAACCTAAAACCCCTTTCTGACACACACACACTCACCAAGGAGGTGGGAAGGAGACCCGGGGGGGGGGGGGGAGACAGCCAGTCTCCACAGAGACCAAAGGGGACAAACAACATCTGCATAGAATCACCCCAGGGGGGAAGGCAGGAAGCATCCCCAGGTTCGTCAATGCTCTCGTATATCAGCCCCATCTACATAAGACTTGAATGCCTTGCCAGAGCAGACACTTCGGCACCCATAAGAAAGGGCCATTCCACACCATAGGATGGGACCATTAAGCAAGTGGCTTCAAAGGGACCCCACCCCACAGGGGGAAGGTGGTAACCCACCTGATTGGCCGCCCACCTGAGGAGGGTGGCAACCCACCTTGATTGGTCACCCACCTGAGGAGGGTGGCAACCCACCTGATTGGCCACCCACCTGATTGCAGAGGGAAGGGCTACCTGAAACCCAAGGTATAAAACACCCTGCGCAAGGGAACTGAGTTGTTGGACCTGATCAGCAATCTTGCCCCATGCTTGGGGTAAGGGACGAAGGGATCGGCAACCCCGGGTAGCAGCACCCGGCGTGCTCCAGCTAGCTGAAATCACTGGCCGCTTGGGTTGACCGGACCCCCGGGAAACCAAGCTGAAATCGCTCACAAGCCGCTTGGGTAGACCGGACCTCCGCCGGGAACCCAGCTAGCCGCTTGGGTAGACCGGACCTCCGCCGGGAACCCAGCTAGCTGCTTGGGTAGACCGGACCTCCGCCGGGAACCCAGCTAGCAGCATGCGGTTGACCGGGCCTCTGCTGGAGCCCGAGCTGAATTAACTGGCTGAGAGCCCTGAAATCACGGTGTCCTTGAGACCTCTTGCTTGCTACTTTGTACCGTACTGATAAGCTGTATTGCTGGTGTGTGTCTGGGTTGGTGAAGGTAATTTTGTAAATAAACTTGTTTTATAAAAGATACTTTTGTGGCTATAAGTTATCCCTTTGTTCTGGGCTAAGGGTGATAGTCGCCGGGGGACCTCGGAGAAGGCCCGCCCCCAGGACTCGCTACCCCCTTAGTATTGAACCCGCGCAGAAGACCAGGTTGTCGGTCTTCCACTTGGTGGCAGCGGTGGGATAACTTATTAGCTCAGAATATCTCCCAGACCCAAAGCAGCAAGGGCCTAAGGATCACCATGGGCGACCCAGAGCCTGACGGAGCGACTGGGGGAGCCGAGCCACGGCGGCCCCTGCCCGCAACCCCCATCACCCCGGGGTTGGCGGCGCGGATCCGGCAGACGGAGCTGCAGAGGGAGCTGCTGGCAAGTCTGGGCCCGGGTGCCCGACCCAGGGGCCGCCCTATCCCAGTTCCGACAGATGGGAGAGAGGATGCGGTGACCGAGGACCCTGCTCCCCTGGAGCCCCTGGAGCCCCTCGAGCTTCCCTCGGAATGGATGGCACACGAGCGGGAGAGGATGGCCCACGAGCGCGAAATGATCCGGATGCAGATGGAGCTGGCCAAGATGCAGCTTGAGGCGGGGAAAACTCCCCCGACTGTCCCCTCCGCTCCTCCTCCTCCGTCGTGGGACCGCAAGGCGTTCCCCTACTACAAGCCAGGGCAGGATGTCCTGATGTTTTTCTATATTTTTGAAATGGCGTGCCAGGAGCAGCGGGTCCCCGACCACTTGCGGTTGTCCGCCCTGCGAACCCAAGTCAGTGGGGACCTGGCTGACCTCCTCGGGGCTCATCTGCGGAAGACCCCGGCGAGCTACGAGGCGTTCAAGGCAGTGGTCAGGCAACACTTCGCCCTCTCCGCCGAACATTGCCGGCGAAGATTTCGAGAGGGTAGACCTTCCCCTGGGACCACCCACGTGGCATGGGCAGCCCAGGTGATGCACGTCTGCGAGTCCTGGGTGGAGGCTTCCCGGGCCTCCACCCTGAAGGAAGTTGTCGAGCTGTTTGCCATGGAGCAGTTCTTCACCACCATCCCGAAAGAGTTGGCCGCTGTCATGAGGGATCAGAAGCCCCGTACCTGTGAGGCGGCGGGGATCATGGCCGACGAGATGGGGTATACCGGACGGCCCCATCCACCAAGGGAAGTTCCGCGGCCGTGGCCGAGAAGAACCCGGAGCCGGAAAAGGGCCTGCCCCGACGGCACGGGGAGGCCCCTCGGATCAAAGGGAACCAAAACCCTCGGTCTGGGGCCTGCTTCCACTGTAACGAAATGGGACACCTGCGGCGGGATTGCCCCAAGCTCCAACCCAAGAACCGGGATGCCCGTCCCTCGCCGAAGAAAGTAGGACGCGTTGCGGGTGCTGCAGCCGCTCAGGACGACCACTGCGACGACAAGCGACGGTCGGTCCTCTCCCTCCATGCAAGCATCCCCGAGGACCGCGGTGCCGAGGAGGACCTCCAGGAGTGGTATTCCTACCGTCCTGAACCCTGTGCATCGCTGTATCGCATCGCCTCCCCGGACCAGCTGAGATGGAGCCGCAAGCAATTCTGTGAGTCCATCTATATCAATAATGTTCCCAGGGTGGGGTATAGGGACACTGGGGCAGATGTAACGGCTCTGCCCCGGGAATGCGTAGAGAGGTCCCAACTTTTGTCAGGACGTACGTGTACAATCAAACCCTATAACTCCCCCGACATCACCGTCCCCATCGCCCGGGTCCGGATCAAGTACCAGGGGTGGGAAGGAGAGATGGACGTAATCATCCATCGCCAAAAGGAGTGGGGCATCATCATCGGGAACGACCTCGCGTTCCGGGTGGCCAAAGCTAAGATGGGGGTCGTCACCCGGGGACAGGCAAGGTGAGGGGGCCCGCCCGTAACCGCACCGGTCCCAAAGCCTAAGCCCGTACCTCCTCCACCACCCGGGGTGACCCCATCCCCTGCGGGGCACCCCGGGGAAAACCAGGCCATAGCGCAGCCCCCGAAGAACGAAGGGTTTGCTCAGATGGCTAAAGACTTTGGGACACAAGCCCAATTCAAGGAAGCCCAGCGACTGGACCCGTCCTTGCGAGAGTGTCGCGCTCTGGCCAACCAAGACCCCGGGGTATCCCTTGCCATGGAAAGATTTGTCTGGGACAATGGAACTTTGTACCGGGAGTTCGAGCCAAAGGGGGAAGTGGCACCGGGGCGCAAGCAGAGGCAACTGGTGGTTCCCCAACAGTACCGCCGCGCCGTGTTGCACCTCGCCCACGACGTAGCATGGGGAGGACACCTGGGGCAAAAGCGGACCCAAGCTCGAATTACAGAGGGGTTCTACTGGCCCATGATCGCCTCCGACATTAAGGCTTACTGTCGGTCCTGCGATGTGTGCCAGCGAGTGGGACACAATCGCGATCACCCAAGAGCTCCCCTTCAGCCTTTTCCGGTGGTGGGGATCCCTTTTGAACGGATTACTATGGACATAGTGGGTCCCCTGAACCCGCCCACCAAGACGGGGAAAAAGTTTGTACTGACGGTAGTGGACTTTGCCACCCACTACGCGGAGGCTTTTGCGCTCGCCTCCATCTCTGCAGCCAGCCTGGCTAAGACTCTGCTCTCTCTCTTTGCCCGCTTAGGAATGCCCCGCACGGTCGTGTCGGACTGCGGCACCGGGTTCATGTCTAAACTGTTCCAGAAGATGTGGGACCTGGGGGGGGGGGTTGACCATGTAACTTCGGTGCCTTACCACCACGAGACCAACGGACTGGTTGAACGCTTCAACCAGACTTTGGGGGAAATGATCCGGGCGTACGCTAGCCGTCACCCGGGAACTTGGGACCAAGCCCTACCCTACCTCCTCTTTGTCTACCGAGATGCTCCGCAGGAAAGCCTCGGGTTTTCCCCGAATGAACTGATGTTTGGCAGAGAACTACGGGGGCCCTTGGCTTTGTTGCGGGAGGAATGGGAGGGGGCTGCCGGCAGTTCGCCCGTGCCGGTTCACACTTTTCTGCGGCGACTACGGGACACCCTCCACAGCATTCGAGAAGCCGCCCAACAGCATCTGAAAGCAGCTCAGCAGCGGCAAAAGGAGCTGTATGATAAAACCGCAGTAGCCCGGACTTTTGAGGTGGGTGACAAAGTGCTGGTTCTGCGTACCCTCAAAATGGACAAACTGTGTCTTGTGGGAGGGTCCGGGGACTGTGGTTGAGAAACTTGGACCAGTCAACTACAAAATACTCTTTGCTGGGACTCCTGGAAAATGTAAAGTGTTTCATGTGAATATGTTGAAATTGTATGTGGACCGGGGTGCGGGACTGGGCTGTGTGAAGGAACATAATGATAAGGATTTCACTGATGGGGATCTGTTGGGAGAATGGGGGGATGGTGGGGGAATGGAAGAAATCTCACTGTCACCCGCCCTGTCCGAGGCTCAGCGGGAGCAAATGAAGCGGGTGCTGGATGAATTTGGGACCATGTTCTCAGACCGCCCCGGGCGGACCCCACTCATCCAGCACACCATTCAAACGGGTGACAGCCCCCCTCTGCAATCTCTGCCATACCGGGCGGTGGGACCCCATGCTCAAGTCATTGCTGAGGAGGTCAAAGCCATGCTAGACCTAGGGGTGTCGTCCCTAGTTCTAGCCCATGGTCCTCCCCGATTGTCCTGGTGGCCAAAAAGATTGGGGGGGTGCGGTTCTGTGTGGACTATCGGAAAATCAACAAGGTGACCGTCCCTGACCCCTACCCCATCCCCAACATGGATGTCTTGCTGGAAAAGCTAGGGAGGGCCAAGTACATTACCACCCTAGACCTCACCAAGGGCTACTGGCAAGTTCCGCTGGACGCGGATGCTGCTCTCAAGTCTGCCTTTGTCACACACCTGGGTTTATTCCAGTTCACCACTCTTCCCTTCGGAGTCCGGAATGGTCCGGCAACCTTTCAGAGGCGGGTGAATGGAATGCTGAATGGGTTGGGAGAATTTGCCTGTGCCTATCTGGACGACATAGTTATCTTTAGCTCCACTTGGGAGCAGCATCTACAGCATGTCCAGCAGGTCTTCCAGCGGATCCGGGACGCTGGGTTGACAGTGAAAGCAAAGAAGTGCCAGGTGGGGCTAGGGGAGGTTGAGTACCTTGGACATCGCGTCGGAGGGGGGAGCATCAAACCCATGGAAGCTAAGATCGAGTCGGTTCAGAAATGGCCCCAACCCGCAACCAAAAAACAGGTGCAGGCTTTTCTGGGACTTGCAGGGTACTATCGGAAGTTTGTGCCACACTTCAGTCAGCTAGCAGCCCCTCTGACTGATCTTTGTAAGAAGCGCCACCCGAACAGGGTCCAGTGGACCGCGGCTTGCCAGACCGCTTTCGACGGGTTAAAAGCCTGCCTCACGGCAGCTCCCATTCTGCAAGCCCCAGACTTCGAATCCCCCTTCGTTCTACAGACGGTTGCCTCTGAGGCCGGGATGGGGGCGGTGTTGTTACAGGAGAAAGTGGGAGAAGGGCTGCGCCCCATTGCATACCTGAGCAAGAAGCTCCTGCCCAGAGAACGTAGTCTCGCCACCATTGAGAAGGAGTGCCTGGCCGTGGTGTGGGCCATCACCAAGTTGCGCCCCTACCTCTGGGGGAGACGGTTCCGCCTGCAGACTGACCATTCCCCCCTGTGCTGGTTAGATAGAGTCAAGGGCAACAACCAAAAACTCCTACGGTGGAGTCTGGCGTTGCAAGACTTTGACTTCGAAATTGAGCACATCAAGGGTAAGGACAATGTCTTGGCTGATGCACTCTCCCGGGCTTTCTCAGGTGATGGGCAAGTCGATGGGAAATTGGGGTGTGGGACCCCAATGCCATCTTTTCCCCGGGGGGGAGATGTGGAGAAAGCCAACCTAAAACCCCTTTCTGACACACACACACTCACCAAGGAGGGGGGAAGGAGACCCAGGGGGGGGAGACAGCCAGTCTCCACAGAGACCAAAGGGGACAAACAACATCTGCATAGAATCACCCCAGGGGGGAAGGCAGGAAGCATCCCCAGGTTCGTCAATGCTCTCGTATATCAGCCCCATCTACATAAGACTTGAATGCCTTGCCAGAGCAGACACTTCGGCACCCATAAGAAAGGGCCATTCCACACCATAGGATGGGACCATTAAGCAAGTGGCTTCAAAGGGACCCCACCCCACAGGGGGAAGGTGGTAACCCACCTGATTGGCCGCCCACCTGAGGAGGGTGGCAACCCACCTGATTGGTCACCCACCTGAGGAGGGTGGCAACCCACCTGATTGGCCGCCCACCTGAGGAGGGTGGCAACCCACCTGATTGGCCACCCACCTGATTGCAGAGGGAAGGGCTACCTGAAACCCAAGGTATAAAACACCCTGCGCAAGGGAACTGAGTTGTTGGACCTGATCAGCAATCTTGCCCCATGCTTGGGGTAAGGGACGAAGGGATCGGCAACCCCGGGTAGCAGCACCCGGCGTGCTCCAGCTAGCTGAAATCACTGGCCGCTTGGGTTGACCGGACCCCCGGGAAACCAAGCTGAAATCGCTCACGAGCCGCTTGGGTAGACCGGACCTCCGCCGGGAACCCAGCTAGCCGCTTGGGTAGACCGGACCTCCGCCGGGAACCCAGCTAGCCGCTTGGGTAGACCGGACCTCTGCCGGGAACCCAGCTAGCAGCATGCGGTTGACCGGGCCTCTGCTGGAGCCCGAGCTGAATTAACTGGCTGAGAGCCCTGAAATCACGGTGTCCTTGAGACCTCTTGCTTGCTACTTTGTACCGTACTGATAAACTGTATTGCTGGCGTGTGTCTGGGTTGGTGAAGGTAATTTTGTAAATAAACTTGTTTTATAAAAGATACTTTTGTGGCTATAAGTTATCCCTTTGTTCTGGGCTAAGGGTGATAGTCACTGGGGACCTCGGAGAAGGCCCGCCCCAGGACTCGCTACCCCCTTAGTATTGAACCCGCGCAGAAGACCAGGTTGTCGGTCTTCCACTAAAACGTATCTGAAAATCCCAGATCCTTGAAAGGTTAACGAGAGCCCCCCAATTCCCCACTGACTATGGGGCTTGTGTACTTTAGTGAAACTGATTACCTTGATCCGTTGCAAGCCGGTGTGGGTCTGCTTGGGCTGGGCTACCGCGGGTGGAGGCGCACACGGTGGCATGTGTCTCCATAGAAAAGATTCGTTCTCTTCCCCTCGAACTCGCATGTCGTGGAGCAGAGTACTATGGAGATGTCAGCCTGATGCGTGACGGCTGTGAAAAAGGCAAATTCCACGTTGGGCATAATGGGAAAGGAATTGAAAATACCACCCTTACACAAATCTATGGTGCGACCACACTTCGAATACTGTGTACAGTTCTGGTCGCCGCACCTAAAAAAGGATATTGTAGAGCAGTGTTCTCCAACCTGGGGTCCCCAGATGTTTTTGGCCTACAACTCCCAGCTACGCTGGCTGGGGCATGCTGGGAATTGTAGGCCAAAAACATCTGGGGGGCCAAGGTTGGAGAACACTGTTGTAGAGTACAGAAAAGTGCAGAAAAGAGCAACTTAAATGTCCAAGGGGCTGGAGCAACACCCCCATCAGGAAAGGTTACAACATCTGGGATTATTTAGTTTAGAAAAAAGGCAAGTAAGGGGAGACATGACAGAGGTGTTCAGAATTATGCCTGGTGTAGAGAAAGTGGGTAGGGAGACATTTTTCTCCTGCTCTCATAATACTAGAACCCAACAGGGTCATCCCATGGAGCTGATTGGTTGGAGATTCAGGAGAGATAAAAGGAAGGACTTCTTCACATAGCACAGAGTTAAACTATGGAACTCACTACCACAGGAGGTATGCCTATGTACTATGTTGCTGGGGAACATGGGCGGGAGGGTGCTCATCATCATCAGGCGATCACTCGTGACCGAGTAAGATTGTCTTCTAGGATAAAAGGAGGAAATTCTAAAGAAGACTGTGTAGACTCTAGCGATGGGTCCGTAAGTGACTGTGGAGGCCAATTCTAGATCCACACAGCTTCCCACAGTGAGGACACAGGTTACCAGATAGAAGATGGTCCTGTAAAGGATTCATTTGACGTGCTTTTCGCTTAGCACGTTTCTCCCTTTCACCTTGCACTCGGGCTTCTTCAAAGTCCATGGAACCTTTGTGAAAGGCCAACCTCCAGTTAGAGCATTCATGGGCCAGAGCTTCCCAGTTTTCGATGTTTATATTGCATTTTTTAGATTAGCCTTATGAACATCTTTAAACCTCTTATATTGACCACCGATATTCCGCTTTCCATCCTTGAGTTGGGAGTAAAGTAACTGCTTTGGGAGACGGCAGTCAGGCATTCGAACAACATGACCGGTCCACTGAAGTTGGCGTTGAAGGATCATTTTTTCAATGCTAGTAGTCTTTGCTTCTTCCAGTACACTGACATTTGTTCGCCTATCTTCCCAAGTAATCCGCAGGATTTTCCGGAGGCAACGTTGATGAAACCTTTCAAGGAGGTGGAAGTGACGTTTATAGATAGTCCATGTTTCGCAGGCATACAATAAAGTTGGTAATACAATGGCTTCATAAACCTGCTTGTGGGTTTCCTGTCTGCTGGGACTTGAATAAGATGCTAGGAGAGAGGATATATGGTTGAATATTATTCTTCCATTCTCACGTTAGTGAGATCAGCAGAGTCCCTTTCCAGCTCAAAAGAAGCTTAAATTCGGCTAGTGTTAGCCAGTTAGCATTTGGTGATCCAGGATGCTTTAAGGCAGACTGATTGGCAGACACATCTCCCCCCTCGCCGGATCGTCACCTTGAAGTGGTGAGTGGGCTTGCGTGTTCCGATGAATCCTGTGAGCAATGCCGTCGGGAGCTATGTACTCCCAGTAGGGTCACCCATGGCGGTAAGGTCCGGGGAGAGGAACCAGACAAAGAACGATCCAAAACATAAAGTCCTCAACGGCAGAACAGGCGGAAGATAATTAAACCTAAATTACAACGGCTGTGAAGGCGGATGAAGGCTGCAGCAGAGAATGGTTTTCCAATCGTCAGGGTAACCGTGCCATTGGATCTCTGCCGTACTCTGTCAAGTTTGTGTGGTGATTCGTTGTGCACCGATCTCCCCACATAAAACAGTTTCACGCACAGGCGTCTTCCAACCCAACCCAACCCAACCCAACCCAACCCAACCCAACCCAACAAACATAAAAAAAGTCCCATGGCGACTGGCGAATGGCGACGGGGGCAGGACTGTGAATCTGGAAGCCCCTAGTCACGGACCAGCACATGGGCGGTGGATGCAGACTCAGTCGCCCTGTTCAAGGAACGAGGTAGTCGAGCAGCTCGGCAGCTGTATCCATGACTGAGCAGCCCTATTTAGGATCCACTCTGCTCACCCCGTATGGGGAGGGGGCTAGAAAAGGTGCCCTAAACATAGTCTACCTCTCTCTCCCCTGACTGGATTACCGCGTCCAGTGGGGTCACCATTTTAGCGGTCGAAAAAGACATTTGAATTTTGGAACATGGAATATACGGACATTGCTGGATAACATAGATAGTGAACGCCCTGAGCGTAGGACTGCTATTATTGCAAGGGAGCTGAGACAGTTTAAAATTGACATAGCAGCACTTCAAGAAACTCGAAGGGCAGGAGAGGGACAGCTGAAAGAAGAAAAAGGAGGTTATACCTTCTTCTGGAAAGGACTACCTGAGCAGGACCGACGAATACATGGTGTAGGCTTTGCCATCAAAAATGAACTAGTGAACTCTTTGTCAGAAGTTCCTACTGGCATTAACGAACGCCTGATAACTCTTCGATTAAAGCTCGCCAATAACCAACAGGTAACTATTTTGAGCGCTTATGCACCAACATTAGATGCTGATGATGACATCAAGGAAAGTTTTTACAGCCAGTTGGACACTCTCCTGTCAGAGATACCTAAGGAGGATAAAATTATCCTCCTGGGCGATTTTAACGCAAGAGTCGGGCGTGACTTTGATTTATGGCCAGAAACTATTGGAAAAGACGGAGTTGGTAATAGCAACCCGAACGGACTCTTACTTTTGTCTATATGTGCAGAGCATAATCTCACTATCACAAACACGCTCTTTCGACAAAAGAATAAGTTTAAAACATCATGGCAGCACCCACGGTCAAAGCACTGGCATCTTCTGGATTATGTAATTGTCCGTGTTAGAGATCGCCGCGATGTACTTCTTACTAGGGCCATGGTGAGTGCCGACGACTGCTGGACAGACCACCGACTAATCCGGTCCAAAATGGTTATCAACATTGCTCCCCAACGTAGGCTTCAAGGAAGGAAACCAAGGCGTAAAATGAACATCCAAGTCCTTCAAGATCCTATTAAGCAAACTCGTCTTCAATCACTTCTTAAGGAACATCTACCTACGGAACCTCCTGACAACATTGAGGACCATTGGTCTAAGCTGAAAACCTCCATTACTGCAGCTTGTGAACAAACTATTGGATATGAAACTAAGAAACATCAGGATTGGTTTGATGAAAATGACAATGAGATTAAATATATAATTGACCAAAAAAGGAAAGCCTTCCAAATATGGCAAAATGATATTAACTGCGCTGCCAAGAAAAAAACCTACGCTAGCGCAAAGGCTGAGGTCCAAAGAAGAACAAGAGAACTTAAGAACGCTTGGTGGAAAAAGAAAGCTGAAGAAATTCAACAACTTGCAGAATCTCATGATGCACGGGGCTTTTTTAAGGCCACAAGGGCCATTTATGGACCAAAAACCTATGGTACAAACCCTTTACAATCAAAAGATGGCACCAAACTCTTAAAAGACAAAGAGTCTATTGCACTGCGTTGGAAAGAGCATTATTATGACCTTTTAAATCGTAAGTCTAAGGTGGATAATGAGATTTTTTCGCAAATCCAGCAAAAACAAATTAAAGAGGAACTTGCAATACTCCCCACTTTGGATGAAGTAAAAAAAGCCATTAATCAAATGAAGAACAACAAAGCTAGTGGACCAGATGGGATTCCTGCTGAAATCTTTAAAGAAGGGGGCCCCGAACTTGTACAACATCTTCATAAACTCATCGAAAAATCTGGATAAGAGAAGAGATCCCAGAAGACTTCAGGGATGCCATAATTATCACCCTCTTTAAGAAGGGTGATAGAACAGACTGTGGAAACTATCGGGGCATTTCTCTCTTAGCAACCGCAGGTAAAATATTTGCTAGGATTCTCGCAACCGTCTTCTATCTATTTCAGAAGAGATCCTCCCTGAAACTCAATATGGTTTCCGCCCCTCTAGAGGGACAGTAGACATGATTTTTACTGCACGTCAGCTCCAAGAAAAATGCCGGGAGCAAAATCAACCCCTTTATATGGCATTTATCGATTTGGCTAAGGCCTTTGATACTGTAGACCGTACAGCTCTCTGGACTATCCTTATGAAAATTGGATGCCCCAATAAATTTGTGAATATCTTGCGACTTCTCCATGACAACATGACGGCAACGGTTTTGGACAACAACGGCTCTCATGGTGCTCCATTTAAAGTGGGATCAGGTGTTAAACAGGGATGTGTTATCGCCCCAACATTATTTGCCATTTTCATCGCCATGGTTTTACATCTTGTCGAGGGGAAACTTCCCACCGGTGTGGGAATTATATATCGAACAGATGGAAAGCTTTTTAATCTCAGCAGGCTGAAAGCAAAAAGTAAGGTAATTACAACCTCCGTCGTGGAACTTCAGTATGCTGATGATAATGTGGTCTCCGCACATTCAGAGGATGATCTCCAAACTATCCTAAATGCTTTTGCAGAAGCATACGAAAAACTTGGTCTCTCACTTAACATCAGCAAGTGCAAGCCAATCCTTTGGTGATGCCATCTATCCAGCTTGGCGGGACAATACTGGAAAACGTCGATCATTTTCTCTATCTTGGCAGCTATCTTTCTGTTACAGCTAACATCGACAGTGAAATCCAGCATCGTCTGAGCTCCGCAAGTGCCGCATTTTCTCGAATGAAACATAGAGTGTTCGAGGATCGGGATATTTGTAAGAAGACCAAAACACTGGTTTATGAAGCCATTGTATTACCAACTTTATTGTATGCCTGCGAAACATGGACTATCTATAAACGTCACTTCCACCTCCTTGAAAGGTTTCATCAACGTTGCCTCCGGAAAATCCTGCGGATTACTTGGGAAGATAGGCGAACAAATGTCAGTGTACTGGAAGAAGCAAAGACTACTAGCATTGAAAAAATGATCCTTCAACGCCAACTTCAGTGGACCGGTCATGTTGTTCGAATGCCTGACTGCCGTCTCCCAAAGCAGTTACTTTACTCCCAACTCAAGGATGGAAAGCGGAATATCGGTGGTCAATATAAGAGGTTTAAAGATGTTCATAAGGCTAATCTAAAAAAATGCAATATAAACATCGAAAACTGGGAAGCTCTGGCCCATGAACGATCTAAATGGAGGTTGGCCTTTCACAAAGGTTCCATGGACTTTGAAGAAGCCCGAGTGCAAGGTGAAAGGGAGAAACGTGCTAAGCGAAAAGCACGTCAAATGAATCCTTTACAGGACCATCTTCTATCTGGTAACCTGTGTCCTCACTGTGGGAAGCTGTGTGGATCTAGAATTGGCCTCCACAGTCACTTACGGACTCATCGCTAGAGTCTACACAATCTTCTTTAGAATTTCCTCCTTTTATCCCGGAAGACAATCTTACTCGGTCACGAGTGATCGCCTGATGATGATGATGAAGGCAGACTGGATTTCCCTGGTTTTGCCCCCTTTTCTCTCCCGCAAAACAATAATCAGAGACACAGTCTTGTTAAAAGTTAAAAGTAACATTTACTTACTCAGATCTTGCAGTTACATTCAGGCAAACTTAAAAGCGTTTCTTACAGTTGAAAGAGGTTCATTTGGTATCACTTGAGGTCTGAACTTATGGAGTTCAGACCAGCAACTCTTGTTACATCAAACAAGCAACTATGTCCAAGCAGGAAGAGAAGAGCACTGAGCTACACCCACTTCCTGCTAGGGCACACAGGTGAGGATACTTCACTGTGTCTCTTCTAGGAAATTCACCTGAGAAGAGACAGTGGTTTTAACCCTTTCATGCACCTAACTGGTGAAACATGAATCATTGGTTTTGACTGCACTTTAAATATCCCACACTGTGGGCTGCTGTGTGAACAGAATGCTGAACTAGATGGACCCTTGGTCTGATCCAGCAGGGCTCTTCTTATGCTATTATGTTATTATGAGTTTGGGCCTGACTTTGGGACAGAGACAGCCTTGGTCACCTTGGTGGATGACCCGTGCCAGGAACTGGACAGGGGGTGTGCCTCCCTCTGAGTTCTGCTGGACCTCCGAGCAGCATTTAGTACCATCAATCATTCTGGGATGCTTGGCCAGTATGGGACTTGAAAGGATCATGCTGCAGTGGCCCCAGTCCTATCTGGCTGTCCATCCCCAAAAGGAGGTGCGGGGGGACGACGGTTTGGCCACGGGCCTGTGTGGCTCCGCCAGGTTCTGCTTTGTCCCCTGTGCTTTTTAACATCTACCGGTACATGAAGACCCTGGGTGAGGTCATCCTTGCCGGGCCCTCCAAGCAGTGGCCTCTTCCTGCAAAGGAGATGCGCCGTGGGGGCCAGGGGATGCCTTGGGGTCTTGCCCACTGACCTGGGAGACATGTCCATCCAGTATAGTGTTCTGGGTTCAGATTCTGTGGTCAGGTTCATATCCTTTCGCCTGATATACCTGCCCATTTCCTGATAGTTTGAGAATAACAATGCTGAGTGAGGCCAGGAGCAAATAAGCCACCAGGCATGGGAGGAAGTGTTAGCTGCAGCCCTAAGCTGTGTGCTGCGAGTGTGTGTGTGTTTATGCCACTGGTGGCAACGGAATAGCACCGCATACAGAGCCAACCACCTCACAGGTGGAACAGGCCTTCCTCCTGTCTTCTGCCCATCTGCTGCCTCTTCCTAACGATTGCACTCATCCAGGGTTTCTTGCCACAGGCATGGGATGTTGGATCTGGTGCAAAAGGACATGCAGATTTTTGTAGGAAGATCCAAGTCTTGTTTATGAAGAGCAGCCTGGAGACATGCCCCACCCTGCAGGATGATGATGATCTTGCTAAACAAGGCGAACAAATGTCAGTGTACTGGAAGGAGCAAAGACTACTAGCGTTGAAAAAATGATCCTTCAACGCCAATTTGAAGGGATGTCACACAGAGGAGGGCCAGGATCTCTTCTCGACCATCCCAGTTTGCAGGACACGGAATAATGGGCTCAAGTTACAGGAACCCAGATTCCACCTAAACATCAGGAAAAATTTCCTGACTGTCAGAGCAATAAGACAATGGAATCAACTACCTAGGGAGGTGGTGGGCTCTCCCACTCTGAAGGCATTCAAGGTGCAGCTGGACAGACATCTGTCAGGGATGCTTTGACCTGGATTCCTGCACTGAGCAGGGGGTTGGACTCGATGGCCTTGTAGGCCCCTTCCAACTCTACTTTTCTATGATTTTAACTTCAGTGGACTGGTCATGTTGTTCGAATGCCTGACTGCCGTCTCCCAAAGCAGTTACTTTATTCCCAACTCAAGGATGGAAAGCGGAATATCGGTGGTCAATATAAGAGGTTTAAAGATGTTCTTAAGGCTAATCTAAAAAATATAAACATCGAAAACTGGGAAGCTCTGGCCCATGAACGCTCTAACTGGAGGTTGGCCTTTCACAAAGGTTCCATGGACTTTGAAGAAGCCCGAGTGCAAGGTGAAAGGGAGAAACGTGCTAAGCGAAAAGCACGTCAAACGAATCCTTTACAGGACCATCTTCCATCTGGTAACCTGTGTCTTCACTGTGGGAAGCTGTGTGGATCTAGAATTGGCCTCTACAGTCACTTACGGACCCCATCGCTAGAGTCTACACAATCCTCTTTAGAATTTCCTCCTTTTATCCTGGAAGACAATCTTACTCGGTCACGAGTGATCGCCTGATGATGATGATGATTTGCTCCTCCAGGCAGCCTTCTCATCAAATGCTAATAAGCCCTCCTCCCGGCCACCCCTCCCTTTCTTTCCATCCAAGTTTCAAAATCCACCCTAACATGGCTCCTTTGTACTTGTAGATAACTAAGAATTAGCTTCCTGCTGTTGAGGTGCCCTGTAAAAGAGCAGGTAAACTTCTACAAAAGCCGCTGCAATGAAGAGATCGCCCCGTAGGGGGCCAGCCCCCTCTGCCACATTGCAAGGGATCGTGGTTGCACACATCACCCAAAAGGGGGGCAAAAGAGGATGCATATTTGCATAAAATTTGCAGGTGCTGATTTATTTGTATAGATGCCCATTTATAGCTAGTGATTATAATTTAAATAGAAATATGACACTTCTCACTGCAGTGGGGAAGCCTGTGACTGGGTGCACTGCTCTGTCGGCTGCCCAGGCACTGCTTTGCTAAGTGTGGATGCGCAACATCAAGGCCGCCGCTCTTATTATTATTATGGGCCTTTCTACAGAGACAGATTTGCTTAAGGAGTTGCACTGGCTACCAGTTGCTTGCTGAGCCGAATTCAAGGTGTTGGTTTTGACCTTTAAAACCCTACACGGCTCCGGGCACAAATAGTTGCCTCCGGCGGCAGCTGCTGGGGGGGGGGGGCGGCAGCGGGGGAGGGCACGCAGCCTGCCCTGCACCCCATAAGCCAGCCTGTAGTCTTCAGGCACGGGGGAGGCCGCTGTCCCGGTCAGCTTCTGCGCTGGACTTGGAGGGGGCAACATTCTGTCCTTTGCTTCAGGCAGCAAAATATCTTCGGCTGGCCCCGCGCGGACGTATTTTTACAAGCAGCTTTCCTAGTAGTTTTGAACGTTAGTAAGTTTCTCTAATACACACATTTTTGTGCGCCCGTTTCTCTAAATAGATGCACTTTTAACATGTGTTTTTGACTGGACAACTCCACTGCCAACTTCAGAGAAGTGTGCATTTCAAAGGATAACTTTGAGTTTTTGGTAGCATTGGTCCAAAAGTCCGAAACGAGCCACCACGTTCCCATTCGAAGAGGCGGTCGCCAGCCCAGAAGGGGCTGCACTGCAGCGGCGGACTGCGCCGGTGAGGAGGGCAGGTCGCGCGGCCTTCTTCCGGCCGCCCTTGGAGAGGGCCCTCGCTCGCGGCAGGGCCCCCGCTTGGCCTGCACTGTGAGGGTCCGGGTTCGATCCGGCCGCAGCATCCTAGGATGGGACGCTGCCGGGACCCCGGAGGGAGGGCGCTGGCCGGACCGAGCCGGGGCTGACTTGGCAATGGCACAAGGCCACTTCTGGCAGACGGCCGTGACGCCGGGCGCGGGCAGCAGGGGCCGCGGCCAGGGCGAGCCTCCCGGGCCGACTGGGGGCAGCCGCGTCCCTCCCTCGGCATGCAAGCGGCGGAGCAGCGCGAAGGAGGCGGCTCGGCCGCGCCAGGCGCGCTCCTCCTGCCAGCCTTTCAGGGGCTCTGCCGCGCGGAGCCTGGCTGCCCTGGCGGAGCCGCGGCGAGGTCCCTCGGCCCCCTGCGCAGCCCCGGCTGCCGCCGCCGCCGCTTCGCCCCCGCTCTCCCTCCCAGCCGCCTCCTTCGCTGCTGCTGCTGCTGCTGCTGCCCCGGGCAGGTCGGGCGGAGCCCACCGCGGAAGGGGAACTGCGGAGCTGCTGCTGCCGCCGCCGCTCGCATCTCCGGGCGCGTCAGAGGCGCGATCTTGAAAGTAAGCTTGCTCACGTTCGGACCCTCTGCCCTCTAAAGGGGAAACACCCTGTTCTCGCCGCCCCCCGCCCCATTCTGTCCTCACAGTGACTCGGTGCGGCGCGCTCGGCAGAGAGCGAGAGTGAGTGGCCGGCCGAAGATCACGCAGGGAGCGCCGTGGCTGCATGATGCGGATCGGGCCCTGGGTCTCCCCGGCCGGCCCTCGTACATCTGACTACTGCTGCGCCCCGTGGCCACGCATTCCTTGGAAATCAGGACTTCAAGGTTAAGGGTGTTTTGAACTGGGGTGCTGGAGGGGGGGGCGTCCTCGTTTTTGAAACCCACGGTATGGACAAGTTGCGGGGAGCGCTGGCGCTGATGTCCGCATGTAAACAGGAGCAGGATGTCCCGGGGAGCAAGATCTCAGCCTCTGCTTTCGAATACGCAAAAGCCCCTTTGCCCCGGAGCATTTTTGAGCAGAGAAGCGGTGGGGAGTGGGGAGGATTCGGAGCCCTTTCCCCAACTCCCCCCCCCCCCAGTAGAGGGGCTCCAGGTGTGTATTTGCAAGAGTTATATTCTTTGGCGCACGTGATGTATCACAAGAAATAACTTCGGGGCTTGCAAGAAGAAGCGCCTTTCCTTCAGATCTGGGGCCGGGACGGGAGGAAGCGCCCGTTCCTTCCTACTGAGGCGGCGGGACTAAAGGCAAGTCAGGGGCGAGCTGCAGCAGGCAGCAGCATCTTGCGCTGCAAGAAGGTATTCCCAATCCTTTCCTTCCAATGTGATCAGCCCCCCCTAGCAAATACG
Source organism: Shinisaurus crocodilurus (assembly GCA_021292165.1). Taxonomy (NCBI): domain Eukaryota; kingdom Metazoa; phylum Chordata; class Lepidosauria; order Squamata; family Shinisauridae; genus Shinisaurus; species Shinisaurus crocodilurus. Next base: position 296,649,050 of record CM037878.1, read on the forward strand.
GGCAGTATTTGAAACACACTGATTTCGTGTCCCAGCCAGGGCACCTCCTGGATAGAGGTTGTGGCTTCATGTGAGAACGGGCAGCTTCCCAAACTGCTGCGCGGGCAGCAAGCCTGTGTGGGAGAGAGCAGAAATGGGTTTGCTCAAATTCCAGTACGTGGCTGCATAATTAATTATGCTCCTGACACACCTTGTTGCACTGGACTGTGCTGCACTCCTCTCCTTTTCTGGTGCTTCCCCCTCCTTCACAGCCCAGCACCTGCTCGCTTCTGTAACAAAGAAATCCCCCCCCCGAAATACCGCACACTATTTAGAAGTTTTTACTGTTTTTTTAAAAAAACGTTTTCCAGCTGTTTAGCTGCTGTGTGCCCTTCCCCCCTCCTTGCCAAATCATGCCACACTCCTTGTGTGTAGGGAAGTAGATTGTGCCATTTCTTACATCTTTTGCTTATTGCTTCCATTAAAAATATGCCCAGGAAGGTTCGTGTGGGATGGGGCTTTTTAAGGAAATGTGTTGAACAGGAAGGTTATATACAACCCCTGCACACATGCAAAGTGTCTGTCCCACCTCCGTGCAAAGTATCAGAGATGGTATGATGCGAGGAACATAACCAGGAGCGTGCTGTTGCACTCATGTCCTGCTTGTGGGAGGCTTCCTTTGGGCAGCTGGTCGTTGAGAACCTAAGAACACAAGAAGAGCCATGCTGGATGAGACCAAGGGTCCATCTGGTCCAGCATTCTGTTCACACAGTGGCCAACCAGCTGTCCAATCCCCTTTTAAAGCCCTCCAAATTGGCGGCCATCGGTACAGCTTGTGGAAGTGAATTCCATAGTTTAACTCAGCACTGTGTGAAGAAGTCCTTCCTTTTGTCTACCCTTAATCTCCTACCATTCTGCTTCATGGGATAACCCTGGGTTCTGGTATTGTGAAAGAGGGAGAAAACTTATCATGTTAGTTGCCCTTTTCTGCACTTTTTCCAACTCTATAATATCTTTTTATAGGTGTAGTGACCAGAACTGTACACAGTATTCTAAGTGCAGTCACACCATAGATTTGTATAAGGGCAGTATGATATTGGCAGTTTTATTTTCAATTCCTTTCCTAATTATGCCCACCACGGAATTTGCCTTTTTCACAGCTGCTGCACACAAGGTTGACACTTTCATCGAGCTGTCCACCACAACCCCAACTGACTCTTTCTTGGTCAGTCACCACCAGCTCAGATCCCAGCAGTTTATATTTGAAGATGGGAATTTTTTGTTCCAACGTGCATCACTTTACACTTACTTACATTGAACTGCATTTGTGATTTTGATTCCCATTCTCCCAGTTTGAAGAGGTCCTTTTGGAGCTCTTCGCAATCCCTTTTTGTTTTCACCACCCTAAATAATTTGGTGTTGTCAGCAAACCTGGCGACTTCACTGCTTACTCCTGATTCCAGATCATTTATGAATAAGTTGAAAAGCATTGGTCCCACCAAGACAGATCCCTGTGGGACCCCGCCACTGTCTACATCCCTCCATTGGGAGAATTGACCATTTATTCCTGCCCTCTGCTTCCTGTTCTTTAACCAGTTACTGATCCATAAGAGGACCTCCCCTTTTATTCCATGACTGCTAAGTTTGCTCAGGAGTCTTTGGTGAGGGACTTTGTCAAAAGCCTTTTGGAAGTCCAAGTAAACAGTGTCTACCAGATCAACCCATGTTCACATGTTTATTGATGCATGCAAAGAACTCTAAGAGGTTAGTGAGACAGGACTTACCTTTGCAGAAGCCATGTTGATTCTCAGCAGGGCTTGTTCTTCTATATGCTTACTGGTTTTATCTTTAATAATACTTTCAACCAATTTACCCGGAACAAATATTAAGCTACCGTAATCTGCCTGTAACTAGGCGTGGGGCCGAGCCTTGAGTCGGCTCCTGGCTCGCTCCTGGCTTGGCCCTCCGAGGCGGCGGCAGCCTGATCTCGTTATTCAGAGCGGTGCGGAGCGTTCTCCGCGCCGCTCAAGCCGCCGCCACCGCCCCCCCGGAGGACCACCACCACCACCACCGCCCCCACCGCCAGACTGCCACCGCCGCTGGACCCCCCCCCCTGCAGCCTACCTTGTCCGCGCTGCTGCCTCCACCACTGCTGGAGCCCCGCCCGCGCTCTGTTTTGGCGGGGGGAACCAGGGCAACAGGGTTTAAACAGCCCTGTTGTCCTGGTTTCCCCCGTCAAAAACAGAGCGCGGGGGTCCCATCGCGTCACTTCCTCCGCGCCAGAAGGACGCGAGGGGACCAGCGGACGGGGAGGCAGGCTCTCCAGAGAGCCTGCTGCAGGTAAGCCCGCGGTGGCCGAGTAGCTCGGCGGACACGAGCAGGCCCGGTTCGGGCCTTGCTCCTGTCTGCCGGGCTACTCGGTCACATCCCTACCTGTAACTTCCCGGATCCCTCCTGGGTCTGTTTTTAAAATTGGTGTTATGCTAGCCATTCTCCAGACCTCTGCTACAGAGGCTGATCTTAGGGACATGTTACGTATTTTTGTTAGAAAAATAGCAATTTTGTATTTGACTTCTTTAAGAACTCTAGGATGGATACCATCTGGGCCAGACTGTTTAACTTTCAATTGTCAATAAGGTTGAGAAGTTCATCTTTGTCACCACTATTTGCCTCAATTCCTCTTCTGCAATGAAGACAGATGAAAAGAATTCATTCGGCTTCTCTGCAATCTCCTTATCCTCCTTTAGTACTCCTTTAACTCCACTGTCTTCCAATGGGCCAACTGCCTCTCTAACTGGTTTCCTGCTTCCATTTAAAGAATTATTTATTGTTGGCTTTGATGTTGTTAGCGATATGCTCCTCAAAATGCTTTTTTGCAGCTCTTATTGTCTGCTTGCATCTCCTTTGTGCAAGCTTGGGCTCCCTTTTGTTTTCCTCATTTGGGCAAGACTTCCATTTTCTGAAGGGACCCTTCTTTTCCCTAGCAGCTTCCTTGACACTGCTCATTAACCCTGCTGGTGACCAATTGGACTTGGTGCTACCTTTCCTAACCTGTGGTATACATTGTAGCTGAGCTTCTATTATTGCAGTTTTGAGTAAGCGCCACTAATTTTGAAGAGATTTCACCCTCATGACTCCCCCTTTCAACTTCCTTTTTATCTGTTCCCTCATTTTAGTGAAGTTTCCTCTTTTGAAGTCAAATGTGATTGTGCTGGACTTCCTTGGCAATTTCCCACTTAAATATATATTAAATGTGATAGCACTGTGGTCACTGTTTCCAATTGGTTCAACAAAACTCACATCTCATACTAGTTCCTGGGTGACACCACTTAGGATTAGAATCATAGAAATTAAATCCTGGGTTGCCTCCCGTCTGGTTGGTTCTATGACCAACTGTTCTAGGGCACAGTCATTTCAGACATCTAGAAATTTGTTGTGATGGGAACATGCATTTATCCAGTCAATGTGGGGGTAATTAAAGTCACCCATTTTTTACAACACTTCCTCATTTGGAGGCCTCCCTGATTCCGTTTTCCATCACACTGAGCATTCTGGTCTGGGGGAAGATTGTACGTTCCTAGTACTAAATTAATTTTGGAGCCAGGTTCTATCACCCATGGTACTTCTGAGGAAGAGCCTGCCCGTTCTTACCCACCCTTTGTGCTTCCGTCTGTTACATACAGACAGGGGTATGTCATCACACACTCTTCTTGCTGGGGAAAAAGAGTAAATTATCAGAATATTATGCAGTGGTGGCTCAGATGTCCTTTCAGATCATTTTGACTGAGTAGAGGACTATGTGGAGGCCAGCATTGGGAGGCAGGGATGGACTATGAATCACATCAGGTGGAATCTGGGTTCCTGTAACTTGAGCCCATTATTCCGTGTCCTGCAAACTGGGATGAACGAGAAGAGATCCTGGCCCTCCTCTGTGTGACAACCCTTCAAGTACTGGAAGAGTGCGATCATATCTCCCCTCAGTCTCCTCTTCTGAAGGCTAAACATGCCCAGTTCTTTCAGTCTCTCCTCATAGGGCCTTGTTTCCAGTCCCTTTATCATCCTTGTTGCCCTCCTCTGAGCCCTCTCCAGTTTGTCTACATCCTTCTTAAAGGTCAGTTCCTTATCGACTGGTTCTGAGTGTCCCCCTCAGCTGGCTGATCCACGACAGATGCACATTCTTGATGTTCTGTGACAGAACTCATGATAATAGTATTTTGGGGAATTAAACGTTGGACCAGGGATGCTTTCTGAGCTGTAGGGAAACCTATTTAATCCCAGGTCCCTGTAGTTTAAAAATCCCTTGAATCCATGTGGGTGAAGAACTGGACCCAGACCTAGAATCATAGAGCTGGAAGGGACCTTTGGGGTCATCCAGTCCAACCCCCTGCTCAGTGCAGGATGGGCCATGCAGGATGCCACTCTGGTACTGTCTGTCCATTTGCTGAGTTCACTCAGAGGGGAGACCTGGCGGCATTCTGTGGGCTGTGCTTTCTACAGGCTCCTGGGGACAGACCCTTCATGCTCCTGCTGGCGTTTATTCTTTGTGTCTCCCAGCAGCTGAGGTGGGGGACGGGGCGAGGGAGTGCAGGGCTCGTACCTTGGACATGTTTCCAGGATGTGTCAAGAACAGCCGGCGGCACCCGAATAATTATTTTGTCAATCATTTCTTAAAGCAGTGCAGAAAGTTAAATGCCTAAATGCCTCTGCGGTCCTAATGATCTCTGGACTTCCTTCCGTCCTTCCTTCCCTCCTTCCAATAATGCTACGACAGGGCGCTCGCTGCCTGCCTGCTCCACCTCCTCCTTCTGGGCTGATGAGGCACAGGTGTCGTGGGCCCGGGGAATAGGCCCTTGGGGTCTGGAGCAGAAAGGAAGCAGAAGGGGCCACCTCCTAGGGCCCCTTTCAAGACCTCCAGAGGCTGCAGGTGGGCAGGAATTTGCCCCGAGCGAAAAAGTCAGTTTGTAGATCACAAACTGAATATGAGCCAGCAATGCGATGTGGCTGCAAAGAAGGCAAATGCTATTTTGGGCTGTATTAATAGAAGTATAGCTTCCAAATCGCGGGAAGTGATAATTCCCCTTTACTCGGCACTGGTTAGGCCTCATCTTGAGTACTGCGTCCAGTTCTGGGCACCTCACTTTAAGAAGGACATAGACAAACTGGAGAGGGTTCAGAGGAGGGCAACAAGGATGATAAAGGGACTGGAAACAAGGCCCTATGAGGAGAGACTGAAAGAACTGGGCATGTTTAGCCTTCAGAAGAGGAGACTGAGGGGAGATATGATCGCACTCTTCCAGTATTTGAAGGGATGTCACACAGAGGAGGGCAAAGATCTCTTCTCGTTCATCCCAGTTTGCAGGACACGGAATAATGGGCTCAAGTTACAGGAACCTAGATTCCACCTAAACATCAGGAAAAATTTCCTGACTGTCAGAGCAATAAGACAATGGAATCAACTACCTAGGGAGGTGGTGGGCTCTCCCAGTCTGGAGGCATTCAAGGTGCAGCTGGACAGACATCTGTCAGAGATGCTTTGACCTGGATTCCTGCATTGAGCAGGGGGTTGGACTCGATGGCCTTGTAGGCCCCTTCCAACTCTACTTTTCTATGATTCTATGATTCTAAGCTGCATCCTACGGCTGCTGCATCCTATTCCTAGCCAGCCCTTTCAGCCCAGAACAAGATTGATTTTTGTCTACAGCTGGGGCAAAATTTCTCCAAAAAACACATGTTTTGCTGAGAATTTTATTTTTCAGGCTCCCCCTGAACTGTTGGAGTATTTCAGCCCCTCCCCTTAATAATATTTGGCAAAATCCACCCGCTGCCGGCCGGCCAGCCGGCCGGTTTGCAATTCACTGCCCATGGAATGGGATGCTGAATTTCAGGTACGACTCTGGATCCAGTTTTATTAATCTTGTTGAATGTTACACTCATATTGTTGAAGGAAGCTGTGGGCTTGGCCCCTCCTCCTTCCAGCCCTCCATCATCCTCATCATCCTCATCCTCATCTCTAGCCAGCTATGTACATGGCCCTTTACAAAGAACAGATATGGCAGGGGCTTACAGTCTAGAACAGGAACAGACACAAGGAAAAGACTGAGAAAGGGGGAGATGGAGGCATAGAGAGCATCACCGGAAGCTGCCACCCAGCCCGGTATTGTCGACACGGGCCTGCAGCCGCGGCTCTCCCTCTGGAGCTGCAGGCAGGATTCCTTCCTAGCCCGACCTGGAGATGCTGCCAGGGATCAAACGGGGGGAGGGGGGTCCTTGCATGCAAATAAAGCAGGGGCTCTGCCCACTGAGCTTTCCCCTAAATGGGTATGTGATGACTCCAGTTGCGTGCACTTTGGCCGCGTTACAACCGGGGCTAGGGAGAAGATCCAACGGCTTTCCAGGAAAGGTGAGTTTTGTGGAGGAAATAAGAGGGCTGGTTCCACGGAGGTGTTCTGGAAGGCAGTTCCAGGCATAAGGGGCAGCAAAGGAAACTGAATAGAGTTTTTTTTCAGGGAGCAGGAAGCCTTTGGATGGTTGTGCGGGGAGATGAGTGAAGGCCACAGGAAGGGATGTGTCTGAATATAATGGCAGAGAGAGAAGGAGCAAGGCCGTGGTGGATTTAGGTGAGGACAAGGAGCCTGTGCTGGATCCGGGAGTGGACAGGAAGCCAGGGAAGGGGTTTAAGGAGGGGACTCGCATGGTCACAGTGCCAAGAGAGGTGACTAGTTTTGGCAGCGGTGCTGGATGGATGTGAGTGGAGAAAGCTGAGATAACAGAAGACCAGAAGAAGAACCTACAAGCAGGGTGGACAATTTTATTTTGGGAGTCCACAGTCTGGAAGACCAGCTATCAATGACTGCACCAATTCTGCTTGCTAGGAGACATTCTGTCCCTTTATCCTCCTCTGTTCCTCCACACTCAAACAAACGTCAAGGCTCCAGGCGGATTCTCCTTCACATATGAGTTCTCTGAGATGGTCCTGTGAGCTCTTGACTTTGTGGTCTCTCTCTCTCTTTTCAGGAGACGTAAAGAGTGCCAACTGAGACGGTTACCCTCCCATCATGACAGCTCTTAACCACAGCAGCTTTGACCCCGTAACGTTTGTCCTGACTGGCATCCCAGGCATGGAGGAGTCTCACATCTGGATTTCAGTTCCCTTCTGCCTGATGTATGTGGTTGCACTCCTGGGGAACTCTTTCCTCCTGCTCCTCATTGCCACAGACCGCAGCCTCCGCCAGCCCATGTGCCTCTTCCTGGCTATGCTCTCGGTGGCCGACCTCACGCTGTCCACAGCCACAGTGCCTGAGATGCTGGCCATCTTCTGGTTTGGCTCCAGGAAGATCTCCTTTGATGCCTGCATGGCCCAGATGTTCTTCACCCACTTCAGCTTCATCGCAGAGTCATCAATCCTGCTGGCCATGGCCTTTGACCGCTATGTCGCCATTTGCTGCCCGCTGCGCTATACGACCATCCTCACGCCGCCAGCGATCGGGAAGGTGGCTGTGGCAGCCACAGTGAGGGAGCTGTGAATCATGCTCCCACCCATCTTCCTCCTCAAGAGGCTGCCCTACTGCGGCCACAGCACCATGCACCACACCTACTGCGAGCACATGGGCATCGCCCGGCTGGCCTGTGCGGACATAACCGTCAACATCTGGTATGGACTCACAACAACCCTCCTGTCCTCAGGGGTGGACGTGGTGCTGATTGCCATGTCGTATATCATGATCCTCAGGGCCGTCTTCCAGCTGCCATCCAAGGAAGCCCGGCTCAAGGCTCTCCGCACCTGTGGCTCTCACATCTGTGTCATACTGATGTTCTACGTGCCAGCCTTCTTCTCCTTCCTCACCCACCGCTTTGGCCACAGCATTCCCGGCTGCATCCACATCCTGTTGGCCAACCTCTACGTGATCGTCCCCCCCATGCTCAACCCCATTGTCTATGGCGTGAGAACGAAACAAATCCGACAACGAGTCATCCATGTGTTCTCACGGTCTGGGAGAACATGCTGCTAAAAGCTCGTGCTTGGCCTAACCCCCAAGCGAGGGCCTTGCCTATGAGGTAGAATCCTTCTCCTTAAGAAAAGGGAGGCGGGCTCCCAAGAAACCAGAGAATTCTCACTGAGGGGGAAACACCAGGGTTGGTCTGAACCACTTCAGAGAGGGAGAGGGTCACGGGACAGAAGGTTGCTCCATGCAAAAAAATAAAATAAAATCCCTTCTCCACACCTAGAAAACTGATATGTTGGGCTGGAGAGTTCTAGCCTCAGCTTCTTGGGGGTTCTTTTGTGGAAGTGCGGTGGGAAAAAAATATTTGTATGCAGGAGCATTCCATTATATGCCCCTCATTGCAATCATCATCTGAGACCCTCCTCCGAGGGAGGGAGGTTTGGAGGATGGCTACAAGGGAGAGGGCTTTCTTGGTGGTGGCTCCTCAATTGGGGGAGGCTCTCCCAGTGAAGTCTGCCTGGCAACAACATTGTCATCCTTTCAGCGCCTTTTGGCACCTTTCTCTACTCTCTGGCATTTGACAGCATACAATAAAGTCTTTAACCAGTCCCAGGATATTTATTGTTGAGTGTTTTAAAAAACAACAACAACATGCAAATGGTTTTTATATTACCGGTAAGTTTTATATTGTATTTTTAAGGCTTCAATCTTTTGTAAACTGCCCAGAGAGCTTTGACGATTGGGTGGTACAGAAATGTAAACCCTCCTCCTCCTCCTGAAGCGGCACGCTCAGTCCCTGGCTCACCTCGTCTCATGCAACAAAAGTAAAGGGAGTGAAAGATCCTGGAGGAGATGGGGGCCGTTCGGCATTCTGTGCACGTGGCGAACGTCTGTGTGTGCCATCAAGTGGCCCCACGAATGGCACGAGGGTGTGCCTCGGGAACATGTCAGGTTACTTTGGGAGCCTGCGAAGGCCTCGGGCACAGCAGGGAAAGCCATGGGTGGGTCGTGTGTGTGTGGGGGTGCTTTTACCGTGCAGGTGCTGTTCGTGTCCAGGGTGCTTTGTTCCCTTCCGTGGGAGCCCGCACAGCACACTGAGACCTCACACACGTGTGGCTGCCGCAGGAACATTCCTGATTTAACCCTACTTTGCTAAGCTGCCCCTCTGCCGCTGCTTGCTTGACTCCTCAGTGGTCGCCTTCCTGATTCCTGCCAGGCTGATGGCGAAATGCATCCGGACATACCTCAAGCCGTCTTCCCTTCGAAGGAGCGCAGAGCTGCAAGGGGCCGGGACGGCACACTCAGCCGGAACTGCAGCCCTCTTCCACCACGGGGCGGGGAGAGGGACCCCCCCCCCAGCTCCTTTGACTCACACATACGAGCCTTGGGTCAGCGCCCAAGACCTGCTTCAGTGTCTAGGGCAGGGGTTCTCAACCAGGGGGGAATTTTAGGGTTTCAGAGGGGGAATTGGGACCACAGACTCAAACTGTTGGAATACTGTTCTTTCTACAAATTGCAATTCTACAGATTGTACATCATCTACAGGACATCACACCTTATTGTATGGCACAGATTAAGTCAGACAATCTTGGAAAGGGGGGGAATGACATTCTGACATATGGTGAAGAGGGTGCATGGGGCAAAAAAGGTTGAGAACCTCTGGTCTAGGGGTTATATTCCTTCTTTGCTATTCAGTTTTGGCTTGAGACCCAACCCAGGAAAACCTGGGAATCCAATTTGGATGTCTGGCCATCTGCCCCCGCCCCCCCTGAGCCAGCTAACAGTATTTATTCAAATCAGTAAATGCAAACAGCAACAGCTCTGACAGTCAGGAAATTTTTCCTGATGTTTAGGTGGAATCTGGGTTCCTGTAACTTGAGCCCATTATTCCGTGTCCTGCAAACTGGGATGGTCGAGAAGAGATCCTGGCCCTCCTCTGTGTGACATCCCTTCAAGAACTGGAAGAGTGCAGTCATATCTCCCCTCAGTCTCCTCTTCTGAAGGCTAGACATGCCCAGTTCTTTCAGTCCTTTCAGTGTGGCATAGTGGTTAGGGTGTTGGACTGGGACTCGGGAGATCCGGGTTCTATTCCCCGCTCGGCCATGAAACTCATTGGGTGACTTTGGGCCAGTCACGGACTCTCAGCCTAACCTACCTCACAGGGTTGTTGTGAGGGTAAAATGGAGAGGAGGAGGAGGATTGTGTAAGCCGCCTTGGGTTCCTTGCAGGAAAAAAGGTGGGGTATAAATATAATAAATAAATATAATAAATAAATAACAAGAGTATCTTAGTGCTTTCTGATATTCCTACTATTCCACATCACTTTCTGTGCCCACCTTCTTTTGAGTTCTGCCAGATTGCAAAGGCTGCTAAGAAGAGAGGCCCAGAAACAGCCAGGCATGGAGAGGAGCCACGGAGGAGTCACCCTTCTTTGGGCGAGTGTGTGGTTGTGGTCTAGTAGTGGAGCCACCCCGTGCCGCCCAAGTGAAGACGACCCAGAGCCCACCGGCCTCAGCAATAGCTTTACCCACCCATTGTTCATGATAAAGCTGGTTTTTAATGTTTCCCCATTGGGAGGGGGTGTCCCAACCAATATTTGTTCATTGGTTCTGATGTTTGTTGGAGGAACTGTGGGTCTCCGTGACGGACGCTTGTCTCGTCTTGTTTCCACTCAAGAGGCTGACCTGTGAACTGATGGGGACATTTGCCTGAAGAAGCTCGAGGGTCAGGCCTGGCGATGGTGGCTGATTATATTAAGTGGTATATAAGTATTATTAATAAATAAATATCTGTAGCACCACCCGTACTCATGGCGCTTTACCGAGTGCACGCTTGTTTAAGAGCACAGCCCCAAATGTAAACGGTGTATCCGGCAAGCACATTTGTGGATGGGATTGGCTGCGGGTCCTTGCTGAGTGCGTGTGTTGCTGCGTAATGTGTGGAATGAACCTAAGACAGGGTTGTTGAAATTGTGTTGGAACGGAGTGTTAATATCAGTAGTGGGCTGAATTTCGGTTGTTATAGTTCAGTGATGGTGAACCTATGGCACGGGTGCCACAGCTGGCATGCAGGGACCTCTCTGTGGGCACTCGAGCCATTGGTCACCAGATCGCGAAAAGACCGTCCCCTTCTGCAAAACACTAATGATCTTGTTCTTTCTCACAGTGTGGAACAGAATGGTTTTATTCTAGAATTCCTGCTACAGAATTCTTTTCTACATTGTTATCACATTTAAAAGATTTTGAAGAATGATGCACAGAGCATGGCTTGGATGTAAAGCCCTAACAGTTGACCTGAGTGCTGCATGTGTTGCTCTCAATCTAACAGAGTATGAGCCAAGGTTTGACAAATTATCAGCATGCATGCAATAGCAAAAATCACATTAATTGTGCAAAAGCATGCCCAATGCAAACTTTTACCTAATGCAGTGTTTGCAGTCCAAGACATAAAGTGTTTAAAATGTGTACTGTTAAGCACGTTTAGTTTTCTTGTTTATCTTGCTCATCCTAGTACAGGTTGACTTTTACTTTTACTAATCCGACACCTGTAGAAGCAGGGAAAGGACCCGGGGTAAAGCTTACCCCATACAATTTCAGTCTAGCATATAATCATATTACAAGCTGAGAATCCCTTATCCAAAAATACATGTGCCTAATTATTTAAAAAGTTTGTATAAATTCCCTTCAGGCTATGTGTACAATGTAGTACTATAATAATTTTTTGAGTTGATTTTTTTTCCAACAAAAAACTGTTTGTATCATTGAAAGCTCTGTTATTGTGTTTTCTTTAAAGACAAAAGATGTTAATTAGTTCGGACAACTGTATGAGTTGTTTTTCTAAAACTAAAACCTTGGTATTCAGGTTTAATTGCAGTGTTGGCACTTTGAAATAAATACGTTGGTTTTGTGTTGCAGTTTGAGCACTCGGGCTCAAAAAGGTTCGCCATCACTGTTATAGTTACATCATCTGCTGGCTCTGATAAGGACACCGCAGTGCACACGACATGGGGGTCATTTTGGACATGATGACCTATTTTGTTGATTCATCATTTTGAATTTCATGGTCATCTTGGGTAGCGATGGTAAGAATTTCAGTTCAGTTCAGGTTTGATAAGAATTTTCCAGAATGTGCAAGGCTCTCCATATTCAGGGCAAAAAGAATTTGAGATGGGGTGGGTGGGAAATTGAATGTGGGAGAAACTGAAACTGACAAATTTGTCCCTCCAGGCCTTGGGCTTTGAGTGCTTTGCTCCTGACAAAGAGCGTGGGGCCGCAGCCCCGTGGACTCCGCGGCCATCTTCGTGCCGAATTAGAGTCGCCACCTCTTTCTTCTGACAGGCTCCTTGCCTTTAGCAGCTGAATGGCAAGCAGGTCCTTCATGGCCCTCCCCAGGCTGAGAATAGCTGCATTATTATTATTATTATTATTATTATTATTATTAATGTACCGCCCAACAGCCGAAGCTCTCTGGGCAGTTCACAACAATCCATAAAAACACGCAATACAATATACAATAAAAACATTATACAAAATTTAAAAACCAGATTTAAAAATGACATATAGATAAAACAAGAAATGCAATGAGACCAATTAAAAAGTAATCACCCCACCATGCACTATTTAGAGTTAAAAGCCTCAATATAGAGGGCAGTCTTAACCTGGCGCCAAAAAGATTGTAAAGTTGGCGCCAGGCGGGCCTCAGGAGGGAGCTTGTTCCAGAGTTGGGGGGCTACCACAGAGAAGGCCCTCCCCTTTGTCGCCGCCCACCGGGCCTCCCTCGGAGGTGGATTGACTTTCGCCAGTGCAGGTGGGTGAGAATTACATTTCAGTTTGTCTTTGATCAGAATTTACTAACATTCACGTAGTTCTTTGTATTTGGAAAAGAAAGAACTTGAGAAGTTAACATGCCGCATGTGGGAGAAAGCAAAACGGACATCCCCCCCCCCGTCCCTAATTGGGGCATGTCAGGGATGACACCTGGCCTTTTGGGGGGGGCGAGGAGAGCCAAGCCTGCCGTGTTCTTCTTCTGGCACGCTCCCCACTAGCCAGGGAAGAGAGTTCCTGGGGCAGCTGCAGCCTGCGACCTCAGCAGTTACATCACAGACCGTGGATTCTGCATCAGAAGCTTGTGTGGAGCACCTGGGAAGGGGGAGGCGAGAAGAGGGAATGCAGCGCTCGCATGGTGACGGAGTGGAGAAGCGAGGGCCACTTTGGACTGGGATGAGAAGCAAAGCTTGACTTTGACTGGGCAGCAGCAAGGAGAGGCTTTATCCCTGCTTCTCACCCTCAAGAGCCTTTTGTTTTTCCCAGAAGGAAGAATCAAAACTTTGCAGCAATTATGGTTGAAAGCCAGAAAGTCCCAGGAGTCAACCTAGGGGCCACCACTGAGCCTCAAGTTGTCCGGATAATCGTGAAGATGCCCTGGCAGAAAGAAGAATTTCTGGTCCACAAGGACATGCCTGTCAGAGAGTTCAAGGAACACGTTGCCAGGCATTTCTCCTCTTCTCCTGACTACGTTGTGCTGGTATATGGCGGAAGGATTTTAAAAGACCACAAGACCCTTGGCCAACATGGGATCCATCTGGACAATGACGCTACCGTCTACGCGGTCATCCGGTCTCAACGGGTTAGTCCATCCCGGCAGGCTTCTGCTGTTCCTACCAACACCACCTCAAATCAGAAGCCCTCTCAGAGTAGCACTTTTACTAGTGATGGCCTCCGGGAGCTCACGGCCAGCCTGGGCCTCAACACGGCCAACTTTGCGGAGTTCCAGAGCCAGCTCATGTCCAATCCTGACATGATGCTCCAGCTTTTAGAAAACCCCTTCATTCAGAGCAAGCTCTCCAGCCCTGACTTGATGAAGGAGCTGGTCACCAGCAACCCGCAGGTGCGGCAGGTGATCGAGAGGGCCCCCGAGATCAGCCACGTCTTCAGCTCCCCCGAAGGCGTGAGGTTGGTGATGGAACTGGCAAGGAACCCGGCTGCCGTGCGCGAAATCATAAAATCCCCACCCCAGGCCCTGAGCTGCCCCAGCGGAGACAACAGCAGCGTCCTACAGGACGCCCTCACGGAGGTGCAGAAGGCCGTTCCAAAGAGGCACGGGGTGGCCCTGCTGTCCGGTTCCCTGGGTGGCCACCAGCCATCCTTTGATCATGATGAAACGCCTGGGCGGGCCAGAGAGCACCTGCATTCTCCCAGAACTTGGCCTCTAAAGCCCGGTGCCCAGAACGATCACAGCCATGGGGAAAGTGGCATGTTTAGAGGAGGAGAAGCTGGTCCGCTCGCCTCAGCAGCTGTTAAAAACCTGCTTCATCAAATCATAAAGCACCTCACGCATAACATCGTGAGCAGGCCTTCCAAGAACGCCGCCAGACAGGGGCTTGGCCATACCCCGGAAGTGGTGGCCCAGGCCATTCGGAGGAGCACAGTGAGATCCAGGAACTCCGGAGAGCAGGCCGCCCTGCAGGTCCCGGCACTGCTGCAGCAGATCCAAAACACGGATGTTCTCCTGGCCCACTGGAGCCCAAAAGAGATCCAGGCACTGCTGGACATCCAGCAGAGGTTACAGGCCTTGGCCACCGATGAACCGGCAGCGGAGAGGCAGGGCAGATCCGAACGGCCCGCACGGAGAGCGCATTCCATCACCTCGCTCTGTGACCTTGTCCCAGCCACTTCCAGAGTGGGGCGCCAGGATTTCTCTGCCCGGCAGATCTTGCAGACTGTGGTGGGCACTGATTTCTTAGCTGGTGCAAAAAACGCCGGCCATCTTCGAGGCTCCTCAGCACAACCCTCTGCCAAGCAGAAGCGGACGTACAAGCTCTGAGTCAGAGGAGGCCGCAGCGCAGGCTGAGTCGTTGGTGCCGGGGATGCTGGACTCCTGCTGCAGAGGCCCTGCCGGCGCTGGAGCTGTGCAAAGGATGGAGTTCTTGGTTTCTGATTAAAAGGGTTTAGATCTTTCAAAAGGTCTCCTCTGTTGCCTTCAGCCTGAGCTCTTCCAGCAGCAGAGTAAGGCTGGGAAGGGGAGACTCCCTGAGGCTCAAGCCGTGCCTGTGAGCTGCCTTGAGGCCCATTTTTGGTAGACGGGCAGGGCACATGTTGGGACTACATATCCCATGGCAAAAAGCAAATCAAATAAATAAATAAATAACCAGGCGTTCTCCAATTTCCAAAGCTCAGCTCGCCTCATTCCCATTCCTGAGCACAAGCTGCTTTCTTCTTTCCAAATGGGAAAAGCATGCATTTGGGTGTTAAATATTTTTAAAGCGTGCACCCAAAGGCATACTCTTCCCCCATTCACTAAACTGTGAAAATGTGATTTTTTTCCCCTTCAAAATGTACATTTTGAAAGTGCATGGGAATATGCGAGCTTTGGCTGAGAAATGCACTCCTGTTTGCACTCATGTTTGGGGTTGTGAACAGGTCAAGTTCTGATGCTGAAGGAACTGAAATGAAATTCTCAATTCTTGCACAGCCCGAGAGAAGGCAGAGGCCTTGTTGGTCTCCTGGCTATAAAGAGGGCCGGGCAGGCAAGATCACGTTAATTTCTAGAAGGAGAGGTGCTGGAGCTCAAACGAAGGCCTTCTGGGAAATCACACCCTTCCACCTGGAAGCCGCTTCCTCATCCCTGCCCCCTGCAAGCAGGGATGGGGACTCGGACTCGAGGACTCGACCCGTGAGTCGGACTGAGTCCCCCCTCTGACTCGACTCGGACTCGAGTCCCAATATTTTTAATGGGACTCGAGACTCGACTCGGGACTCGAGACCAAGGACTCGTCAACATCCCTGGGCTGTTGACGAGTCTTCTGGCTGTGCCAGAAGGAGCGCGATCACCGGTGAAGAGCGCATGGAAGCGAGGCGCGCCGCTGCTCGGCCACTATGGACAGCTACCAGGAGCGCAGCCCCAACGATGTGTTGAGATTTATTTTGATTGATGTGTTGTTGTGGGGGGTTTGGGTTAGGGTCAGACATTTTGGGTTTGGCTGCCTCTGCCTGCCTGTTTGGGGTTCCCAGCCTCCTCTGCCTGCCTGGTCTCTTCTTGACCTGTTCAGCAGTTGAATTGTCCAAGACAAAGGCCTCTGCCTGCCTGCTTTGGGGTTCCCTGCCTCCTCTGCCTGCCTGGTTATTTTGGGTTTGTCTGCCTGGTCTGTTCTTGCCAAAATCAGTGGCAGAGTTTTGAAATAAAAAGGCACACTTGTGCCTAGAATTTATTTAAGCCACACATCTGAAGTAGCCTTATTTTGTTGGGGGGAAACCCCATTGATTTTAATAGGGACTCATGGAGTCAGCTTTGGGAGTGACTCGTGACTTGTGACTCATGAGTCACCATTTTGGACCAAGGACTTGGACTCGGACTCGAGACTCGGGTCCAAAGACTCGTGACTCGACTCGTGACTCGAGACCAAGGACTCTTCAACATCCCTGCCTGCAAGTGCCTAGTGCTGTAGGTGACCGGGTCTCCCCCCCCCACCCCCGAACAGCCTTGGCACACACAACGCAGTCGCCAGCTGGCAGACCGGGTGAGGGAGGGGCCCTCTGTCCTGCCGGAAAACACCTGCTGAAGCATGCGCCCTCCCGCACCTCCTAGGGCCGCCCACGTCCATCCTCGGGCCGCGGTGGGCCTTGTGCCGCGGCTGTCCCGGCTCTGCTCCGGGCCGAGCACTGTCTCACTTAGCACTTAGTGGATAAAGTGGCAGTTTCGGGAACTCTGGGGGAAAGTGACCATGTTATACTTGAGTTCTTGATTCTAACAGAAGCAAAAGCTGAGTGTAGCCAAACACGTACCCTGGATTTTAGGAAAGCCAATTTTAACAAACTCAGAACAATGATTAGTAAGATCCCATGGCAAATGACTCTCACGAGAAAGGGAGCCCAGGAGGGGTGGGAGTTTTTAAAAAAGGAAATTCTAAAGGCACAATTGCAAACAATTCCCACAAGGAAAAAAGGCAGAGGGCAACAGAAGAAGCCAATGTGGCTTCACAATAAACTCAAAGATGACCTGAAAACAAAAAAGGACACGTATAGGAAGTGGAAGGAAGGACAGGCTACAGGGGAAGAGTACAGGCAGGTAGCACAGAACTGCAGGAATAGTGTCAGGAAGGCTAAAGCTGAGAATGAGCTAAGGTTAGCGAGGAATGCTAAAAGCAACAAAAAAGCTTTCTTCAGATACATGCACAGTAAAAGACAGAAGAAAGAACTGGTGGTTCAACTACGCAATGAGGATGGCAAATTGATAACAGAAGACAAAGAAAAGGCAGAAGTGTTCAATTCCTACTTCGGCTCGGTCTTCTCCCAAAAGAGGGTCTATGACCCCCCTGGCAAACCTGAAGTGCAGACTGAAGGGGCAGAATTGCAGCTTGAGATTGATAGGCAAATGGTCAAGGAGCACCTGATTACTCTGAACGAGTTTAAATCTCCAGGGCCTGATGAGCTGCATCCTAGAGTAATAAAGGAACTGGCAGAAGAACTCTCAGAACCACTGTCTATTATCTTTGAGAAATCATGGAGGACAGGTGAAGTGCCAGACGACTGGAGGAGGGCAAATGTTGTTCCCATCTTCAAAAAGGGCAAGAAGGAGGAACCTGGGAACTATAGGCCAGTCAGTCTGACATCAATCCCCGGGAAGATTTTTGAGCAGATTATAAAGAAGTCAGTCTGCAAGCACCTTGAAAACAATGCAGTGATTACTAGAAGCCAGCATGGATTTGTCAAGAACAAATCCTGTCAGACTAATCTGATCTCATTTTTTGATCGGGTAACCTCCCTTGTGGACTGTGGGAATGCTGTGGACATTATATACCTGGACTTCAGCAAAGCTTTCGACAAAGTGCCTCATGATATCCTGATTAGTAAGCTAGCTAAGAGTGGGCTAGATGGATCAACTATCAGGTGGATCCACAATTGGCTACAGAATCGGACTCAAAGAGTGCTTATCAATGGTTCCTTCTCAAACTGGGGAGAGGTAACGAGCGGGGTACCACAGGGCTCGGTCCTGGGCCCGGTGCTCTTCAACATTTTTATTAATGACTTGGATGAGGAGGTACAGGGAATGCTTATCAAATTTGCAGATGACACAAAGTTGGGTGGAACAGCTAATACTCTGGAAGACAGAAACAAAATTCAAAGTGACCTCGATAGGCTGGAGCGCTGGGCCGAAAACAACAGAATGAAATTTAACAGGGATAAATGCCAAGTGCTGCACCTAGGGAGAGGAAACCAAATGCAGAGTTACAGAATGGGGGACACTTGGCTCAACAATACTACAAGTGAGAAGGATCTTGGAATTGTGGTAGATCACAAACTGAATATGAGCCAGCAATGCGACGTGGCTGCAAAGAAGGCAAATGCAATTTTGGGCTGTATTAATAGAAGTATAGCTTCCAAATCGCGGGAAGTGATAATTCCCCTTTACTCGGCACTGGTTAGGCCTCATCTTGAGTACTGTGTCCAGTTCTGGGCACCTCATTTTAACAAGGACATAGACAAACTGGAGAGGGTTCAGAGGAGGGCAACAAGGATGATAAAGGGACTGGAAACAAGGCCCTATGAGGAGAGACTGAAAGAACTGGGCATGTTTAGCCTTCAGAAGAGGAGACTGAGGGGAGATATGATCGCACTCTTCCAGTATTTGAAGGGATGTCACACAGAGGAGGGCAAAGATCTCTTCTCGTTCATCCCAGTTTGCAGGACACGGAATAATGGGCTCAAGTTACAGGAACCTAGATTCCACCTAAA
Source organism: Shinisaurus crocodilurus (assembly GCA_021292165.1). Taxonomy (NCBI): domain Eukaryota; kingdom Metazoa; phylum Chordata; class Lepidosauria; order Squamata; family Shinisauridae; genus Shinisaurus; species Shinisaurus crocodilurus. The sequence goes on from CM037878.1 coordinate 296,667,702, forward strand.
CATCAGGAAAAATTTCCTGACTGTCAGAGCAATAAGACAATGGAATCAACTACCCAGGGAGGTGGTGGGCTCTCCCAGTCTGGAGGCATTCAAGGTGCGGCTGGACAGACATCTGTCAGAGATGCTTTGACCTGGATTCCTGCATTGAGCAGGGGGTTGGACTCGATGGCCTTGTAGGCCCCTTCCAACTCTACTTTTCTATGATTCTATGATTCACCCCGCGTGCCACAGCAGGAGCTTCCCTGTGCCAGCCTCCTCTCCCCCCTGGGGATCAACCTGCATGGTCCGCTCTGCGGAGCGGGTGACAGAAGCAGCCAAGGGCCACACGAGGTCAAATGTGCGGTTGCATCTGATGTGTCTAGCTTTTCCCTTCAAAGTCACAGCTATGGCGAGGGGCACAATCAGGAATGGGGCCAGGGTGTCGGGGAGGGGGTTTCTCTCTGCACCCTCCAAGTGTCCTCCCAAAGTTGCCCCAGGCCAGCGTCTTCCACGGGCATCGGCGCGGTGGTGGCTTCCCTTCTGGGGCTCATAGCAGCTGTGTCTATTGGGGTTGTAGTGAAGGGCCAACCCTGCCCCACACATGTCCTGAACGTGGTTCCCTGTCCTGTAGCATGAAGGAGAAGGAGAAGGAGAAGGAGGAGGAGGAGAAGGAGAGGAAGAGGAAGAGGAAGAGGAAGAGGAAGAAGAAGAAGAAGAAGAAGAAGAAGAAGAAGAAGAAGAAGAAGAAGAAGAAGAAGAAGAAGAAGAAGAAGAAGAAGAAGAAGAAGAAGACACTATGGACACCACCATAACTAGCTTGGCCCTAAGCCAGCCGTTCACATAGGCAGCCTTCCCGAGGGCATAACTCCGGCTCTGGGTGGACATGAGGAAAGCGGAACTTCTCCTCCAGTAGCACTCTTGTCCTGCCTGCCCAACAAGGCTCCCTTCAGCAAGCACTTATTGGTACCTGGCAGGAAGGCGCCGGCAGGACCCAGCCGTGGAGGCGCTGGGCACTTTATGGCAAAGAAAAACCAGGCTTGCTCGGGTCAGACTAGAGGAGGCCTGCAAGGAGATGTCCCACCCACCTCCTTAGATTTTAGCAAATAGGAGCCAGGAGAGGCCTGATCCGGATCAGTTTCCAGGCTCTTGCACCATTTTCTTGACGAGGACCCCCCGCCCCTTTGCCTCATTTGAGAAAAGGCCCGGCCCGAAGCTCCGTTCCGTCGCCGTTCTCTTTCCTGCCATGAGACCATATGTGGGGTCGTGTTCACTGCCCCCCCACGGCTGCCGCATCCCCTGCCGCCCACGTGTTGGGGGCTGAAGGTCTGACGCAGGAGGCCGCTTCATGCGTGCGAGCGCTCCACTGGCTCCAGGGCGCCGTGCGCTCTCGCCACCTGTGTGGAGCTGGACTCCTCGCCGCAGAACCGCCTCCTCCAGTGTGTGGCGGGTGCTGGTGGGGCCGAGTGGTGGGGGGACGGGATGCTACCGGGCCCGCGCGCATGGCCTCACTCTTCCCTCATGCAGCGATGGTGATCACATGGGAGGAGAATGACTGAGTCGGGTTTGGGTGTGTCACACTTATGAAGAGGGGTGTACCCGGGGCGGCCCACCTCACAATTGTTTCTGTTAGGCAACCCATCACGGGCGCTACGAGGGACGCATGCGTGCATACTCTCAAAGTGGCAGTTGGCCGTGGGTTCCCGCTGCGGTGTGCGGCGCTGTGGCAAAATGGACCCGTGCCTGCCTTGGTCACACACTTTGACTGTGCATGTGGGGTGCGCATAGCCGTGTCCATCCACGCCTGCTCCTGCAGGCGCCGGGCAAGTTGACTTGTGTAATGCAGGGAAAGAGCAGACGACTGCCTGTGTGTGTGTGTGTGTGTGTGTGTGTGTAGGCTGCTGTCGTTTTCTGACTGGGTGGGGTGGGGGTGGCTTCCTCCCTGCCGCTATTTCCAAGCTGAGGACTGTGGTCCCGCTGGGAACCTGCCAGGGATGTTGAAGAGTCCTTGGTCTCAAGTCACGAGTCGAGTCACGAGTCTTTGGACCCGAGTCTCAAGTCCGAGTCCGAGTCCTTGGTCCAAAATGGTGACTCACGAGTCACGAGTCCTGAGTCACTCCCAAAACTGACTCCACGAGTCCCTATTAAAATCAATGGGGTTTCCCCCCAACAAAATAAGGCTACTTCAGATGTGTGGCTTAAATAAATTCTAGGCACAAGTGTGCCTTTTTATTTCAAAACTCTGCAACTGATTTTGGCAAGAACAGACCAGGCAGACAAACCCAAAATAACCAGGCAGGCAGAGGAGGCAGGGAACCCTAAACAGGCAGGCAGAGGCAGCCAAACCCAAAATGTCTGACCCTAACCCAAACCCCCCACAACAACACATCAATCAAAATAAATCTCAACACATCGTTGGGGCTGCGCTCCTGGTAGCTGTCCATAGTGGCTGAGCAGCGGCGCGCCTCGCTTCCATGCGCTCTTCACCGGTGATCGCGCTCCTTCTGGCACAGCCAGAAGACTCGTCAACAGCCCAGGGATGTTGACGAGTCCTTGGTCTCGAGTCCCGAGTCGAGTCTCGAGTCCCATTAAAAATATTGGGACTCGAGTCCGAGTCGAGTCAGAGGGGGGACTCAGTCCGACTCACGAGTCGAGTCCTCGAGTCCGAGTCCCCATCCCTGGAACCTGCTGCCCCCCTGGGGGATCTGGAGGAAGGCCATATTAAGTAGCTCCTCTCCTTTGAGCTCCCTCCTTTCTCGGCAGAGCAGAAGACAAGGCTGGTGAGTCCTTCCTTTGCACATTCAGAAGGGAACATCAAGCGCACCGAAGAACCTCAGCCGGATGAAGGCTACGCAAGTGAGCCAGCCACCTGCTGCTCCTGGGATATGCTGAGCCGGTCACCGCTGTCTTTTCCATCTAACATAGCCTGTATGAAAAATCTCTCCACACGCCACACACAATTCCGCGTCGGCCTCACCGCAACAGAGGGCGTTTCAGGGCAGGAGGGTGCCCAGCCCAGTCAAGTGCTACCAATCAGACGGCATTTTGCAGCAATTCCATCGTTTTTTCCCTTGACGGATTTTCTGGGGTAAGAAAAAAGATGGAAGAGGCGGTGGGGAAACATGGGACTGGGAGGGCTACGAGTGGAGAGAAGGTGACGGTGATGCCTGCCCCCCACCCGCGTAAAGATCTGCGGCAGATGAGGCAGGGCAGCGGTGCAGCAGAAGTCTCATCGGGAAAGTACCCACCATGTGGCGATGGCCACTGGCGTAGTGGGATTAGACGCGCTCGTGGAAAGAGAGGGGCTTGTCCGTGGCCGCTGGTCAGGAAGGGGAGCTGGAGCCTCTCGCTTCAGAGGCAGCGTGTCTCTCTCTCTGCTTGTTTGTGCGTTACGTCTATATCCCGCCTTTCCTCCAAGGAGCCCAAGGTGGCATACATGATCCTTGTGGAGAAAGCCCAACACAAGTCTGCACACACACACACACAGTCTTCCCCTAAGGGAGGGGGCGAGGGAGGAGGGATGAAGTCACAGGAGAAGCAGCCAGACAGACCGTCATCCCCAACAAGGAAGAGTCTCGGTGGAGATCCACAAAAACCCAGGAAGGACCATCAAGGACCATCAAACTATCAGGGCAGTCTCAAAGAGCTGTGAAGTACCAGTACGTCACCTTCTCCCCGGGCAGGAATAAGCCCACCTGACACGAAGGGGCAGGCATAAGCCCCACCTGACCTGGAGGGTGGGGAGAGCGGGAACTCGGGTAGAAAACCCCTCTCCCTTCCGGTAGAGGGTTGTTGGGAACCAGGGTACGTCGGGGCCAGATTCGTCCTTCAAGCGGCAGCCCGAGTAAGCCAGTCTCATCCCCGGATCGGCCGACCCGGAGCCAGGCTGAAACTGACTAAGCGTAAAGTCTCTGATCTGAGGTAATTGACCAGATTCAATCCGCTAGCCTAGGAACCTGTTCATTGAGTAACGTAGGGGTCAACTAAGGTTGTGTTGACATTGTAGTATTCCTGGAGAGCTGTTAGTTCCGCTCTGTGTTTTGTGTAAACAAATAAAAGCCTTATTTGGTCATTTAAAGGGCTTCGGTTTCCTCTTGTGTGCGAAAGCCTCTCAGGTGGTCGCCAGTACTCGTACGGGCTGTAACTCAGTGCCGGTTAACCCGTTAAGCGCCGAACTCACGCAAAGGATCCTGCTAGTGATCCTTCACAATCCTCCTCTCCATTTTATCCTCACAACCACCCTGTGAGGTAGGCTAGGCGGAGAGTCCATGACTGGCCCCAAGTCACCCGGTGAACTTTCTGGCTGAGCGGGGACCAGAACCCGGGTCTCCCCAGTCCCAGTCCAACACTCTCACCACCACGCCACCCCGGGGAACAGTGGGAGTGGCCTATCACCTTCACGTCCTGCTTGTGGGCTTCCTGGAGGCAACTGGTTGGCCACTGTGAACCAGTTGAGCACATCACGCCGTGGGGGGACCCATGCGCTGGTCGGGGCGATTGCTTAGCCTGAGCCAGCCAGGGCCTTTGCAAGGCCCCATCACAAAGGGGGACTTTCACTTCTATAGACCTTTCCAGATGGTTGAAATGTGCATGCGCAAACACACACACACACACACACACACTTTCCTGTCAGTGCTGCAGTTATCCCATATTCCTTGCCCACGTAATGGAAGCGGGCAGCCTTCCCATAAGGGGGTTGGGGTTGGGGGAGGGCTGTGTTTCTGCTCATTGCTGTGAAAAAGAGGTTTAACAACTGGGAATATTTGAGGCCCAGCAGCTCCAGCGCATGGCAATCCACAGCCTCCAAGCAATTACATTTTAATAAGGGGAAACATTTCTGTATGAGACCTGGGAGCAGCCTGGCTGCGTTTTGCCACTTTGGGGTTTATTTTCTTCTCTGTGTTGTTGTTGTTGTTGTTGCAAGGGGCTGGGAAGGTTGTTGAGTCTAGGGCTGTGCTTTCGCAAAGGATTAATAAACAGGGAGTATTCTACCTTTTTTCAGACTTCAGTAAGGAGGGAGGGGGGGACTGGAAAGTTTAAGAAGTTCTCTCCAGGTGTCATTTAGCTGTTTAAACATGCCCGTAACATGGCTACTGACCGATACTCTCATTTGCAATGTTGAAAAGTTCACCGAATGTGCCAGGGAGCAGCGGCTGAGTGGGAGCTGCCAAGCCTCTGGGCGCAACATCATCGGCCCCGTTTGGCATTGCCCAGGACGCTTGCGCTGTGTCCCCCCACCACACCTTGTGCAGTCCTCACGGCATGCCTGGGTGTGCCAGTGGGAATGCGGAGTAGGGAGTGAGGCACACGGCACTGCTCCAGGTAGAGGCCACTGAGTAAGTCAGGGCATCTTGAGGAATGGGTCTCCTGCAAGAACGGCTGAATTATTAACTCGAGTCTCGGGGGCCCGGTCCTGCAATCACGCATTCTCGCACTCTGACACTGCAGACTCCAAATCAGTGAGATCCTTTTATTACAGCAAACCCCACGGCATAAGCTTAATGGCTACAGTCTTCATAGAATCATAGAATCATAGAAAAGTAGAGTTGGGAGGGGCCTACCAGGCCATCGAGTCCAACCCCCTGCCCAATGCAGGAATCCAGGTCAAAGCATCCCTGACAGATGACTGTCCAGCTGCACCTTGAATGCCTCCAGACTGGGAGAGCCCACCACCTCCCTAGGTAGCTGGTTCCATTGTCTTATTGCTCTGACAGTCAGGAAATTTTTCCTGATGTCTAGGTGGAATCTGGGTTCCTGTAACTTGAGCCCATTATTCCGTGTCCTGCAAACTGGGATGATCGAGAAGAGATCCTGGCCCTCCTCTGTGTGACAACCCTTCAAGTACTGGAAAAGTGCTATCCTATCTCCCCTCAGATCAGCATGGATTGCTTGACTCCAATTCATCATGCAAGAGAACTCCGTAGTGGATCATGTCCTAAATAAAAAAAATGACATTTACTTCTTTTCTGGCAGCTAATGATGTGAAGCTCCTGCTGTACTTTTTCTCTCTCTGGAAATTCAGAATTCTCATGGGTGGGGGATGGGATGTCACAATTTTCCTAATGTGAACTAGCTTTGAAATTCTGAAACATTTTGTATTTCGCTAAAGGCTGTGTCACAATGGAGGCGCTTAACAAATTTCTGACATTCAGATGTGAAATTCTCCTTTATAAGCAGTAAGAATTCATATTTCAAAACTTTATTTGGCGTGACAATGCCTCCAGACCTTTCTATTACATGAAATATTAAATGGTCCCTTGTATGACAAACACTTCCTCTGTTTTTGTTTTTGTTTTTATTTGTATTAATTTGAAGTTCTGATTTTGGTTTTCTGATTTATTTATTTATTTATAGTTGTTTATTATCAGCAATGTTGAGAGCTTGGGGGTGTGTATGTGAAAGCATCATAGACATTCTACCGAAAGACAGAAAGTAAGTAAGAAAGAAATATTGTTGTTTGGGGCCTGACTTTTGCACATCAGGGTTAGATGTGATCATAAGGTACTAAGAGTCAAACTGTGTCCTTCTCCACCACACATGTGTAAACAAGTGTAATCCCAGCCAGAGGCTGGGAACCTCGTGCAAATGTACATAGTTTCTCTGATGGCTCTGGGCCACCTCAGAATCTCCTGCAAATGTACATAGCTTTCTTTGATGGCTCTGTGCCGACTCAGAGTCTCCCATATATTCACATGCACATGTTCCCCAAGCACTCTAGTCATGGTCAGGAGTTCACCCCTCTGACTGACACCTGGGAGCCACCCCTCCCCTGCCTAGCCCAGATGAAATTAATTCTGATTGGCCAAGGACAGCCGGGCTACCGAAAGGAGGGGCTGCGGGGAAACCGATACTGCCAGTCTTGGCTTTTGGGTCTTGTTGTTCTGGATGCAGACCAACCCCCCCAGGCAAAGAGTAAGTGCCTGGGTGTTTATATAGTAAAGGAACTAGCTTTGTTGTTTTGTAGCTCTACTTGTGTATTCCAAAGGGTCTCCCCGCCTTTTCCCCTTCCCTCATTTCCCACCTTTTATTGTAATCGGTTTACCTTAAATAAACTTTCCTGGTTCTACCCCACACGGTGTGTGTGGTTCCTCTGTGGTTCACTGCTCAAATCCAGTGTATAGATTAAGGGCAAAGCCCTGAGAGAATCAGTGTCAAGACTTAGATTTCATAGATCATAGAGTTGGAAGGAGCCTGACGGCAGAGCCAAGGCTGGCAGTTTGGCGCCTTTGATTTCTCGTCTTGAGATAAAGGACCGGTTGCAGTCCTTCACACAAACTATCTCCCAGAATTTTTTTTGCTCACTTAAAAGCCTCTGCATGGGGGGCGGGGCGGGGGCAGGCTGATGTGGATTAGGGTTGCAGCAATAGGGCGGGGTGATTTAACCTTTGCCCCCAGCACCATTTCCCCAACTTAACCCCTCACCCCAAAAGCTGTTATTAGCTGTAGAGGGGGGGGAGGCAGGTACTGGAATTATCTGGGGGTAAGATGCAAGGGGCAGCATTAGTCTTCCACTCTTCCAGTGCCAAGGTCCCAACTCTAGCAGCTGCTTTTGAACAAAGAAAACCACATCAGGAGATGTTATCCTGGATCTCCCACATCACAGTTAATTTGGTCTTTAAGGTTAGGACTTCTGCACAAATAACAGGACAGACACACACACACCCCCACACACACCCCGTGGTTTATTATTCTAATGTGCAGCTAGACACTAAGGGCTTCTCTACACGACACATTTATTTGCGCTCATGATTCTTCACTCATGGTAGTTTGCGGGAGCTTCACAGAACATAATCGTCCTCCAGAGCAGTGTTCTCCAACCTTGGGTCCCCCCAGATGTTTTTGGCCTACAACTCCCAGCATGCCCCAGCCAGCATAGCTGGCTGGGGCATGCTGGGAGTTGTAGGCCAAAAACATCTGGGGACCCAAGATTGGAGAACACTGCTTCAGAGCCTCTCCCATGTTTTGCAGCCATTTTTTGCGGCTGTTTTTAGAGTGAGGAAAGGGAGATATTATTTCCTAATCTTGCGAAAAAACACTATGAGAAACTCAAGTGTTATCGCAATTCTGCTATAGCACAGCTATACCACAGCACCACCTTGTGGCTCTGTAATGTAAGAAGGCAGAGAAAGAAAAGCTCCAGGGAAAAAAACGTGTGTAAAGGACCCGCTCTTACTCCCGCAAAGAAAACGGAAGCAGAAGCCTCAGTAAAGGGGCGGGTTAAACACCTCGTGTAGAGAAGCCCATCATTTGTGCAGTGTCAAAAAGAAAAGTTGGTGCCGTGTGAAACGTTTTTGTGCATTTGGACATATAGGGTTGTTTCTTAAAAAGATAAAAAGAAACAGAGAATGAAGGTGAATCCTGTTTTCTTTCAAACTTCATAAACTTATCCTAATAATTTCCAGAGGGGTAGCCATGTTGCAGTTGCAGCAAAATCAACTAAGAGTCTTGTAGCACCTTAAAGACTAACATATTTATTCCGGCATGAGCTTTCATGGACACTGCCCACTTCAAAAGATGCATGAAGTGTAAAAAGATGCATGAAGGGTGGCCGGGTGACTGGCCAGATGGGCGATTAACAAATATAATAAATAAATAAATAAACAAAGTACAAAACAAAGTGCAAAAAGTACAGACAGTGATATTGCAGTGATTTCCCCCTTCTTCCCCTCCCCATTCCTTTTTCCTTGTGTGTCGTGTGTTTTTAGATTGTAAGCCTGCGGGCAGGGACTGTCTTGTTAATTGCTGTAAACCGCCCAGAGAGCTTTGGCTATTGGGCGGTATAAAAATTAATTAATTAAATAAATAAATAATCTGTACATCTTGCATTTCACTTCCCTCTGCCCGTGGACCACGTGGTTTACACCCCACGCCCCCGGCATGTGTGTATAACTCTGCCGATTTGAGGTTCACACTTCATCCATCTGATGAAGCGGACACAATAAATCTGTTAGTCCTGAAGGTGCCACAAGACTCTTCGTTGTTTTAACTGAGGATCTGTTTCTGCTGATAGACTTCCAGCAGCGCGAGACCTGGTGCTGATCATGGGTTAAAAGAACACACACACGCACCGTCCCTCTCTAAGCATCCCTACAGACACAGACCCTAAGCATGTCCTAGCCAGCAAGGAACCCTTTCCGGAGGCAAAGTGGTGCCTTTTAGTGCGGGCTCCAGCTCCACATCCAGCAGCTTGTGATCCAAAAACTGTCTCCAGCAGCTCCCATTTTCCTCAGCCTTTGGAGTGACTGCTCAGCCCTTCAGCAGAATTTATCCCTGGTAGCGAGTCCCCTCCCTCCCTCCCTCCCTCCCTCCAGGCAGCTTGGCGCACTCTCGATTTGGAATTGTGGTAGATCACAAACTGAATATGAGCCAGCAATGTGATGTGGCTGCAAAGAAGGCAAATGCTATTTTGGGCTGCATTAATAGAAGTATAGCTTCCAAATCGCGGGAAGTGATAATTCCCCTTTACTCGGCACTGGTCAGGCCTCATCTTGAGTACTGCGTCCAGTTCTGGGCACCACACTTTAAGAAGGACATAGACAAACTGGAGAGGGTTCAGAGGAGGGCAACAAGGATGATAAAGGGACTGGAAACAAGGCCCTATGAGGAGAGACGGAAAGAACTGGGCATGTTTAGCCTTCAGAAGAGGAGACTGAGGGGAGATATGATCGCACTCTTCTAGTACTTGAAGGGTTGTCACACAGAGGAGGGCCAGGATCTCTTCTCGGATCATCCCAGTTTGCAGGACACGGAATAATGGGCTCAAGTTACAGGAACCCAGATTCCACCTAAACATCAGGAAAAATTTCCTGACTGTCAGAGCAATAAGACAATGGAATCAACTACCCAGGGAGGTGGTGGGCTCTCCCACTCTGGAGGCATTCAAGGTGCGGCTGGACAGCCATCTGTCAGGGATGCTTTGACCTGGATTCCTGCATTGGGCAGGGGGTTGGACTCAATGGCCTTGTAGGCCCCTTCCAACTCTACTTTTCTATGATTCTATGAAAGCTTAGGGTAAGAAAGAGTGGATTTGTGTGTGGAAGGGCTGTGTGTGGAACCTCTATTCAATTCTGGTATTCAAAACCAAGTTCCTGGACTCAGAGTTCTCTCATTCTTGGTACCCTTTGCACCAGGCTCAGTTGGTGGATCCTGGGGTTCTAGTAAGAAGCAAAGCATGCCCCGCAGGCCTGAAGTCTGCCCAGCCCTGGTGTACAGCAGGGAAGATAGGCGAACAAATGTCAGTGTACTGGAAGAAGCAAAGACTACTAGCATTGAAAAAATGATCCTTCAACGCCAACTTCAGTGGACCGGTCATGTTGTTCGAATGCCTGACTGCCGTCTCCCAAAGCAGTTACTTTACTCCCAACTCAAGGATGGAAAGCGGAATATCGGTGGTCAATATAAGAGGTTTAAAGATGTTCATAAGGCTAATCTAAAAAAATGCAATATAAACATCGAAAACTGGGAAGCTCTGGCCCATGAACGATCTAAATGGAGGTTGGCCTTTCACAAAGGTTCCATGGACTTTGAAGAAGCCCGAGTGCAAGGTGAAAGGGAGAAACGTGCTAAGCGAAAAGCACGTCAAATGAATCCTTTACAGGACCATCTTCTATCTGGTAACCTGTGTCCTCACTGTGGGAAGCTGTGTGGATCTAGAATTGGCCTCCACAGTCACTTACGGACCCATCGCTAGAGTCTACACAATCTTCTTTAGAATTTCCTCCTTTTATCCCGGAAGACAATCTTACTCGGTCACGAGTGATCGCCTGATGATGATGATGATGGTCTCTGTCCAGAGGCAGAAAAGGCAGGGGGAGCATAGAAGAGTGAGGATCCGGCAGAGAAGACCCAAGGGACAGTGGAGAAGCAGGAAAGGTGAGGCTGGTCTGGTCCAGGACAAGGTTTGGAAAAGGAGAGACTCTTCAGGGATGCAGCCCAGCAGAAGGAGGGTAACTCTTCACGGCACATGGCAGTAGACCCCGCTCAGCCATGAAACTCACTGGGTGACTTTGGGCCAGTCACTGACTCTCAGCCTAGCCTACCTCACAGGGTTGTTGTGAGGATAAAATGGAGAGGAGGAGGAGGATTATGTAAGCCGCCTTGGGTTCCTTGCAGGAAAAAAGGCGGGGTATAAATATAATAAATAAATAAAATAAATAGACCGGCTTGTGCAGAAAAAGCAGGATGTGAGAAGGAAGCCGGCTGCAGACAGTCCCTGGTGAAGAAACAGCAAGAGCAACAACTGCGTAGGCAAAGGAGGATTTGAATTCCAAAACGTTTTGAATTCCAGCCTTCCTCAAGGAAAAATGGATCTTGTCACCCATTTCACAGAGTACAACCTTCTGTCTTAAACATATTTCCTCAAACTAAGAAGTAAAGCTCTGTCTTTGCCAGTTACTAATTTGAGCAGCTACACCAGTTTAACTTGATAAGAGCTTGGGAAATACATGCAAAGCAGAAGACCGCACGTGGCCCTCAGACGTGGGGCCAGCCGTGACCCGTCTTTGGCAGGAGGAAGCCGTTTTTTCAGACAAGAAAGGCGGGGTTTCAAGATGCAAAGGGAATGGAAGAGGCTTCCTTTTTCGACACAGGAGCTGCTGCCGCCACCCCCAACCTGGCATGTCCCCGTCACTGTCAGATCTCTGCTGGGTCAACTTGCTCCAGGTGGTGGTGGTGGTGGGGGATTTTCAGTGAATTGCAGCTTGGGGGTGGGTGGGAGGGGAAGGTTCAGTCCCCCCCCCCTCCTCCTCCTCCTCCTCCTCCTCCTGTGCTGCAGTCCCAGTCCCGATCCCTGCCGGCTCCCCTCATGGTTGCGATTTAAATAAAAACAGCGAGGTCACGTCTAATTGGGCCCCCGAGTTCGCTGGATTCAGCCCATGATGTCAGCTTGCTCCCAGCTGATGGCTACTGCCATGAGGCATCTCCCCCCCTCCTAAAACATTTCTATCCCACCTTGCAATTCAATGAATTTTCAATTTCACAAGATTATTATTTTTTTTTTAAATATCAAATGATCTTAAAATGCAGTGGAAACAAACCCATGACGGACGGAATTGGCCAGGCTGCAGTATGACGGTGCTGAGCAGAGCCATCTGAACCGCCCCCCCCCCCATTCAGTTACAGGGCTGGGAGGAACTGCCTGTCCCAAGGCCTAGAACATCCCCCCCCCCCCGGACGCACCCGCCATCCGGAGCCCAGCCACAGAGCATGCCACACCCCCCACCCCCCAAGACAGAAGGAGCTTGCGTGCCAAGCGGTTCTCCGCCAGGGCAAGAGCCCTGCTCCTTCCAGGTGGCCTGCGAGGATCACATCCCTTCCTGGCAGCTGGTGGTGACATCGCTGCTGATGTCACAGTGACCGCCCCCCCCCCACACACACACACAGGCTGCCAAGTGGAGAGCAGCTCCTTGGCTCAGGAAAGAGGGAGGGAGGGAGGGAGGGAGGAGGGAGAGGAGAGGAGAGAAGGAAGGGCAGGTACGTACACCCGCATTCATCTCTCGGCCCAGTGTATGGGGCAGCCAGCTGCTCTCCAAGAGGCCCACAACGACGGCGGTGGTGAAAATAGCCTGGTCCTGTCCTGGTCCTCCCCTACAAGTGCCTCCTTCTCCTCCTCTTCCTCCATGCGTCATGGAAACCATGGACAAGGACCAAGAGGTCACCACCACCACTGTTGCCTGTCCGGTCATTGCCTCCAACCCCACCTTCATCCGCATCACGGCAAAGTCTCCCAAGGCATCTGCCCAGTTTGTGCTTCCAGAGATCAGCACCGTCCAGCAGTTCAAGGAGGAACTTGCCAAGCACTTCAGCTGTGAGACCAGCCAGCTGGTGCTGGTGTTCTTTGGGAGGATCTTGAAGGATCGAGACACCTTCCGGCAGTGCGGGATCAGTGACGGGACGACTGTCCACGTGGTGATCCGATCCCTGAAGAGAGGCCAGGAGAACCCGCCTCCTCCGCCGCCTCCCTACGTGACCGGGACCTCTGCTTGTGCCCTGACCCCATTCCCCTGCCCCACGTTTAGTCCAAGCACTCGGGGCTCGTGGGGACCCACAGAGATGAGCCCCTCCAGTGCAGAGTGGCAGCTGGTGCCCACCTCGGAGAAGATCGTCCAGAAGGTGCGGCAAGTGATTTTGGCCAACCCTGAGATCCAGCAACTGGCTCAGCGGGTCCCGGCCATCAGTCACATCCTTAACAATATGGACATCATGAGGGTGATACTGGACAAAATGAGGGAAATAATGGACCTTGCAAAGAACCCTGACACGACGCAGGATCTGAAGAGTCCGGACCAAGCTTTGGCCAGCCCCCAGAGCAGCATCCCCGGAGGGGACAACCCCCTGAGGCAACTGAGCAGCGATGTTCCGGAGCCAGGGCTCAGCGTGGTGCAGGACCTCTTTGCCACGTCCGGCCCTTACGGCACCCTAGCGAGGAGCCCCTGCCCAGAGCACACGGGCCTGAGTGGCCAGGGGTCCCACACAGAAAACCAAGGGTGCTCTGGCTCTCTTCCCCTCTCCCTCAGCTCCACCAGCATTTGCACCGACAGCCCTTGCGGTGAAGAGGGCGGCGTCTTCAGTAGCCCGGCCAGCCCTCTTGGGCACAGCTCGTCCATGCCCAACCTCGCACCCACCTCTGGGGCAGGGATGTTCAGCGTGGGGGGCACCCAGACCCCGGACACCACGGAGATCCCCATGCTGATTGTGAACCTCTGCAACGCCTACACCAAGCGCATGATGTTCTCCCTCATGCAGAACGCGCTGCTGGCCTCCGAGGGGACGCCGGCGGCGCAACAGGAGCAGGTGGCGCAGCAGGCGCTGCACTTCTCCCGGCAGATGCAGAGCCCCGAGATGGCGGCCGCCATGTCCAACCCCAAGGCCATCCAGGCCTGGGTGCAGATGGAGCAGGGTCTGCAGACCCTGGTGGCAGAAGCACCGGTGCTCGTGCCCTGGTTCGTGCTGCGCTTGAGAGGGCTGGGGTACTCGACCGCCGGGGTGAACCCTTGGCCGAATGACTCTCCATGCCAAGGATCAGCTGCTTTGGAGTAGGGGCACCAACACCTCGCTCTCTCTCCTGGGTAGGCTTCAGAATGAACTTGCCACTGCACCCCAGGAGCCAAATTTTGCACCAGAGAGGGGTTGCTTGCTTGGACAGATGGGATTCTTTTGTTGCCGAGCTGCTGGGAGCAACAGGAAGCAGTTCCAGCATCAGAGGGGAAGCAGGAGTCTCCTCTGGTGTGGTGGTGACTCTTCTGCAATGCCTTGACTTTGATGGCCGTGCCGGTGTGATAAAGAAAAGCCAACCGAGTTATCTTGTAACTGGTGGTCATTTCCTTCAGGTGCTGCAGGCCTGGCCTTCTGGACTGATGGTGCCCTGGGGTCCCAAAATCTCTCGCCACCATGTGATGGGATTAACGTGAGCGGGAGCTGGGCTGATGGAGAAGGCGGCAGGTGCTCTGGGTGCCCTCCTCAGCCGGACTGGCCCTTTCCATGCCCGCCACCCTCAGCTGCCACCGGCAAAACATGCAAGTGGTCCAGGCAGCATCTGCGCAGTGCGCAGCTAGACTCTAAGCAGCGCACCCGAAGGCTTTGTTCCCTGGGTGGCAGGCCCATGAGGGGCCTGGTGAGGCCCTCACTCCTGCAGGGCCCCGCCGCCCTGCTTCTCCCCTTCCCTGCTGCTGCCGACTCACCCGGCCTCCCCAAGCCTGTCCGCAGTGACAAGAGCATGTGCCTTGCCCTCTCCTCCTGGGCCCAGAGGGACAGGGCAAGCAAAGGGGCAGCGGAGACAGTGGCAAGGAAGGGGGGCAACTGAGGGCACTTTGCCCACCCCACCCCCCAAAAATCTGGAGGCAACATTGTGTAGCAGAATGGCAGACTCTGAGATGTGGGGAGCAGGGGAGGTTCTGCTCGTGAGTTGAAAGATGATGATTTGGGGGCTGGCAAGGATCTGGAGCTCAGAGGAGGGGATAGCCTTGCCACTCTGCCCACGCTGCTGCCGCCAGTCCTTGCTGCTGCTCCGTGCCGTGTCCGGGGCCTTCCTCAGAGAGACCCCAAACAGCTAACCCTTCCAGCAGCCAGAGCACCTCGGGGACTTGCTACTCGGGGCACAGATTTTTTGGTCTTCTTTGGGAGCATCCAGAGAGAGGCAGTCACATTGTGCATCTTATAAAGTAGGCCGTTGTTCCCAAAACCAAATGCCACCAGCAAGCAGAAGTGAGGCCCAAACAACAGACGTAATGTTGCGTCCTCAAGCTGCTGGTTCTTGCTTTTCCAGTGCTCCAAACCAGTTCAATGTTGCTGGCGTGGCATGCTGTCTAAAGGCATTCAGCGTTTGTGTT
>CM037878.1:297288003-297441109 GCA_021292165.1 Shinisaurus crocodilurus
AGAACCTGTTTTGGGCTGAACACACAGGATGCCTTTTAACTGTAGCTAAGTTGTAGGAAAAAACAAAACAGCAAGATAAATTCACAGCTTATCAGAAAGCCAGAAGCAGAAAGGCAGTATTATCATTTAAAATAATAATAATAATAATAATAATAATAATAATAAAGGTAGTCAGCTCAGCTGTTAAAATGCTAAGTATAAAACTGCAATAGTGAAAGTGACAGAAATAAAATAAAGTAGGACAGAATAAACTGAGCTGCGGAACACAAAAAGGGAGCAAACTCTCACTGCCGGGAAACAATAAGAGTTAAAAGATTGTTTGGCATTAATTCTCTAATAAAAACATAACAGAGGCTCAGGAGATAAAAGTTCCAAAAAAGCTTTAAAAAACCAGTTGAAACATAGGAGCTTCTAAAACAAACCGTTACTCTGTCGCCATCTTGAGTAGAGCTCGCACAGGATGCAAATGAAATAATCCACTGTGCCTGCCCCCCCCCCCAGCCTGCCAGGAGCCTCCGAGCCCCCCAAACACCCAGAGGCACGCTGTGAAGCGAGATGGCAAAGGTGCCACAGTGGCACAGCCCCCCCCCGCCCCCGCCACACACACACACACACGGCACTCACGTCGTAGAGGGCGGTGCTGCTGCCCAGATCCTGGAGCCGGTAGAGAGCAGGGTTGAGAAAGCCCAAGGGCGGCAGCCCCCGCTGAAGTCGCCGGTCGTTGATCAGAGCTATTATGCCCCCCACCACAGGAGTCGAGGCCTGGCATGGGAGGAGGAGGAGCAGCGGGTGAGCCCGGCCACGCAGTCGGCCCTGCCCGAGGAGCCAGGGCCGGGTGCAAGGCTGGCGAAGGTCTTGGGAGCCAGCAGGGCGGAGGACTCACCGAGGTGCCGGAGACCCACGGCACCGGGATGCGGTTGGTCACCACCCAGTAGTTGTCAGAGAGCGCAGCCAAGTCGGGGTACGCCCTCCCTGTGCTGTTGTAGTAGGTGGCGGGGGGCAGTCTGGGAGCCAGGCTCAGGAACCGCTTCACAGCAGCCGTCTGTGACAGGAGGCAGAGAAGAGCCGGGAGGCGGTGCCGAGGCCAGCCTGGAAGAGGCCAGCTTGGAGCACAGCCTTCCGTGTGCTGCTGGGAGAGCCCCTCCGACCCGGGCTGGAGGCCGCAAAGATCCCAAGGCGGCCTGCGGTGGCTCCTTCCAGCTCCCCCTCCCACCGCCGGCAGGGAGAGCGCCCTCCCCCTCGCCCGTTTCCAGCGTCCAGTTGCCAGAGGCACGCGGGCAGCCTCCCGAAGGGCCCTTTGGGCTCTCGCAGCTAGTAGCCAGTGATCCCTCTGCCGGATCTTTAAAAGCCTTATCTGTAAGCGTCTGTGGCCCAGGGCAAGTCAGCCAGGCGAGTGGGACTGGGGCAACAGTTACTTGGGGAAAGGGGGGGAGGGGGCAGTTAGAAAGGCAGCTAGAAGAGGGAGAAGAGGGAGGGAGGAGGCTTGAGCGGGCGCAGGAGCAGAGAGCCAAGATGGGGAGCCGGCCTGATCCTCGGGGACAGCACGGCCGTGAGGGGCAGGTGCGAGCAGGCGGCCTGTGGCAGGAGCGGCACTGGAGCAGCAAACTCTGGGAGCAGGGAGCGCAGAGGCCCTGCACGCGCACCCAGCAACGGGGTGTGAGGAACCGCCAGAAAGGACAGAGGGCTGGTTCCAGTGTAAAGGGAGGGAGGGAGGGGGAATTTATTATTATTGTTACTTATTTTAAATCCAAAGAAACTTGGTTCATTCACCACGGTGTTTGTCCGAATCCTTTAATTCTTCACTCAGATATTCATTTGAATGAAACCATGGCCCCAGCTGCCACACGTCCTCAGAAGGTCTTGTGGCAATGAGTTCCACAGTTCACAATGGAAAACAAGAAGGGGCAGAGGCTTTGCCACAGGCTAAAGTCTGCCACACTGGCTTGCTAGAAAGACGAGCTTGCCAAACGTAGCAGGAGGCCCACGGGGTGCCTTGCGAGGGGCACTGGTCTCACCTGGTAACTGGGCATGGGGAAGATGTTGCTGAAACCTCCACCACTGATGTAGTCTGTGACTTCAGCACTCAAGACGAAGGGATTCTGGAAGGACGTCCCGCCCACTGTGGTAACGTAAGGGCTGTGAGCACAGGACGATGGGTTAGACCAGGGGTGCCCTTTGTGGAAACCAAGAACCCGTGCCCCACCCTCCCGGATGACTGACAGACAGGCGGACACACCACTCACGATTCCCAGAGTGGTCAAGCACAGCAGAATCCGCAGGACAAGCCCCCCCCCCCCCCCGCCCGATTCTCTTTCCTCTCGCAATACAAATGCCTCATAGGTCCAGGGCTAGCTGTATTCAGTGAAGCTGTAAGTTTGAGCTCTAGTATCTGCTACAGAATTTGGCATCCTGAAAATCTCAAGATTAAACAATTCCAAATCACTAGTCCTCATGATTTCAAAGAGGGGTTTGGATCTGGAAGGGCCATGTCAGGGGAAGGCTCAGTGGAGCTGATGCAGGACTGTCGGCCATCATCAGCTGGAACTGCCACGTCGCACACGCACACCCACCCCCAGCTTTGCGTGGCAGGAGCAAAGGATGCTGGGAACCCCTTGCCGGTCATCTCCCTTCACCTGGAGGCTGGGAAACTGGGGCGGAAGACGTGTTTGCCCGCAGGGGTGGTCCGGCAACCTGCTCCCGAGTCACCTGCAGAGATCAGAAGTGGACAAAGACGTGGTCGTTTATTTATTGCCACTTTTCTCCCCCCAAATTCTGGCCTGGCACTTACCCTGCCCATTTTAGGGTACAGGTTTCATAGATTTCATAGATTTCATAGAGTTGGAAGGAGCCTACAAGGCTATCGAGTCCAACTGCTTCAAATTCATTTGAATTTAAAAGGTGGGGATAAGAATTTTAAAGTAATAACTTTCCTGTTAAGAGTGCCCAAGAGGCCTCCAGTCGAGTGATGTCTTAACAAAACCATATATATTACAACAATCGGCTCAAGACAATCTCTCAGGAACAGCTTGAAAACACCCTATAACCACACCCTATAACCACAGCCTTGCCAAGCAGGGCAGTAAAAACTCCCAACGTGACCACAATTCCTGCACCCCCGCCTGCTCCTTCCACAGCATCAGGGGGAAGGCCTTCAGGCAGAGGAAGAGTTTCACCCGAGGTCCCCCCATGAGGGAAGCAGCCAGGCCGATCACCCTTGCCGGTGCCACAACACAGAAGACCCTGTGTCCGATGCTCACGGGCTGTATGTGACTCAATACTACAGTGACAACACGGAGCAGCAGGTCTAGAGGACGAGGGGGAATGGATGGGACAAGGTGCCCCTGGGCAAAGCAGAGGAGGACAGGGTCTCCCAAGAGCAGCAGGCCCGTTCATGCTAACAGCTTGAACGCCGCCATGGCGGAGGCTGGAAGGTGGGGTTCAGTGGATATGCACTGTCCTGGGGGCGCAGGGGGTCCCTCACACGGCACTTCCAGGCCTTGGCAGAGAGGTGTGGCAGGCCTGTCTGTCAGGTGTCCAAACCCCCTCGAGCAACTCTGGTGTGTGGGGTTGTGGCGTAACCCCACAATTCAGTTCCCTGGTGTATGTCTGCGTTAGTATGTTTAGTGTGTCTAGAATGTTGAACCGAGTGGGTGTGGTTTGTGATGTCTTGGAAAGGGGGGGGGGGGAGTATATTCTCAACTTGTAATAAGATTATATGCCAGACTGAAATTGTATGGGGCAAGCTTTACTCTGATGCTTCTACAGGTGTTGAAAAGGTGTTTTACAGTTAGTAAAAGTAAAAGTCAACCTGTACAATGTAGTACTATTTTAAAAATCGAGTTGATGTTTTTTTCAATAAAAAGCTGTTTGTATCATTGAAAGCCCTGTTATTGTGTTTTTCTTTTAAGACAAAAGATGTTAATTAGTTTGGACAACTGTATGAGTTGTTTTTACTAAACTAAAACCCCGATATTCAGGTTTAATTGCAGTGTTGGCACTTTGAAATAAGTAAGTTGGTTTTGTGTTGTGGTTTGGGCACTCGGGCTCAAAAAGGTTCGCCATCACTGATATAAGGAATGTTTGAGTGATGTCAGAGTTAGTTAAGAAGTGGGAGTGTTGGTTGTAGTGTGTGAGGAGTGTTAGAGAGTTTGGGAATTAGGTTAGATGGGTTATTTGTGGCTTGTCAGGAGTTTTAAGAGGAATCAGTGATTGTATGAGGAGTGAGAGTATTTGGAGTTATAGGGACTTAGGTTAATTATAAAGTGTTTGGTGTAGGCAGGTTTATTTTCTGGAACTAAGATTCTGAGAATTAAAATAAACTTATTTTTATTTTGTTTGCTACCCAAATCCTACATGTCAGCTTGGTGTTATTAACCTGCATTACTTTTAAATCTACACACACACACACACACACCTTTGTACCCACAGCATCATAAATTTAAAAATAGATCCTTAATAACCAGCATTAATCTTTTCCCTCATTAGTAGGGGAAAGGTTTCATTTGACCCTCCCCTCAGGTTTTTAAGTGCTGATGCTTGGCGTGAGAAGGGTTTGTGCGCCTAGTCCTAAAGTGTAAGGGGCCGCGTTGTCGCAGGGGTTCCCCCCCCCACCGCTGCATACCTGAGGCGAACAGGATGCTGATCCCCCGGGCAGCCGCCTTCACGAACTCCACATTCACACGCTCCATGTAGGCCCGGGACAGGCTGTCCTCGTCATCGCCGTAGCTCACCGAGTGCACCCACGGCAAGGCGGACTCGTTGCTCAGCAGCAGCAGCCACTCCAGGAACGGCTCCTGGCTCTCGTGCCTCCCTGGCAGGGGAAGGGCGCAAGGGGCCAGCCAAGAACTCTCAGCGGCAAGACGGAGCGGGGAGGGGGCAGACTTGCACTCCCCCCCCCACGGTCCAAATCCCGGCCCTACAACTCACTCCCAGCCCAACTTGCAAACGCCGCCTGCCTGGCTCCCAAGCCTTCTGTCTCGTGCAGGATCTGGGTAGCCCAGGATCTTCCGCTGGATCTCTGGGAGGCTTGCAGTAGATCTGCAGCAGATCGGCAGCAACAAAGCAGCTCACCCCCACCCACACTTCTAAGCCAGGTTGTTCGAATCCCTGCTGTGCTCGGATCCAGGTTTGCACTTGGGGGGGTGGGGGGTGCAAAGGCCATCCCAGCGCGTGACTGCCGGGGTGCAGCAGCTCCTCCCGTCAAGCCCACTTACTGCATCTCGCTCCCCCCACACTCCCATTCCGCACCTGGCTTGCACTGGCAAACCCACTCGGGCTCGGGGGAAAGCAAGGCAGATCCCAGAAGCCCCAGGTCTGCCCAGACACCTGCTCGAGCCCCGAGCCGCCGCCGCCGCCGCCTCTCGATGCATTGGAGGGAGGAGGCTGGCAGACACCCAGCCTCCCATCGCCCCAGAGAAGACCTGGCCTCCCCCAGGCCTCTGGGAAGACTGCACACGGGGATGGGAAGGCCGCCCCCCTTTTCTGCCCCTCCCAGCAGCCGGCGTGGAGAGGCCAGCTGCCTCTGAGCCTGAAGGCGGGACAGAGCTGCCAAGCCACGGCTGCCACAGAATAGCATTGGGACCAGCGTGGAGAGGAGCTTGCCCCGCCAGGCTGGAAAGAGGCAGGATAGATCCCGCCCCCCCCCCCCCCCGGACACCCAGGAAGAGGAGAGCCAAGCACTCCAGTACCTGCATTGCTGAAAACCCAGGTGGAGATATTGGCGCCACTGCTCATGAGGTATTCCACGTCCAGGCTGGCCTCTAGGCCGGCCTTGCCTTGGCCCTGGTGACCCACAACCTGGTCAACACTGGAGCGGTGCGGAAAGCCCCTCCCAAACAGATGCATGAATTCAGCCACATCCGCCTGGTGGAAGTACTGCTCCAGGAACTGGGGAGAAAGCACAGCCATGAACCCCCCCGCCCGCCTGTTTTCCGTGTGGCAGGACTCCGAGGTTGCTTCCGGTGAATTTCTACCATACAAAGAATGATCCACAGCTCCCGTCTCCACAGCCACCCAGGAGTCAGGCTTGGCTGAGAGACAGCAACGGGCCCAAAGCCCCTGAGCAAGGGGGCACCTGCAGGAGGGGGGCGGGTGGGCCATGCCCTTACCTGGGCACAGGCCTGGCTGCTGTTCCCGGAGGCGCCCACATCCCTGTCCGTCAGGTTGTATCGCTGGCGGATCACGGCCGGCGTCACACCCAGGTGGAAAGAGGGCAGCACTGCGCGCCCTGGCAACACCCTCTCCGTGGTCCAGGCCCGACTCACCACCTTCCTTTCCGCTGGGAACCGGTGAAGGCCCCCCACTGAGAATTAAAAGGGGGAGATTAAAAGGGGATTGTGAATGCTGGGGGGGGGGGAGAGAAAGGGGGCCATCTATGATACCTCACGCAAACGTTGCTTAGTCTAATGTCCAGCAACCCACAGCAAAAACAGAAACTAGGAAGGGGTCTCACTGAAGCCTCTTCCCTGCTGCTTTGTAGCTATGCCGTTGGCAGGGAGGGGCTCAGCAGCGACAGGACACTTGGGTAGTTCTAGAGATAAGACTCCCCAAAGCCCCTGCCAGACCTGAACCACCGGGCAACGGCCACAGAAGAGGGGGGCGACTAGGGATTCCAGGCTCCGCTTGGGGTACGCCCTCCGCCCTCCGCCCTCCGCGAGACTTCCATACCAAAATCGACGTGCTCTGCCAGCTCTTTACTGAGGGCGTAGGGAGAGGGGGACCTCGTAACGCTGCGCTCTCCGTTCGTGTAACGATGGAACTGCGCACCTGGAAGCAGTCGCTCTGCCGTGCTGCACAGAGGAGGCAGCCGTCAGCTTGTGGGGGGACAGGGCGGCTGCACCCTCCTCTCGCAGGGCATCAGCTGCTCACACAACGGTTGCCCCCAAAGCACAAGCCCCTCTTCCCCCTCACTCACCCGGCTGACACTCGGCACTGCAAGAAGTCCATGGTGCTCACCCCCCTGCAGTCCCGGATGCCATGGAGCGCCAGCCATTTGTGCACCGTGCCCAGCGTCAGAGAGGAGGGGGCCACCAGGGCCCGCACCTCCGCCAGGGACAGGAACTGCCCTGCAAGGCAAAGCAGGCGGGGCGAAGAGCAGAGCAGAGCGCAGCTGCTCGGGCTGCATTCCGACACGACCGTCCCAGAGATCTGGGGTGGCTAAAGTGCCCCCCCGCCCGCCACCCTTCGGAGGGCATCGCTTGGCCAGGACCATCCGCGGAGCCTTGTGGCCAAGCAGAGACATGCCCCTGCCTCATCCAGCACAGCAAAACTCGGCGCGCGCCCCCCGCCCCTGCCCCTGCCTGTCTTACTTCACGCCGGATCAGGGAAGACCCCTAAGCTAAAAGCCTCTAGCTGCTGAAACCCCAAAAGGTTAATGTTTTTCTTCAGAAGTGAAACTGAAAATCCTGTGATGTCCTTTGTTAAAAATGGTCAGGCCTTCTCTCTCAGTCAGTTGTATCAGCAGAAATGCATGCTCTGTTTGTTTGTTTTGCTTAAGTCTGATATAAAATAAGAGAAGTCTCCAGAGTCCTCATTTTCAAGGAAGCTGTTCTGCTGGATCTGGTGTGAAATGCTCATGGCCTTATGCCCGTTTCACAGCCCGGCTCCCCCAAGGAATCTTGGAAACAGCGGTCCGGGGAGGGTGCTGGGAATTCCGTTAGGGACCCCTAGCCCCATTCCCCAGCCCCCGACCACCAGTCCTGGAAGAAAAGATCCTCGGGGAGAGAGAAAGGCTATTAAGCCAGCCTGGCATATAGAGATGCCTGTGGAAAGAGGAAGTCTCTCCCTCTCTCTCCGTGGGGAGAGTTCCTCCCAGGGACAGCAGACTCCTCTGCCTGCCCCCCCCCATGGGCAAGGGCAGCTGCTTGGCAGAGGCTCCCGTCAGCCAGAAGTTCCCTGCCGCAAACTCACTAAGCGGCCCTTCAGCCTCAGCCCCCAAAGTGCCACAGGAGGAGGAGAATACTGGGCTGCCTTATAGGGCAGCTGTAAGGATAGCATATGTGGAGCATTTGCAAAACTTGAAAACATGGGCTGTATGTCCGTTCCCCCACGGCCACCCCCCACCCTGACATTGCTTGAAAACAAGGCGGGCACAGAGGACGGAGGCAGAGGGCAGCCACCCCCCACCTGAAAGATCAGGGGGTGTCCGCCTTCTGGGGCTAGAAAGCCCATGATCTCTGCGGCCTCGGCCGGAGAGGCACAGGCCAGGTGGCGGGGGGGGGGGAGCGGGGGGGCCCTCACCATACTCTGCAGCGTCTGGAGAGGAGACCTGCTGCACCAGCCCCATCAGGCGCCCCACATTCTGCTGCCGGAGAGCAAACGTCAGGCTCAGCACCTCAGAGGGGGCCAGGCGGCCCACGCAGCGCCACCCATCGCGGATCCTGGGGGAGAGACGTGGCAGTCAGGGTCCCGCCAGAGGAGAGGCAGAGTTCGGCTGGCCCGTCGGGATCGAACTTGTTCCCCAATGGCTCCTTGTCTGGCCTCCCGCAGCGCAGCGCAGCCGGCCAGCCTGAAGTTAACACCACGGCTCCCATTTTACAGAACAGGACCCCCCTCACTGGTTCTTCATAGAAGGCACCCGGCCGGCCAGCATGGAAGGCCCCACCAGCTAAGCCAAAAGGAGGGTGTTGAGCTTCTTGTAAAAATTCAGTAACTCAGGAGTTAAAACTAATGAAATGCTTCCCTCTACAACTTTCTGCTGTTTAGACTGACTATGAGACAGAGAAGTGAAACTGAGGAATGTTGCTGTCTTGCTTATATCTCCTTTGCTTGAGCTAGACAAGGACAGGGGTAGGTGGTGGTGGTGGTGGTGGTAGAAATCTGGGGAAGTCAGCGTGGCCTAGCTAACCTCTGGTCCAGTAATGAAAGCTTAGTGAGCATGTCTAAAGATTTTGTTTCTCTCTACTGTATTTTTCCATTCACAGCTAGAAGTTTCTGTTAGTAAGATGTGTTGGATAATTAAAAATTGCAGTCAAAACCTATGGCTCATGTTTCACCAGGTAGTTGGGTGAAATAGTTAAGATCACTGGTATTTTCTAGTGTGGATTCACTGGAAGATACTCATTGAATAATTAACAGCCTGAACAGGAAGTGGGCGTAGCTCTCAGCTTCTTCCTCTTTCTGTTCAGACTCTTGGTGAATGTAGCACTTTCTGTTGTTGTTTCCACGTGGTCCTTGTAGCAGCATGTAGCCAGAGTTGCTGGTCTGAACTCCACAAGTTCAGACCCCAAGTAACTACAAAGGTACTTGTACCAACTGTAAGAAACTTCTTTTAAGCCTGCCTGAATGAAACTGCATAATCTGAGTGAGTAAATGTTACTTTTAACTTTTACAAGACTATGTCTCTGATTATTGTTCTGAGGGAGAGAAAAGGGGGCAAAACCAGGGAAATCCAGTCTGCCTTAAAGCATCCTGGATTACCAAATGCTAACTGGCTAACACTAGCCAAATCTAAGCTTCTTTTAAGCTGGAAAGGGACTCTACTCTGCTGACCTCACTAACGTGAGATAGGAAGGATATTACTCCACAATATATCCTCTCCTAGTATCTTTTTCAAGTCCCAACAAGATGCATGCATGGGAATGCGTCAGAAGATACTGTATAAATTGATAAGATCTCAGTATCCATGTTGAGATGCGGCTTTACAGAGTCACACTCCCATATCTCCATATTCTATAGGACAGGGCTCTCCAACCTTGGGTCCCCAGATGTTGCTGGCCTGCAGCTCCCAGCATACCCAGCCAGCATGGCTAATGGCGGCAAGGGATTCTGGGAGCTATAGTCCAGCAACATCCGGGGACCCAAGGTTGGAGAGCCCTGCTATAGAATAAAAGTTGTTGGACCACTGCCAGACTTTTTCTCCTTCCTAACGTGCATGATTTGAACTGGGTACATTGGGATTTAGCATATTTTTGCAACAAGCTGTCAGAGGTAGTCTGCCTATGTACTCCAGTTGCTGGGGAACATGGACAGGAAGGTGCCAGTTGCACTCATGTCCTGCTCATGGGATGCCGTGGGCAGCTGGTTGGCCACTGTGTGAACCCTTGGTCTGATGGACCCTTGGTCTGATCCAGCCTCAGGGCTCTTCTTATGTCCTCATTATGTCCTCTTTCCAGGCCGGAACCCCAACTTGGATTCTGCGGGGGGGGGGGGGGTTCACACTTCTTCACCACGCCTGCCCCGTGAGTACAGAGGGCTCCTGGAGTCCCTGCTTTGCAAGATGACGGGGTGGGCCAGCTCGAGCCCCCCCAGCTCAGACTGCCAGTGCCTCAAAGGAGAGGAACTGGGCAGAGGTCGAAAAGAGGGCAGAAACAGCTGCTCCCTCCCCGCTGCTGAACTGTGCCTCTTCCAAAGGGGGCCTGTCCAAAACTCCAGCCCAACCCCCTCCTGCAGGAGTTCCCAGTGTCGAAGCCACCTTAATGTATTTATTTTCTGTACCACCCAACAGCTGAAGTTCTATGGGGGGGTTTACAGTTCAAAGATACAATATAAAATACAAACAGTAAAAACATCATAAAAATTCCAGTACTAAAAATTTAAAAACCGAATTTAAAAACCACTTAAATAACTAAGAACAGATTACTACAACTAGAAGGTTGAAAAGGTGACATAACAGCCTCCCCACCCCTGTACTATTTGGAGCTGTTAAATGCCTCCGCCTGGAGGGCAGGCTTGACCTGGCCCCAAAGGTTTGTAGAGTTGGCGCCAGGCTGGCCTCAGCGGGGAGCTTGTTCCACAGTTGGGGGGCTATCACAGAGAAGGCCCTTCCCCTTGTTGCCACCGACCCAGCCTCCCTCGGAGATGGCAGTCGGAGGAAGGCCCCAGATGTTGAGCACAGTGTCCGGGGATTGCGGCTGGGAGAGGCGTTCAGTCGGGTATTGTGGTCCCAAGCCGTGTGCGGCTTTATAGGTGAAGGCCCTGAAGCTTAACCTTTCCCCACGATCGCCCGAGCGGCTTCCGGAGGAAGAGAAGGCCCGCCCGCGCTCGCTCGCTCGCTCGCAGGCAGCGCCCGCCCGGCCTTCCCGCCTAGCGTCGTCCGCGATCCTGTCCCGCCTCGCTGGATCTCGCTTACCGGAAAGGCTGGTCCGGCTCCGGAGCCCACCCGGGGGCGGCGGCGGCGGCGGCGGCGGCGGCGAAGCAGAGGAAGGCGGTCAGCGGGCACCTGGGCGCGGCGGGGGAGAGACGGACTCAGGGCTGGGACGGGGCCTTCTCTTTCTCTCTCCCCCCCCCCAGGCACACATCCCCCCCGGAAGCCCCCCCCCCCCGTCCGCGGTACCGGAGCTCCATCGCGCGCAGCCTCTCGCTCAGGGCAGGAGCGCAGCTCTGAGTCACGTGAGAAGCCGCCCGTCGGATGATTGCGGCGGGGGGGGGGCGGGGAAGAGAAGAGGGAAATGGCAAGATCACGTGGCTCGCCGCTGAGCCGCTTTCGGCTGCGGTCTGCGCATGCTCAGAGGCGCTGAGAACCGGCGTGGGTGGGGGCCATACTGAGGCGCTGCGCCTTCCTTGCCCAGCCGAGACTCGCGGACGGAGACGATCCCGCCGGAAAAGCCGCCCGTGGCTCGCCGGGATTTCCGCAGCCCGCCGCGCTCTCACATTTTGTCTCCTGTGATTAGAAAGCGCCGTTTGGGGGAGGGGGGGGTAAGCGGCAGAAAAGAGATCCTGCCCCCCCTCTGTGTGACAACCCTTCAAGTACTGGAAGAGTGCGATCATATCTCCCTCCAGTCTCCTTTTCTGAAGGCTAAACATGCCCAGTTCTTCCAGTCTCTCCTCGTAGGGCCTTGTTTCCAGTCCATCATTTCCTCTCAGCTGCAGCCGAAATCAATGTACATGACCACTGGGCATTTCTTCTTCCACTAGTCTGGAGAGTTGGAATTCTTCACCTTTTATCTCTAGCTCTGTCCACACATCACAGTGAACAGGAGTACAAGGTACCTCTACACATGTTCAAATCTCCAGGTGAAAGAATGATGTATGCAAGTGTTGGGGCCCAAGATTGATCTCCTGTATGAGCCTGACAGCCCAGTCCTATGCACAATTACTCAGAGGTCTTGCAGGATTCAATGAGCCTACTCCCAAGTAAGTGTTTCTAGGACTGTGGATTTATACTTGCATAATGGTGGAGGGGCACACTACCGGAGAATGCAGGTTTGGAGGGGTACAACAATGTTGGGAGTTTTGGTGTGAACTGTGAACTGTGAACCTGGTTTGATGTGCCAGTATGCACTTGTGGGTGGCAGCACAAAACAGAGCAAAGCTTTGGCATCAGTTTGGAGGGGATAATCTTAATTTAGTTCTGTTTGACTTTAGAATTTATATTAGCATTATACTAGCATAGAGAACTTAAATAAAGCCAATTCGTAGAGGTTCTGAAGTTAAACATCATCATCATCAGGCGATCACTCGTGGCCGAGTAAGATTGTGTTCCGGGATAAGAGGAGGAAATTCTAAAGAAGATTGTGTAGACTCTAGCGATGGGTCCGTAAGTGACTGTGGAGGCCAATTCTAGATCCACACAGCTTCCCACAGTGAGGACACAGGTTACCAGATAGAAGATGGTCCTGTAAAGGATTCATTTGACGTGCTTTTCGCTTAGCACGTTTCTCCCTTTCATCTTGCACTCGAGCTTCTTCAAAGTCCATGGAACCTTTGTGAGAGGCCAACCTCCATTTAGATCGTTCATGGGCCAGAGCTTCCCAGTTTCCGATGCTTATATTGCATTTTTTTAGATTAGCCTTAAGAACATCTTTAAACCTCTTATATTGACCACCGGTATTCCGCTTTCCATCCTTGAGTTGGGAATAAAGTAACTGCTTTGGGAGACGGCAGTCAGGCATTCGAACAACATGACCGGTCCACTGAAGTTGGCGTTGAAGGATCATTTTTTCAATGCTAGTAGTCTTTGCTTCTTCCAGTACACTGACATTTGTTCTCCTATCTTCCCAAGTAATTTGCAGGATTTTCCGGAGGCAACGTTGATGAAACAGGTCCAAATTAACAGGACCAGATTTTGGGATTAACAGCCCTCCTCTGTGTTTGCCTCTAGACTGTGAAACGCCCTGCCTAGAAGACCCATCTCGCTCCCTCGACAACTTTTGCTTGAAGCCGATGGTTCTAGCAGCTTTTGCTCTGCTGGATAATTGTTTTCTGCCAAACTCCTTGTGACATGATAGGTCCATTTAAGTACGTAGTTCAGTCCATTTTTGGTGGGAAGTTAGGATATAAATTAAATAAATAATAAAGGATGATGCTTTTTGTATGATCTGCTGTCTCCTGCTCATTCATTGTTTTAAATTTTAATTTATTGTTTTTATCGCTTTTGTGGAAGTAAGCCACTTCTGGGGCCTACATTTGAGACAGAAGGGTGGGAAAGAAATGTCTTTAAAATAAACAATGAAATAAAAGTTCTCTGTTCACAACAGTGCACCGCTATGGCATGGTCAGGGCCGGTGCTACTATTAGGCGAACTAGGCAGCTGCCTAGGGTGCCGGGCTAAAGGGGGCGCCAGAAACGCCTTGGGGAAAAAAAATACAGCGCTAAAATGCGTATTTTACCAAGTTTGTTTTACCAATCATGTCCTGTGGCGGGGAAGGGGAGGCGAAAGAAGCGCGCCCCTCCCTCCCTCTCCTCCACCTCAGGGCTCGGTCTCCAAGCCGCTGCTGCTGGCTGGAGGCCAATGATGGGAGGCTGGTGGGTGGCGGGAAGGATGCACCTGCAAACACCTCGTTCGCCTTCCCTCCCTCCGGCGCGCGCCTCAGGTTCCTCAGCTCAACGTCCCCTGAAAGCAGTTATTTCCAGCAACCAGGGAGGGAGGGAGGGAGGGAGGGAAAGGTATTTTAAGTTAGCTGGGGCTCCAATGTTTTAATTATTTACCATGCTGTTTCTGTGTTTTGGTTTTAAATGCTTTTAGGATGCAATCCTACGCATGTTTGGACGGGGGGGGGGGGAGTCCTACAACTCCCAGCATTCCCCTGCCAGCCATGCGCAATCCTACGCACGTTGAGGCAGAAAAAAGCCCCGCAACTCCCAGCATTCCAACAGCCAGCCATGCTGGCTGGTGAATGCTGGGAGTTGCGGGGCTTTTTTCTGCCTCAACGTGTTTAAGATTGTGCCCTGAGCTGTTGATGTTTGCTTTACTGTACTGTGAATATTGTTGTCTGCCTTGAGCACTAGGCTGGTAAAGGGAAAGACAGGATAGTATACATTATTCTGATAAAGAAATATTGCAACAAAGTGATAGAGAGAGGAGGGGAAGCATCAAGTTTCGTAAAGCCCCTCCTAAATTTGAACCAGATGATCCACGGGCTCTCTCTTTGCTATGTTTCTACTACATGCATTCCCCCCCCGCAACCCAGAAGGTGTATGAGTCAAACAGGTGTCTCTGCACCTCCACCCTGCGAGGTAGGACAGGCTGCAAGATGCCCTTTTGTCTCTATTCCTCGCAGGTAGCGCCACCACACCTCTCTCACATCCTTTTTTCATATCAGTGGAAGACCGACAATCTGGTCTTCTGCGTGGGTTCAATGCTAAGGGGGTAGCGGGTGCTGGGGCGGGCCTTCTCCGAGGTCCCCAGCGCCTCGCCTTAGCCCAGAACAAAGGGATAACTTATAGCCACAAAAGTATCTTTTATAAAACAAGTTTATTTACAAAATTACCTTCACAAACCCAGACCCACGCCAGCAATACAGCTTATCAGTACGGTACAAAGTAGCAAGCAAAAGCCTCAAGGACAACGTGATTTCAGGGCTCTCAGCTAGTTAGTTTAGTTCGGGATCCCGGCAGAGGCCCGGTCAACCGCACGCTGCTAGCTGGGTTCCCGGCGGAGGCCCAGTCTACCCAAGCGGCTAGCTGGGTTCCCGGCGGAGGCCCGGTCTACCCAAGTGGCTTGTAAGTGATTTCAGCTTGGTTTCCCGGGGGTCCGGTCAACCCAAGCGGCCAGTGATTCCAGCTAGCTGGAGCGCGCCGGATTCTGCTACCCGGGGTTGCTGATCCTTCGTTCCCTTACCCCAGGCATGGGCAAGATTGCTGATCAGGTCCAGAGAAAAGTTCCCTTGTGCAGGGTGTTTTATACCTTGGTGTTTCAGGTAGCCCCTCCCTCCGTGATCAGGTGGGTTGACACCCTCCCTGAGGGGCGGCCTTTTGGGTCAGGTGGGGTGACGCCCTCCCCCCCCCCCGTGGGATGGGGTCCCTTTGAAGCCACTTGCTTAATGGTCCCATCCTATGGTGTTGAGTGGCCATTTCTTATGGGTGCCGAGTGTCTGCTCTGGCAAGGCATTCAAGTCTTATGTAGATGGGGCTGATATGCGAGAGCATTGACAAACCTGGTGATGCTTCCTGCCTTCCCCCCTGGGGTGATTCTATGTAGATGTTGTTTGTCCCCTTTGGCATCTGTGGAGACTGGTTGTCTCCCCCCCCCCCCCCGGGTCTCCTTCCCCCCTCCTTGGTGAGTGTGTGTGTCAGGCAGGGGGCTTAGGTTGGCTTTCTCCACAATATCCCTTGTGCTGCCCGCAGGTTCCTGGCATAGCTGGGCTGATGTTGCCTCTTTGCTTTCCACGTGAACACAAAGGAAAAGTCTCAAAGTCCGCAAAGTTTTTCTATGGGGCTCGGCAGTTCCCAGGGAGGGAAATTTATTTCATAATGGGCATAGGGCTGGAGGGAGGGAGGGCTCAAGTGGGAAGGGGCGCGCGCTAAATATCTGATCTTGCCTAGGGCACCAAACTGCCTTGCCCTGGGCATGGTCTTACACTGAAGATCTCGCTGCTGCCGGCCTCCCACTCGGAGCCACTAGGCTCACCTCGGACGGCCGCTCTTTGCTCGGTGCAGTTGTCGCTCGCTCGCTCTCCTCTCGCGCCGTGGAGTACGACGAGGATCGGGGCGGGGATGATGGATGGCCCCTGCCCCCGACGGCTCGGTTGCCCCGTGACGATGACCTCTCAGCAGACTCCAGCCCCTCGCCGCAGCCTCAGGGCCAGGGCTCGACTGTGGGTCGCTTGCCGTGGGGGACGGCAGCGCTGCAGGCTCAGCTTGGTCTGGGGGTTGAGAGAAAGACGGACAGGAGAGGGGAGGGGGCGTAGCAGGGTCACCTGGAGTTCAGCGCCTGGGGTAGGGAAGGCCCAGAGGGGGCTTCGGGTGCCGCTCGGAGGCTCTGCCTGGAAATCCGGGCGCCTGGCCAAATTGGCCGCAGGGCGGGGCTCAGCCAGGATAAGCCACAGCGGGAATTACGTCAAGGGTGACGCACTGCTGGGGGCCCCTGCGGAAGCCGCTACCCCCTCCCAGCGGGCCATGGCGAGCAGCTCGGGGCGGCGCCGGTGGAGGGTTGGGCTGTCAATGGCTACTAGTAGTCAGGAAGGCGAAGGCAACAGAACCTGGCCCATTAGATGTCTGCCAGGTGGGTGACAAAGTTGACCAGGAGGCCATGTTCTTCTCTTCCCCTTTGAATGCCTGCCTGTCCTCGCTGCCCCCCCCCCACCTTGAGACAGGGAACAGTCCCAGTCGGTACAAACATGGTGTGGTTTATTAAGG
Source organism: Shinisaurus crocodilurus (assembly GCA_021292165.1). NCBI lineage: Eukaryota > Metazoa > Chordata > Lepidosauria > Squamata > Shinisauridae > Shinisaurus > Shinisaurus crocodilurus. Next base: position 297,304,519 of record CM037878.1, read on the forward strand.
CATTACTTCAAAAAATTGGCACTTGGGATCTGGCCCCCCCAAGGAAGGCCAGGTGGGCAGTGCCCAAGTCACATGCTGCGCTCAGTGATACAAAAAAAGGTACAAACGTTGGAAACAGAGAACAGACGACAATAAATAAACGGGACCCAGGCTGGGCCAGAACCTGTATCAAGTTGCCTCAGGAGTGGGCAAAGCCAAGGGGGAGTGCGTGGGTGTGAGACATAGCCGAAGGAAGGCTCCATGGCAGGGCCCTGTTGGATGAAATGCCCTCAGCAAGCTGACCCCCCCACCGGACCCCTCCAGCCCCTCACGGCTGGTCTCCCACTGGCTGGAGTCCTGTGCCACAGCATGCACTGTTTCCCCTTGGGTGGCACGGGGGGGGGGGGGGGACGACACACAGATCAGGCCTCCTGTGCCTTTAGCAGAAGCCCTGCGAAGTTGTGGGAGCCCCCCTTTCCCTCTCCTCTGCAACTATGAAGGGGTCAGCAGCTCTTGCCCGAAGGGCAGCACCCTTCTTCCTGCATGCATCCTGTGCCTTTAGCAGCTGCATGACAGGCAATTCAGCTGGCAAAGCTTCTCCAGAGAGTTTTACCCCATGCATTGCTTCCCATGCAGTTGCAAACAGCCCAGGACTCTTTCCAGAACTAAATGCCCAAGGAGCAGTAGCCCGGCCTCATAGAAAAGTAGAGTTGGGAGGGGCCTACAAGGCCATCGAGTCCAACCCCCTGCTCAATGCAGGAATCCAAGGTCAAAGCCTCCCTGGCAGATGGCCGTCCAGCCGCACCTTGAATGCCTCCAGAGTGGGAGAGCCCACCACCTCCCTAGGTAGTTGGTTCCATTGTCTTATTGCTCTGACAGTCAGGAAATTTTTCCTGATGTTTAGGTGGAATCTGGGTTCCTGTAACTTGATGTTCTAGGTTCCTGTTCCTCCCGTCCTGTGTGTCATGTGGACTAGGAGCATGCTTGGAGCGGGGTGCTGACTCATCCCATGTCGCCCTTCCCAGTGGGGCTCCTCTGCTTGACCACAGCCTGAAGTGCATCCGTAACAGCTTCTTCCTGCGCCATCCTGCAGTGTTCCTCCATGCACCCCTCTCGTTTGCAGCATTCATGCTTCCATGGCACGTTGAAGCCTTCCCTCGTTGTTAGAGCCGCTTGATACACCTGGTAGCAGAACTCTTCTCCCTGACATGCTAGCTTTTTATGAGGAGGGAATTTTGTTTGGGAGTGGGAACATTCAAACATGAACCCTCCCACCTGGAATGAAGAGGCTGGTTTTTCTGCATCAACACCTTTGCACTTATTCTCACTCATGTGGGTGGGGGGAGTAGAAGGGGTGTTTTTTTATTGCTATAGCTAGTACCATTCGGGGCCCCCCCCACAACACACACACACACACACACACACAGAGTAGCCTATGGCACGCCACTGGTCTGTGCTCTGCAGGAGAGGGTGAGGCGCACTGATCTCCCAGCTCGGACAAACCCCTACACAGAGGAAAGGTCTCCTCTCGGAAGGGCACTGGGGCCCGCAGTCTGTGCCACACCCGGTGCCACAGTGCCCCTCCTCCTGAGCAGGTGCCGTGCACCCAGAGCCAGGGAGCAGCGTGAGGGCACCCCCTCATCTTAGGTGTGTGAGTGTGCGGTGTGTGGGGGGACCAGCCCCACCCCAACGTATGTGCGCGGGCCGGCACGACCCATGCAGGCAGCACGAGGCAGGGGGAGAGGGTCCCTGCTGGCACTCAGTGGGGCCTGGAGGCAGGCAGGGCATGGGGCAGCGGATCTTGGCCCAGGAAGAGAGCGGCTCCTTTCCTGGCACGGGCGGGCCCATGGCTTTTGGCCTCCTCCTGCTTCGCTCCTTCATTGCCCTGGGGTGGGGTGGGGCTGCCGTGGGGTCAGTGGAGCTGCACTTGTTGTGCCATTTCTTGGGGGGGGGAGAGCATCTAATTTAATCACAACTGCCCACTCCGTGGAACGGCAGAAACTCCAGCTGGACTCCCCTTCGGAAAATCCAGCCAAGCCACAGCAAGTGAGGGAACAGCAGCAGCTGTGCCTGTGTGTGTGTGGGGGGGGGGCAGTGCTGAAACGGAGGGGGTGTTGTTACAAGCAGTGTCCATCCATTGGGGGCGGGGGAGGGATGAGACGATGCCGCCCGCGAGGGGCACTTTGTGGCGGCTCCCGGCATGGCCTGTCGGTGTGTCTCCCCAGCCGGCAGCCTCTCGCCTTTCACTGTGGAGCCCGGCAGCCGTCTGGAGAGAGGCCTCCCCGTGCCATCCTGGCCTGCCCCTCACAGAATCCCTTTGCAGTGGAGGGGGCTTTGGAAGTGTCGCCTGCGACCCGCAATGACACTGCCTTGGATGGGGAGTCCCAGGCTGAGGAGGCTGCCAGTTGGAGTCCCTCCAGCCGCCGTTGGGGCGCCAGGGGAAGCCGGCGTGCGCCCAGTGTTCAGCTGGTCTCCTGCCCCACAGAAGGACGGAGAAAGCTGCGAGCCCCGGCTAGATGCGGAGCTCCGCCTCCTCCGAGGTCTCCAAGGAGTGCTCGGCGCTTATGGCGGACGCTGAAGGCCCCTGGGAGACCCCGAAGGGCGACACCACAGGGGAGCGGGCAGCCAGCGGGGACAGGGAGGGTGAGAAGCTTGGAGACATGGCGGCCGAGGAGAGCGAGCCCTCGTGGCTGATGGGGGACCGTCGCAGCGAGGACAGGTGTGGGAAGGCCCGGCCCACGGCTGGCTTGGGGGGCACGGACTTGGCCCCAGGGTGGGCCACAGAGGTGATGAGCGGCGGCGGGTCAATCCTGGGCTTCGGCTTGGTGGGGAAAGGCTTGCGCAGGGAGCTCTCATCCTTCAGGCGTGCAATCTCTGTGAAGACACTGGCCAGTGGCTGGAATTGGGGGCACCAGTTGAGGAGGTAGTCCCAGTTGTAGCTGCCGCGGAGCTCCTCGTCACTCGCCACGATGGCTGTGAGGGAGCCGTCCACACAGGGCTTCCCGTCCTCGGGGAAGGAGTAGTCTTTGGCGGAGGAGACGTTGAGGCCACAGCCAGCGCCCAGGAACGCGCCGCCGCCCCCCGCGTCATCCCGGTAGAGCTGTGGGGGCTGTCCGGGGAGCAGCAGGCTCGGCCCCTTCCTGTTCTTGAACCAGTGGGGGGCATCCAGGGTGGTGGGCTCACAGGAGACGTCGGAGAGGCGGTCAGCATCAGTCTGGATGCCGGAGTCGGGCCCACGGGCAGCCAGGTGCTCTTGCAGAGAAGAGGTGACGCTGGACATGCGGGGGCACTCGTTGATCATGCGGATCTCGTCGTCCTCCGCCGCCTCCGCTGAGCCTCGCCCGCTCGAGTGGGAGGGGTCCAGTGACCCACCTCTGGTGGCATAGGGCCCGGCCGGTTCTGTGCCATAGCCGGGCAGGGCCTCGTGGTAGAGGCAGCCCCCCCCAGGCAGGACCGGCTCGGCGTGGCCCAGCTTCTGCAAAGAGCCACTCTGCTGCATGTGGGCCAGATCTGCCTCCTTGTGACCGTGGCCTTGCCGAGACCGGACGAGAGCTAGCACGATGGCCACAGCTGCCAGCACCACCACCACCCCGAGCGAGGCGGCCACGGCCACCACCAGCATCAGGTTGAGCTCAGGCACCAGGCCGAAGGAGGTGTGCGTCACGTCGACGGTGACCTGGGCGGAGGCGGAGCGTGAGGCGTGCAGGGGGCTGTGAGCCTGCACCTCCAGCACTATCTCTCTCGGCTCTCGCTTGGGGGGGCCCCCGGGGGGCGCCTGGCTGTCCAGGCGCAGATAGAGGGTGCCACTCGTTTGGTTGATCCCGAAGAAGGGGGACGGTTTGGTCAGGGTGTAGAGCACCACCCCGTCCTGGGCCCTCATCCTCATCGGTGGCCATCACGTACCCGATGCTCTGTCCACGGCGTGCCCCCTCAGGAATTTCAAAGCTGAAAGTTGGGCTGAGGAAGACGGGGTCGTACTCGTCTTCTCCGGTCACCAAGACACGCACGGTGGCCGTTGCCGAGCTGTTGCCGGCATCTGTGGCCTGCACCAGGAGCCGGACGGCCTTGGTGCGTTCGTAGTCAAAGGCCAGGCAAGAGTGCAGCTCCCCAGAAGTGCTGTTGAGGAGGAAGGCCTCCGAGCCCTCCGTCTGCAGCAGGGCATAGTGCAGCTCCCCAAAGATCCCCACATCTGTGTCTACAGCACGCACGGTGGTGACCAGGCTCCCGGGAGGCAAGTTCTCCCTCAGGCTGGCACTCCGCATCTCGACCGGGAAGTATGGAAGGTTGTCGTTGACGTCCTTGACCTCGACAGTAACCGAGGCGAGTGCAAAGTGTCCACCTGCCCCGTCAGAGGCCTGAACCACCAGCGTGTGCCGGGCCTGCACCTCGCAGTCCAAGGCCTGGGCCAGGCGAAGGGCCCCGGTGGACGGGTGCACCTGGAAGAGCCCACGGGGGTTGCCGGAGCTGATGCTGTAGTGCACCTGGCTGTGCGGGCCTGAATCGGGGTCGTGGGCGCCCACGCGCAGCAGCTCTGTGCCGGGCACCTGCGCTCTCGCTCACGGCCACGTGGTAGGCAGAGCGCCCAAAGACCGGGGGGTTGTCGTTGACGTCCAGCACCGTGAGGAGGATGGGCACCACGGCGCTGTGCTGTGGCACACCGCGGTCAGACACGGCCACCGTCAGGTTGTAGACTGCCACAGCCTCAAAGTCCAGCGGCTCGACCAGGACCAGGCTGCTGGCCCCGCCAACCCGGCCCTCCAGCTGGAAAGCGTGGCCGCTGTTGCCACTAACGATGGTGTAGTCCAGGGCTGCATTGTCCCGTGCCACGTCTGCATCGGTGGCTTCCAGGGTGAGCAGGGTGGTGCCCGGGCGCAGGTCCTCAGGCGTGCAGGCGTTGTAGTGCGGCTTCAAGAACTGGGGCCCGTGGTCATTCACATCGAGCACGTGGATCTGCACAGTGGCCCAGGCAGAGAGGCTGGGTGCGCCCCCATCACGAGCCTCAACCAGGAGGTCCAGTGTGGGGCGTCTTGGCTCCAGCGTCAGGGGCCGAGTCGCGAACAAGGTCCCTGCGAGGCAAGAGGAGCAGCAGTCAGCACACGGGGGAGAGGAAGGCCTTGGTGAGCCCCTGGGGAAGGGGCAAAGGAAGGGCCCCATCCCCCAGAGGTCTGGCAGCAGCATGCCACAGAACCCCCTGCCCTGCCCCCACCCCAACAGGCAGGGGCCCAGCCGTGGCCCACCGGACCCTTCCTCGGGAAGGATTTGCTGCCCGTCCTCCCAGCCATGCCTCCCGCTCATCTCTCTGCCCTCTGTCTCTGTACCGTTGCTGGCGTGGATGGCCACGTTGTGGCTCGGCACAGCCATGCGGTAGGTGATTTCCCCGTTGATCCCAGAGTCCAGGTCTGTGGCGCTGAGGGTCAGGATGGGGCTACCGGCTGGGGTGTGTTCCGGGAGCAGCACCTGGAGGATACGGAGGGCGGCTCGTCATTTCTTGGCGCTTGCTTGCCAGAAGATGTGAGTGAAGGTGAGGCTGAAGGGAAATCCCGTTCGTGGAGGTGGACTGCCCACCTCCCAGAGACACGCCACAGCCAAACCTCCCGAGCCCTGGGAGAGTTCTGCATCGGGGGGGGGGACACTGAGGGGGCAAAGGGTGGGAACTGGACACTGTGACGATGACAAGAGGATGCACGAGGAGGAGGAGGAGGAAGAGGAGCAGGCGTGTTCCCTTTGCCCCAAGAGCAATTCAGATGCTGTGCAAAGCAGAGTGGAACACTTCCACCTGTATGAATAAATCACATGCCTGCCCTTGCTCATGTTTGGGCATCACTTCTCGGGCCGTTTTCGCTATTTGCCATCCTTGACTCTGATTCTGCTAGTCCAGGTAGTGGCGAGCGCTGAAAATCTCAAGCCACAATGGCTGCTCTGGCTTCTCCAGCCTCACGGGCGGCAGCAGCCCACTTCCCGGCCAAGAACCTGAAGGCCGGCGGCGGCGTTCCAGAGGCCAAATGGCCGCACGCTGCACTGAATGGCAGCAAAATGCACTGCCTGCGCAATGTCTTCCCGACGGCCCACTAGCCGGCTCTGCCACCTCCCCAGCACTGTGGCGTCCGGACAGGCTAGAAGAGGCATGCCCAGAGGAGGGCGATGGGGCCCACTGCCCTGCCTGGTGAGGGCTGCGGGGCTTTTGACAAGGCAGTGGCAGTGCTGGCAGGCTGTCGGGGAGGTGCGGGGAGCTCGGTACCTGATATAGTGCCTGGGCAAAGACCGGAGCGTTGTCGTTCACGTCCTCCACCACCACCGTGACGTTGGCCTCCGTTTCGTGTTGGGAGTCAGAGGCACGCACTGTCAGGGCGTAGCGGCTGCGCTGCTCGTAATCCAGAGGCCCCATCAGTGTGATGCGCCCTCCGTAGCGCAGGATACCGAAGGTTCCCGTGGCGCTGCCGTCCATTATGAGCATGTAGGAGAGCGGGGGTCCACAGTCCACATCGTTGCCGGTCACCATGGTGATCTCAGTGCCCACCAGGGCATCTGGGTGAGAGGGGGCGGGAGCCGGTCAGGGCCACGACCCAGCCTGGGGGCGGGGGCCGCCCTAGGAGGGCAGGCTAGGCTCCTCGTGCTCGTGGCCTCCGGGGGAACACGTGTAGGTAGGTGCCCCTGGCAGGCTGAGGGGCTCGTGGGGAGGTCGGGATGTGCCTGGTGGAAAGCCCGGGGCTTTGCCGGGGCGCTGGGCTGAGTTAGTGGTGTCCCCCCAGGGAGGGCAGCCCTGCTCAAAAGAGGGGCCTTCTTCCCGGCAGTGTGTGGTGGAGAAGGGAAGGAGCCCCCTCGTGTGCCCAGGGGCACTCACCACTTTAGTCTTCCTTCATATTTTCCAGGACTGGTGCCTGCCGCAGCGCACTGCAGCCTCAGCACATGCCCACGACTGGAGGATCTGCAGTGTGCCACTTTTGCATGCCCCCCCCCGAGTGCCCCTGACAGGAGGGGCAGGTTGCATGCCCCCCCCAAGTGCCCCTGACAGGAGGGGCAGGTTGCATTGTGGCCCCAGCAGGTCAAGCATCCGGGAGCCCTTCTTCTTCCCTTCCCTTCCCTTCCCTTCCCGGTGCCGCTACTCACTCTCAGGCACCCGCACCTCCCAAGGTGCAGGGATGGTGGGGCTGTTGTCATTGATGTCCATCACCACCACAGTGAGCGTGGCTGAGCCCACAAGGGGCGGGTTCCCTCTGTCTGTTGCGGTCAGCACCAGCCTGTGGAGGACACGGACATCTCGGGGGCCTCAGTGACTTGCCAGAGCCTTGGGAGGCTGGCAGGGGAAGTGGGGGTGGGGGCAGTGCCCAGCTCGAGTCTGCCTGGGAAGGGGGGACAGTGCCAAAGAGAGGCCCACTGTGTGCCTCAGGGTGTGACCGGGTGGGTGTCTGTGTGGGACCCCGTGTGGGCTTGCCCACTCCTCCTCCTGCGGCCCCTTACTTACAATGTGTTTTACTCGCTGCGGCCTGGACTACCAAATAACTCTGGGAGCCCCACAATTACGTTAATTATTCCGACAAGTGCCTACACAGCGAGCACACGGCGGAGGTGGGAATCGACCCAGCTTGATCCAGCTTCTCCACTGGGCTGCTGCCTCTCCGTGCCAAAGGGAGTTCCTAAGGACTGGTGGGAGAAAGGAGGCCAGCTCACCGCGTTTGGGCCCAAATCTCTCTGTCCAGAATGGCTGCTGTTGTGATAATTCCTGTCTGGGCATTGATGCGGTACAGCCCGTTCATGGGTAGTGTCTGGTTGATCATGTAGGTCACCTGGCCATTGGGGCCCTGATCCAAGTCATCAGCCACAACCTGCAGTGGAAGTACAGCGAGAGTTCCCCAGCCCCCCGGAAACGCACCCACGTGCCCGGCCGCACCTTCCACATCCCCTCACAGTCCCGCCCCCCCCACACCACTCCCGTAACCCTTCGCCCATGCCATTCCCACTTGTGTCTCCTCGGGGGTAAAGGGCACGCGCTGGCCCCAGTGTCTCCTGCAAGCATCGCAGGGCCTCCTTCACCCTCTCCCCGGCGGTACCTGGATGACGGGCGAGTCATAGCTCTGGGCCTCCCAGATGAAGGCCACGTAGTTCTGGAGCTGGAAGCGCGGGCGGTTGTCGTTGACGTCCTGCAGGTTCACATTCACCGCCATGAAGGCGAAGGAGGAGGCCGACTCCGCCTGCAGCACCAGGCGCAAACGGGAGCTCAGCTCGAAGTCCAGGCTTCCGGGGCTCTGCACGGACACCACGCCTAGGGAGGGAAGGAGGGCGAGATCCGTTGCCTGCTTCTCTGACTGCTGCTGGAGATGAGCCGGTAAATGGGGCGACAAAGCGCAGGGGCCCCCCGCCCTGCTTAAGACCCCCGCGCCCTTGTCCAGGGCAGGACAAGCCCTTCAGAGGCCTTGTCTGGGGTTGCTCTGACAGGCCGGCTCCCCTTCCAGGTGGCCATCTATGCTGTCAGCCGGGCAACCTGCAGGCAAGGCAGCCTGGCAAAGAGGCCCCGAGCAGGCGGGGAGAAGATCGGCACACAGAGGGAGCAATCGAGGCAGGGAAGTTGGCTGCACTGCAGAAGCTGCGCCGAGGGTGCAAGGCCGAGTCAAAGGATTCGGGGAGATGCCCCCCACCCGCTTCACGGGTGTGGGAGGGAGCTGTCCTGCCCTGAGCCTAGAACTTGGTGCCGCCCAGTCTGGCTGCCTATGTGCACCAGTTGCTGGGCAACGTGGGTGTGAGGGTGCCGTTGCAATCGTGTCCTGCCTGCGGGCTCTCCGTGTGGGCAGCTGGTCGCCGCTGGGTGAACAGGATGCTGGACCAGGTGGACCCCGCATCTGACCCAGCCTCAGGGCTCTTCTGATGTTCTTATTATTTCCTCAAGGGATTGCATCAGTAACTTGTAGAACTTACTGGTTTGGATCCATACTTAGTTGCCATGCTTAGAGTAGACTTATTGAAATCACTGAGCCTTAAGTTACTCATGGCTTACTGGTCCCATTGATTTGATGGAAATTGTACTATTGCCTGCTTAAATCAACGAGGTAATGCAGCCACTAGTTACAGTGGGAGGAAAGGGTTAAGTGAACAATCCCCAGGGTGCACGTTTTCTAACCCCTCCTCCCTACTTCTGGCCTCTCTCTCTCTCTCTCTCTCTCTGCCTCTCTCTCTCTCTCTGCCTCTCCAACACGGATCCATGTGGTCCTTCCAGCCAGTGACCTCCAATGAAGCGGACTCTTAACACCCAAGACTCTAACCTGCCCATATGCGTCCTGCATATATGAATAAACGGACTGTAAGTAAAACTAATAAATGTCTTTATTAGTTTTAAATCTTGTATGGACAATCTGTTTCCTTTTAAGAGCCTTTTAGCAAGGGTTTAGCCACCCACGTGGTGGTGATAACCAGTCTCAGTAACCAGGCTGCGCATGAGGGGGAACACCCTGCTTCGTCCTAGCCAGTGGAGGGCTGACTCCTTTCCAATATCCTCCAACATGATTTCAGTGGGTCTACTCTAAGCATGACTAGGTCTGGATCCAGCCAATTACCTCCTGCGAGCTCGCATTGGTCATTAGGGGAGGCCCTTTTGGTGACTCCCGATGCTCCCTGGACTTATCTGGTGGCCGCTCAGGAAAGGGCATTCAGCGTGGTTGCCCTGCCCTCTGCCACCCCTGGAAATGAGGCACCAACGATTGTGAGTTTCAGGCACATGCTACAAACGTTTCTTTTCACCAGCTTAATTTTTGTTGAGTGAGTCTGCTACTGGTTACTCTTTGAGATATGCCTAGAACAGAGACAAATTATGAATGGTCCTATAACAATAAGGGAACTGGTGGAAATTATAAAAAAGACTAAACCAGGAAAAGCTCCTGGACCAGATGGTCTCCCTGGTGTATATTATAAGAGCTTTGAAAATGAACTTTTACAACCTTTACAAAATACGCTGAACTCCATTTTACAGGGAGGAAAGATGCTGGAGACATGGAAAGAGGCAAATATAACATTAATACCTAAAGATGGACAAGATTTGACTTTGACAAGAAATTACAGACCAATATCATTATTAAATAATGATTATAAGTTGTTTACAATGATATTGGCTGAAAGACTTAAAAAATAATTCTTCAAGAATTTATTCATGAAGATCAAAGTGAATTTTTACCCAAAAGACACTTGAGAGATAACATTAGAACTGTTTTAGGTATCTTGGAGTATTTGGAAAAACATAATGAAAAGCAAACTGCACTGATCTTGTTAGAAGGCAGAGAAGGTGTTTGATCATTTGAACTGGACTTTTTTATTTAAATGTCTGCCTCCCTTTGTGAGGCAGGAACGAAAACTGGGGTTTCCTGCGGGAGGCCCTGCCTCCTCTGGGAAGCTCAGATCAAAGGGCCTTCCCAGCCCCGCAGGCGGGGCTTACCCCAAGCTTGCTGGCCTCCGACACTCTAGGAGAACAAGACCAGGTCGTCCACCGTCACCTTTGCTGTTTATTCTGGTTCTTGAAATGATGAATAGAGACATAAGGCAAGATGAAAGAATTGGAGGTGTAAAGATTAAAAAAGAGTCTTATAACCCGAGAGCCCTTGCGGATGATTTGGTGTTGATTCTGGAAGATCCTCTGAAGGGAATTGAAACTTTAATGGTCAAACTGAAGGAGTTTGGTGCAGTAGCGGGTTCCAAGGTTAATAAAACGAAGACAAAGATATTAACAAAAAATATGAAAATCCAAGATCAAATAAAATTGACAAATAAAATAGGATTTACGATTGAAAAGAAGGTAAAATATTTGGGTATTACTTTGACAAATATGAATTGTATGTTGTTTCAAAATAATTATGTTAAGACTTGGAATGAAATTAAGAAAGATCTATCAAGATGGGATAAGGTTCAGTTGTCACTTTTGGGGAGAATATCTACAATCAAGATGAATGTCTTACCCAGAATGTTATTCTTGTTTCAGACAATTCCTATTGTGGCAACAGACGTGCCATTTAAACAATGGCAGAAAGATATATCTAGGTTTATATGGCAAGCGGAAAAAAAACACGAGTTAAATATAAGACATTACAGGATGCAAAGGAAGGAGGTGGGTTGGGTCTACCTGATTTGAAACCATATTTTGCTGCTTGTTGTTTAATATGGATGAAAGAATGGATGTTGCTGAAAAATAGAAGATTATTGGAACTAGAAGGACATGAATTGAGATTTGGGTGGCATGGATATTTGTGGTATGACAAAGCCAAGGTTAACGTAGAATTTAATACTCACTATGTTAGACGTGCTATCTTAAGAATATGGAATAAATATAAACCTAGGTTTTGTCCAAAAATACCGTTGTGGTTATCAGCGCAAGAAGTGCATCATAGAAGAGAAATAGACAAGTATGTATAACTGGTTAACTTATCGTGATATATTAGAATTTTCACAAGGTGAATATAAAATAAAATCAAGAGAAGATTTGATAAAAGAAGGTTATACATGTCAATGGTTTTCCTACTTACAAATTCAAGAAAGGTTTAAAGTGAATAAAAGGCGTTATGATTTTGAACAAAGTAAGTCCAAATTCGAAAGGGAATTATGTGTAAACAACAAACATGTTATTGCTAAAATGTATAAACTTTTGTTAAAATTTGAGACAGAGGAAGAACAAGTGAAAGAATGTATGATAAAATGGGCTCAAAATTTTGATTATAATATACTGATGGAACAGTGGGAAAATATGTGGTTAAAAGGACTGAAATTTACATTAAGTTCTAGCCTTAAAGAGAATTTGTATAAGATGATGTATCAATGGTATATGTCTCTGGAGAAATTGGTGAAAATGTATAGAGGTAATTCGGGGGGTGTTGGAAATGTGAACAACAAGAAGGGTCATTGTACCATATGTGGTGGACATGTAAAAAAGCCACAAAAAAGAAGAAGATACAAATCCACTAATTAATACAAAAAATCTTAAAGACTAATATACGTCTGAATCCAGAGTCTTTTCTCTTGGGAATAATGGATAAGCAGCAGGAAAGAAGTAATGGAACTCTATTTTTATATATGACAACGGCAGCGAGGCTACTGTATGCACAAAAGTGGAAATGTTCAATACTACCTACAACAGAAGAATGGTTGGTGAAGATGCTTGAGATGGCAGAGATGGCTGAACTCTCATCATTAATTAAAGAAAAGACAATATCTAGGTTTACTGCGGAGTGGAAACCTCTAATTGATTTTTTCCGGGGACGGGAAAATAATGATTTTTTTTACTTGTGGCTTGTTGAATAAGAAGAAAAAAATTGAGATAAAAGAAAAAAGGGGATTTTCTTTGTAATGATAAAGAGTAAGAGAAAATATTGTTACTTATATTTGCTGTAGAGAAAATTGGAAGTCCATTTTAGTGTTTTTTGTTTGTAATGCTTTTATGTTGTTTGTTTTTGCTTTTAACATTAATAAAAATACAAATTTAAAATCGAGATATGCCTATGTTAAATAGGCATTTTATTATTTTTCTATTGTGTTTTATTGTTTTTGTATTGATAATTTCTTTTGTTAAGTGGTATATACATTTATTAAATAAACAAACCCATTACCACAAAGCAGGATGACGACCATGACCTTAGATGGTGGTCCTTTTTCAAGGGTTAGATACATTCACACAGGAGAGGTCTAAACACAGCCGTTAAGTCATAGCAGCTACACGGAGTCTGAACCGAGAGGCGTCTGCACGCCTGATGGCCAGAGGCGTGGGCCAGCGGGCGGAATTACAGCCTCCAGCAGGCGCAGAGCCCACTGGTGGAGCAGGTCCTGCTTTGTATGGGGGACGCCCCGTCTCCAGCTCCTGCCAGCATCCCATGTCTAAAGGGTATCCAGTAGCCAGGCTGAGAAAGGCATCAGCCTGAGGCCTCCAGGCAGGCCATCCTGGGATCGTTGGACCAAAGGGTGCACCAGCAGAACACGCTCCTCTTCAGCCACTTTCTGATGGTGAGCTCCCAGAGATATTGGTGGGCCACTTGTGGGGGCATTGTGCTAAACCAGGTGGACGGATCCAGCAAGGCAAGAAGATTTTTCAAGACAGAAGTGTGTTTTACTGCCCATTATAGAGAGGAAGGGGCATCATTTATCAGGGATGTTGAAGAGTCCTTGGTCTTGAGTCACGAGTCTTTGGACCGAGTCCGAGTCCTTGGTCCAAAATGGTGACTCCCGAGTCCCGAGTCACTCCCAAAGCTGACTCCACAAGTCCCTCTTAAAATCAATGGGGGGTTTTCCCAACAAAATAAGGCTACTTCAGATGTGTGGCTTAAATAAATTCTAGGCACAAGTGTGCCTTTTTATCTCAAAACTCTGCCACTGATTTTGACAAGAACAGACCAGGCAGACAAACCCAAAATAACCAGGCAGGGAACCCCAAAACAGGCAGGCAGAGGCCTTTGTCTTGGACAATTCAAACTGTGGAACTGGTTAAGAAGAGACCAGGCAGGCAGAGGAGGCAGGGAGCCCCAAACAGGCAGGCAGAGGCAGCCAAACCCAAAATGTCTGAAAGGTTACATTAGTAAAATGATTTTAAAAAATAAACTTGGATTGTTACTGCAACTAGGTCCAGACAGCACCTGCAGGTGGCATCAAGCAGGGATGTTGACGAGTCCTTGGTCTCGAGTCCCGAGTCGAGTCTCGAGTCCCATTAAAAATATTGGGACTCGAGTCCGACTCGAGTCAGAGGGGGGACTCAGTCCGACTCACGAGTCGAGTCCTCGAGTCCGAGTCCCCATCCCTGTCATTTATTATCACATAAATCGGCAGCAGGGGCAGCCCATCAGCTCCTTGTTCTACTTGTGGGTGAATATATCAAGCTGCCTTATCTCAAGTCAGGTCACTGGTTCATTAGGGCAGTCTTGTCTCCTCTGACTCCAGGGTCTCTGGTAGGGAAAGGTCTTTCCTGCCCTGCCCTCCAGTGAGTGAGTGAGCAGGTAAGCAATTGATTATTTATACCCCCACTTCTAGAGTTGTATTTGGCTTACAACAAAATAAACACAGAAATTTTCCTGAAATACAATTAAAAACAATCACAATATAAACAAACAATACACAATATTTTGGGTTGGATCCAACATTGTCTGCTGTCGGAATGGGACTTCCCTGGCTTCCCCTCCCCTCCTGCCCACCCTCCAAATGATGGCTGGGGGACTCCAGAGCAGATCTGGATTTTGAAGAGAGGACAGAGGAGTCTCAATCTGCCAGTGGCACCCGTCCCACTGGCAGAACAACAGGATTGGATCACACCCTTTATAAGCAGGTCAACAGCAGAGGCAGTAGAAAAATCGATCAGACTTGAAAAGCCTCTCAAAAGAGAAAGGTTTTCAGTGGGGACCAAGAGCCTTTAACCAGAGGCAGTGATGCCACCCGGGGTCAAGCCTGGGAACCAGCAAGGTGTGTGCTTTGTCTCTGAGCTGTGGGCCCTGCTTGGGGACGCCTGGAGGGTGGACAAGGCGGGCCCACTGGGGTCTGCCACAGCAAGACTGTCCGTGTGTCCACAACGGGAACTGCGGTGCTGGCTGGGGGAATGGGTGGCTGAGTGACTTGGACCTCAGCTGGCCCACGGAGTGCCCTGCCACGTGGCACATGCCCCTTGCCCACACTGCGGTCCAGCAGCACTCGCCTCCCTTCCAATCTGCTTACCTGAGCTGGGCTGGATGCGGAAGGATCCCTTCTCGTTGCCGCTGAGGATGCTGTAGGTGACGCGGCCTGAGGAGCCTGTTGTGTGTATGGCCGGGATGCTCACCACGGTGGTGCCTGGGGGCGGGGGGGGGAGGCAGCATCACTGTCTGTCGGCACTGGGTGGGGGGGGAGGGCCCCCGCTGCTCAGGCACAGCAGGAGAGGGGAGGGAGTGGGAGCTCAACAGAGGGGAGACTCGAGAGGGAGGGGAAGTCAGGCTGGAACATGGCTGGCGCTGGAGAAAGGTGGGAGAGGTTTTACTGCAGTGGTGGCAGCAGTGGGAACTGTGCGCCTGTCTTCTCTGGGGCGGACAAGACTACCCTGGCACTCTCCTGCTGCCCTGCCTTTGCCCAGAGGGTTCGGCTGCAGTGACGCGTTACCCTTGGCAAATAGAGCAGCGAGGCTGCTAACGGGGACTGGCCGTTGGCCGACAAGAACACATTACGCCAGTCCTCTATGAACTACATTGGTTACCAGTTGAAGTCCGGGCCCGATTCAAAGTGCTAACATTGACATTTAAAGCCCTAAACGGTTTGGGGCTTCAGGCGTTATCTGAAGGAACGCCTCGTCCCATACGTGCCTACCCGAACCCTGAGATCCTCTTCGGAGGTCCTTCTCAGAGAGCCCCCTCCAAAAGAGGCTAGGAGGGTGGCTACTAGGGGAAGGGCCTTCTCAGTTGTGGCACCCCATCTCTGGAATCAATTCTCCATTGGATGTGCGCCTGGCACCTACTATTTATTCCTTTAGGCGCCAGGTGAAGACCTTTTTATTTACCCATTATTTTAATGGTTAGATTTTTATTCCCATTTTTATTATCACTGCTGTACCTCCGGTCTGATTCATCTGGCTGCTTTGTTTTATTGTTTTGTATTATACTGTATTTGTATTTCTATTTTAATGATATTTTTGGTTTTAAGATTGTTTTTATCCTGTTTTTCTTGTAAACCGCCCAGTGAGCCTTTGGGCTGATGGGCGGTAAATAAATATATTACATAAATAAATAATAATAAATAAAATAAATACCTGCTTTGGCGTTCTCAGGCAGTGCCACGTCGCTGGTGGTACGGGGGAAGCGGACTCCGCGGTGCTGCTCGTCGTGCAGGTGAATGACCACCACTCCGGTGGAGGACAGCGGGGGCTGGCCCAGGTCACTGGCCAGCACAAACAGCGTGCGCTGGCGCTGGCCGAGCGCCCCCAGGGGCTGCAGCAGCTGGATGGCCCCCGTGTAGGTGTTGATGGCAAAGCTTGGGCTGGGCGTGGCAAAGCGGTAGAGGACGGAGGCGTTGGCCCCGGCATCGTGGTCCTCGGCACGCAGCGTGGCCACCACCCGCTTGGGCGGCGTGTTGCGGGGCAGCGTGACCACCAGTGGGCTCAATGGGAAGGCTGGGACGTGGTCATTCACATCGAGGACGGTGACCGTGAGCTGCACCGAAGCGCTCTGGGGGTGCAAGGGGGAGGAGTCCACCGCCAAGGCCAGGAAGTGGTAGGTTGCCTGGCGCTCCCGGTCCAGGGGCTGCGTGGTGGTGAGGCGGCCCGTCTGTGGCTCCACCAGGAAGGTGCCCAGGGACTCGCTAGCCAGGAAGTAGGAGACACGGCCGTTGGAGCCGTTGTCCGGGTCAAGGGCTTCCATCCGCAGCACCAGGGCCCCGACAGGCAAGTCCTCGGGCACCTCCGCTCCGTAGGCCTCCTGCACAAAGCTGGGGGGGTTATCGTTCAGGTCCAGCACTTGCACGTGGATCAACAGGCTGGCACAGCGGGGCGGCGAGCCATGGTCGCAGGCCTGGACAGTCAGTGCATAGCTGGCCATGTGCTCCCGATCCAGCCCTCGTGCTGTGGACAGCTGGCCCGAGGCGGGGTCCAGGGTGAACTCTTCCTCTGGGTCTCCAGCTGTAGAGGAAAGGGTGGGGGGACAGGAAGGGGTTTCCAGACGGAAGGTGCCAGCACGCTGCCCCCCCTTCCCTGCTCCCCCCTGCCGCCCCCGGTTGAACTCTTTTCAGACTGATTTCTAAGATGTGGCCTGGTACCAATGAGAAATCGTGGGTGTATGAAATAGCTCTGAAATAAGCAAGAGGACGGGAGTGCCTTCCCCACCTTACATCCCGCCAGGCTTTGGCCCTGGCACATCTCCACCTTGCCACACCCGCACATACCTGGCCTTCTGTGCCGTGCCACCTCCACGAGGGTCCCTCCCACCTGTGGGAATCCTCACCTGACAAATGGTAAGAGAGGCGCCCGTTCTCTCCTGCGTCGTGGTCTGTGGCGCGCACAGTGATCAGCTCCACGTGGCTCTGGTTCTCGGGCACCTCCAAGGAACAAGCATCACTTTGGAACACTGGGGAGTGGTCATTTTCATCTGCCACCAGGACACGCACCGTGGCCTTGGCCTGGTGGGGGGGCAGCCCCGTGTCCCGTGCGTACACTGCGGGGGGGAAAGGAAAGCTGGGAGCCACGAAGGCCTGAGCCGGCACAGCCCACGGCGGGTGCCAGGCACTGCTCCTGGCACTTGATAAAGGACCGCCCACCCGCATCCTGTGCCCGGCGAGCCCAGCGGCTGGAGGGAGGGTGCTTCTGCCCTCACGTCCCGCCGAGGATGTCCTACTGGGGCCCCTGGCTGGCCACTCTGGAGACAGAATGCCGCTGGGTGGGAGAGGCACGGCTAGGTGTGTCGGAGAGATCCGCAACGGATTCAGATGAGCTCGGATTTCTATGAATCCGACCCGCGGATTCCGCAGCAGACCGGCTTTTCCCGAGTCACACAGATTCTGCGGACTTACGGGCCAACTGTTTAACTTTCCATAATTTTACACAAATATAGTTGTAGAAAACAAAACAAAACACACAGACTGAAAATGCACATCTCCCCACATAGACTGAAGTGTGAACATGCACCTTTTGGTACAAATTTGCGTACATGCATCCAAATACATTTGTGCAAAATCCGATTCCATCAACGAGCAGATGACGGAATGAAAGGTGCCTGACAAACCACGAAACACGGGAAGAAGAGATATAACGAAGTCTATACATCCTCGCGCACAGCTATTCTTAGGTTCTCCGTTCATTTCTACAATGTACCATATAAATTATGCAAATCAAACAGATCTGCATATGTTTGCTTATTATGCATTATTTCACCTGGTTCTGCTAATCCTAGGAAAGGGGTACTGTCCCTGACTCTCAAATACTTTCAAGGCTGCCTCTACAGTCATGAGGGCTAGGAACTTGTTTTTTCAAAAATAAAAGCACAGGGTCAAACTAGACATTACCTGGGTTGGAGGCATGGACCAAGACTCCCCTGCACTGGAGGCCTAATCCAAATTGTCACCCCCCCACCCCCGGAGTTGGTCTTTAAGAATGAAAAAAGTAGGGCATTCCATCTTCCTGCCCCAAGGAATATCTTGGTGGACC
Organism: Shinisaurus crocodilurus; assembly: GCA_021292165.1. Lineage (NCBI taxonomy): Eukaryota > Metazoa > Chordata > Lepidosauria > Squamata > Shinisauridae > Shinisaurus > Shinisaurus crocodilurus. The sequence goes on from CM037878.1 coordinate 297,322,601, forward strand.
GAGATTCTCAAGGTCCTGGATTCTACACCCAGCACCAAACTGCATGGTGCAGTGCCAAGTGCCGCCTGAGACAGGCCTGAGGTGCCCCCTGAGGTGCAACGGTGGCCAGGCCCCGCCCAGCTTCCCGCCTGCTCCACCCCAGCAGGGCCCATCACCTGTCAGCAAGTGCTCCGCCCGCTCCTCGTGGTCCAATGAGCGCCGGGTGGTGATGAGGCCTGTGTGGGGGTCAACGGAGAAGTCATCCCCGGAGATCCCGCCATAGGACACCTGTCCACCGGTTCCTGTAGAGAGATGCTGATGAGGCAGAGGAAAGTCATCCGCTCCCCCACCATCTTCCCGGTGTGGGAGTCGGATGTGCCCAGTGCCCCACCACACACAAACGCGCACACACCGGTGCTCTAGGTGCACACACGCCTCCTCCAGATCCTCCCAATTACAGACCTATGCGCCCCAGCACTGTGTGGACATCTACCCCTCACAGCCCCCCCATGTGAGGGGGCCTCGTTTGGGCGTGCCAAAAATCAAAGCCTTGCAGAGTATTCCCGACAGCTGCAGTGCTGGCACGGCTGGTGTCAATGACCCACGTGGGGGCCAGTTGACGCATCCCCTGCAGGAACCACCAGCCCTGTTGACATGCACGGACAGGCGGCACGTTAAACCGGAAAGGGCTGCTTGCGTTCCAACGAAGGACTCAATCTCAGCATCCTGAACTAGCATCGTGAGTCTTCAGCCACGCTAGGAGTGGCAGCATGGCCAGTGGCGACTGGGGACTGGGGAGGGGCATGCAGCAACAGGATGAGCTCTGGGCCGGGAATCGGGGGGTGGGGAGGAGACAAGACAGCACCCAGGGGTTCCAGGAGGGCACGAGGGTGCCAGCCCTGGTAACAAATGGTGCTCTTTCTGCCCCTTGGTTCTGGACATTCAGCAGAGCTCGGACAGCTGCCTGCCCATCCGTCCCGCTGGATGATGGAAGCGCAACGTGGGCCGTGCATCTCCTGTGTCCATCAGTCTATCTCACATTTGTATCCTGCCCTTCCTCCAAGGAACTCAATATGGCATACATGGCTCCCCTTCCCCACCTGCATTTTATCCTAGCAACGACCTTGTGAGGTAGGCTAGGCTGAGAGAGTCTGTCTATCTGGCCCAAAGCCTCACTGGGCCAACCCCAACACTTGACTCATTGCAGCACCCTGGCTGACTCCCTGCCTTCCGCGCCGCGCGAAGGTGTCTGCCGTCTGCCCAGGCATGTCCTTCATGGGAAGAGCTGTTTCCGGAGATGGCAGGTGCCCTTGGCCGGCCCACGGCACACTAAGGGCACAGTTCCCTAGTCTGGCCCTGACCCATGGAAGCGGGGCTGGGCCTCTGCCTGGTCAGAGGCGGCTTCCCCTCCCTTCCTCCTCCACCCTGGAAACCACTGGGATGGGTCCAAATCGCGGGGAGCGTGCCAGCCAGGCACTTACCGAGGTCCCGGTCAGTGGCACGCAAGTTGCAGCACGGGGACACCAGGGGGCAGGTTCTCGGCCACGCTGGCCTCGTAGTGGCTTCTGCCAAAGGCGGGCGCCTCGTCATTCACGTCCAGCACGTGCACCAACAGGAGCTGTGTGGCCGAGCGCCGTGGGGATCCGTGGTCCGTGGCTACCACTGTCAAGTTATGCTGGGACACCTCCTCCCGGTCCAGTGCCCGCACAATGGACAAGGCGCCTGAAAGGAGAACCGGAGCCTGAGAGCCGCGCAGGGGACACTGGACGGATGTGCCCCCGCCGGGCCTCGCCTCCCCTGCAAGTGTCGAGGCCCTGCGGTCATCGGGTCATCCTGGGGATTGGTTTAGAGCTTCTGGTTAGGACTGGAGCAAGACTCTGCCCTTAGACTTCCTCTTCCAGTGTCTGCCCAGTGTTATTGTTATTCCAGCAATAAACGGTGCTTTTGTTGGCCTGCCCATAAAGCGAGCAGGAGTTCTATTATTAGACAAGCAGTCACTCTTACACAGCAGGTTCAGGTAGTCATTCTACTTCAGAGACAAGGAAGAGGCAGAGGCAGTTATTATCCAAGAACTTGCCCATTATGATTGAAAAGCTAAACCATAGACCAATGTCGTCGTCTTATCATGGGCCTGGCACTGCCGTAAGGAGAGACTCTGGGAATTGCCCGAGGGCAAGCATTTCCACCTGTCCTGCCCAGGAACCTGCCCAAGGGAAAGCAGCCCTTTTCGGGGATCCTTGGCAAGGGACCTTTGGATGAGGCCCAGAAATTCTGCTCACCTGGAGACAAGAAGAGCAGCAGCTGGAACATCTGCCCTTGGGGGCACAATACAATCCAGCCTCTGCCCCGCCACACACACAAAGGCGTTTGGCTGCTGGGAGGGGAAGCTGGAAGCAGAAGACACAGCAGGCTGGCCCGGGGGTGGGGTGGGGGGAGCCTTGCCCTGGGAGGGAGTTTTTGCAATTGCAGCTGCATCGGTCGTTCTGGGGCTGTTTTTTGATGGTTGCCACTGCTGGCAGGTCACTCTCAGAGGGCAGCACTGAATGGGAATGCCCCTCCCCCTTTGGGTGACTTGGCATGAGGGCAAGGACCACCCGCCCCCTTTTGAGCCTTGGCATTCTGTGCATTTTTATTGCCTAGGGGTGGGTGTTGGACTCTCCCACATTCTGGCAAGTATGGGGACATTGGAAGCTGCCTTCTTCCAAGTCAGACTCTTGGTCCAGCTAGCTCATGACCGTCCAGCTGACTGGCAGCCATGACTCCCCCCCCCCTCTGGGGTTTCAGGCAGGGGTCTTTCCCTGCCCAGCCTGGGATTCAACCTGGCACTTCTGCATCCTAAGCAGGTGCTCCCTCACTGAGCTCCGGCCCTTAGGTCTGTTAATACTGGAATATTGTGGGGGGAGGTTAATGGGGGGGGGGAGTTCTTTATACTCCTTTGAGTGCCGTAAGCATGTCTCTTGTCAGTTCAGGTGACTAGACCCTATGGTTTGGGATGGGTGGTTGGTGAGAGCATTCCTTAAGTCTGTGAGAAGGATTTCTTTTATTCTTGCCTTCCAAAGTTGTCATTTCGCTGCCTGACTCCAAAATTACCCGAGTAATCCCCTTCCCTTCCCAGGCTGAGCTTCAGATCAGAGCTCTGTACCCAAAGAAGGAGCTGATTATATTTCCCACCATGCTTCATCCTACTGTCACTCCTGAGACACCCTCATAGTGACCAGTATATACTTGGGGCCAAAAAAGAAAATGCAGCCATATTCTACAGCTTCAACTAACCAGGCAAAGTTTCCAGCCAATCTATATTGCCATGAGCTAAGGCAGGAGTAAGCAACCTTTGGAGTACAACTCCCATAAGCCCCGGTCAGCATGGCCAATGGTTAGGGATCATGGGAGTTGTAGTCGAAAACATCTGGAGGACACCAGGTTCCCCACCGCTGTGCTAAGGGCCCTTGTGATGGCAATGATGCCTCTGGCTCAGACTGGCTAAGAAAGAGTAATGTCTTGGAATGTCCACAAACATTCCACCTACTGGGGAAGTGGTCAGAATCTTTGCATCGCTCCAGCTTTGTGAGCGGATGTAAAGGTGGCCCTTCGCATGGGCTTAGGGAAAGGGCAACTGCATGGGCAGTGCAGGGAGACTGAGGACTAGAAAGCCCCCCAGGTGAGCAGGGAGCAATGGCCCCAGGAGTAGAGAGGTCAAGGAAGATGAGCCAAGATGGAGGGGGCTCGGAGGAAGGCTGAAAAACAAGCATTTGGAGGAAGGATAAATGGGAGAGACACAGGCATGAGGGAAAGTAAGGCAGAGGAGAGAGGGCTGCTGAGGGAGAAAGGACAGGCAGGGCTGCCAGTAGGAAGGCTGACAGAGATGGGGTGCGGAGCAAGCAGGAGGTCAGGCTGACGAATGGACGTGAGGCACAGCGGGCAGAATCGACACTCTGCAAGGTAGGGACTGTGCTGGGGGATGGAGGCTTGGCATGGAAGAACAGAGAGGCCAAAGAGGTGCAGGGGCAAGACTTCCAGTGGGGCCTAAGAGCAGGAGGGTCTGCAAGCAGATGGCAGGAAGGGAGTGGGCAGGCAAAAGAGGATGGCAAGCCAGGGGGTCAGGTGGGCAGAGGCTTCCCTGGCTCACAAGCTGAGCCACCCCGGATGCCTTTCCACACGTTGCATCGAAGGGATCACTCCGCCAGTGCTGCTTTTCTCACCATCCACACCTGGCCATGTTCCCTCTGAGGGGGAGGGGCCCCCAGAGGGTTCCCAGAGGCTGAACGCCCAGCGGGGGGCGTGCGCTGCACTGCTGGTCGGCTGGCAGAGGGATGTGCCCAGGCTTTGTTGGCCGACAGCAGCGGTCTGCTCCCTGTTTTACAAATGGATTGTGCTTTCCAATACATAAAGAAACAAAGTACCAAATGAAAAGGCTGAAAGTCAACATTCAGACTGCATCTTCAACCAAAAAAAGAGCGAAGCACAACCGAGTGCTGAAAGCTTGTAAACCCACCACAGTGAGTGGGAGTACAGAAGGCCTGCGGCTGCCAAGCAGTATTGCGCCCAGCCAGCAGAACTTGAGGGGTGGGGGAATGCAGGCTCTCCTCACCCGCCCAAACGCCCCCGGCAGCGACTGATGTTCCCCATTTTATCCTTGATGTACCTGTGGCACGCTAGAGTCCAACTCCAGTGTTTGCACAGGAAGGTTCTGGAGGTACGGGACACCAACCCCCCTTCCGCAGCCATGGGGCAGCTGGCTGCCGCCCCTCCCACCGCTTACCACCGCTTACCTGTGCTGGGGTGGAGATGGAATCGGCCGTCGGTGTTCCCTGCCCGCAGTGTGTAGCCGACTCGCCCGTTCTCACCCAGGTCACGGTCCTGCGCCACCACTTGAAGCACCAGGAAGCCCGTCGGCTGGTCCTCAGGAACATCAACTCTTGGCAGAGAGAGGAACTCGGGTGTGTTGTCGTTCTCATCCATAACGAAGACGTGCGCAGTGACGGCTGCCGAGTGGCGCTGGCTGATGTTGAGCGCCTGGTCGGCAGCCTGGACAACCAGCAGGTAGGCGGACCGAGCCTCTCGGTCCAGAGCACCCTGCAGGCTCAGCTCCCCGCTGCGCGCATCCAGCCTGAAGGCGGGGTGGGCGGCCTCTTGGCTCAGCAGGCTGTAGCGCAGCTGGCTGTTTGGGCCGGGGCCGTCTCCGTCCAGGGCCTGGAAGGTGAAGAGGGGCATGCCAAGGGCGGCGCTCTCAGGGCACCACCACTGTGACGGGATCCTGTGGCCAGGCGGGCACGTGGTCGTTGCTATCCTGCACATGGACCTCAACCAGCACCAGGCGCTGGCTGGGGTAGCCGTGCTGGGAGTCCTTCCACTCTCACTTGCAGGGTGTGCCGCATCCCGGCCTCGTAGTCCAGCTCACGGGCCACGTAGATCTCTCCCGTGCTCGCATCCACGACAAAGAGGCCATCCCCACCGCCACCCCCCACCAGCATGTAGGTCACCGGCCCACGAGGGAGTGGTTCTGGGGGCGCCACGGAGCCGATGGCAGAGCCAGGCTGCAGCCCCTCCACAGGATAGAGAGTCAGCACAGTGGGATCGGGCCGGGGAAGCACACGGGCCAGTGGACACCACCTGCAGAGGGAGAGGAGAAATGAGGAAAGGGCGGTTGGGGGGCCGCATGCCCTCGTGGCTGTGCGATGCGGCGGGGTGGGGCAGAGGCCGGTCCTCGTGCCGGCCTCAGCCCCAGGTCCAGACTGTGCCCAACAGCTGTGTGTGGCTGAAAGCATCGGGGGAGCCTCTACCTGGATGCGCACAGCTGCCGTCGTGCTCTGTGGGGCGGCGCCGCGGTCGCTTGCTGTCACTGCGAAAAGGTATTCACCCCGGTCTGCCTGGCGCAGTTTGGTGGCTGTTCGCAGCTCCCCGGTGGCCGTGTGCAGGGAGAAGCGTTCTGCCCAGGCCCCTGCCATGAGAGGAAGGAAGAAGGGAAGTCGCTCCGTGGAAGAGCCAGGCGGCCGAGGTGGGCAGAGGTGGGGGCACGGGGAGGGAGCCAATGGGCCAGCCTGAGCCCAGCGTCTCCCCTGGACCCTGTCAGCTGGGGGAGGAGAGAGGGCTCCGGGGGGACACGGACGGACGTGAAGGAATCGTAGGCACATTGCACACCACCATGCCTCTCGAACGGCCAGGGCGACACCCGCTTGATGCCTGCAGAGGGCCAGGAGTCCTTCGTTGCAGTGCGGAGCATCCAGAAGCAAGCCCCTTCCCGCGCTGCTCGTGCCCCCCCCCCATTCCCCACCCTCCTGGCTGCATCTAGGAGATCAGACTGGGACGGCCGTCTCCGCTCTGCGCCACTCAGCCAAGGCATCCTGATCCGCCCAGTTCGGAAAAAGCGATGGGAAACCAGCTGGCCGTTCTCGGAATGGGGTCTAAAACGTAATCAGTGCCCTTCTTGGGTCAGCCAACAACATCGATGGCTTTCTCCAATTCACTGTCTTTGCCAGATCCCACACACACACCTGGAACCACCTTTTCTCTGACATTTGCCCCTAAGTGATTTGTTCATAATTTTTAATCCTTAAAGTACCGCCCAGTCAAGCTATTGAATGGAATGTAAAGGTTGACCTGAGGTGCGGGAGACGGCCAAGGTGGAAAGAGAGAGAGAGACCCCTCCATCCCAGGAACCATTCCACACACACATAAAGCCTTCCCCCCCTCTCCCCCCCTCTCCCCCCTCCCACCACACAGAGAGACACTTCCACGGGCACTTTCACCACACCCTTCAAAGGGAAAGAGGATGAGGTGTAGGCACGGCACTCCCACGCCGGCCCATTCCACGTGCCTTCTCTCAGCCCCCAAACCACCCGCAGGCCGGCCAGCAGTGTGTTGTGGCACCTTAACCATTATGGCTTAAAAACTTTTGTTACAGCACAAAACTTTTGTAGTCCTGGCCATGAAAGCACATGGTGCCACAGGATTCTTTTGCTGCAGCCGACCCCCGTGGCAGCTGCTGCTGCCCTCTGGGAATGCTCGCGCGTGCAGGTGAGTCAAGGGTGGCAGGGGGGGGAGCCAGCTGGTTCCATCACCTGGGCATCATCGGAAACCTCGGGGCCAAGGGAGGAGTGTGTCACGCCAGGTGCAGTTCGGGGGGCTCACACACCTGACAGTGAGTAGAAGATGGTCCCATTCTCACTCTCATCCGGGTCCTTGGCCTGCAGCGAAGCAACCAGCAGCCCGGCCGGCTTCTCCTCCAGGACCTGACACAGCGAGAGCAGGGAGGTGGCGCAGGGGCATGGAGGTGGCAGCCAACTTCCCCTGCCTTCCCTCCAGACGGGATCCCCAAGCCAGGTGAGACCTTGCCCCGTGGCACTCTGGGAACCGGCAGGCTGCTCCCATCCACACCGCATGGAGACCACGGCACGGAGACCGCCCCCGATGGCTCAGTGCTCTCCCCTGAGAGTCCCTGCCAGGGCACAGCGCTTCACATGCCTGCCTGCGACACTGCCGAGTGCCCAGCACTGGGACTGAGCACCATGAAAACGCAGGTGGCGGCACCGTCCCCCCGCTCAGGCTGCCCCTCCCTCCCTCCCTCCCTCCCTCCCTCCTCAGGGGTCAACTGAGCCCGCTGTGCAGGGAGCAAGAGAGGAGCCCCGGCACCCCTTCCCGGGCTCGCAGGCCTTCCGTGGGCCGCCACCTCCCCTACCTGCAGGAGAAGCTCGCGCCCCTCGGCCACATGCAAGAAGGTGGGTGCATTGTCGTTTTCATCCAGCACGGTGACGTAGACGGTGCCCGTGGCGCTGCGTGGCGGTGTCCCCCCGTCCTGCACCAGGACTTGCAGCTGGTAGCTGGCTTGCTGCTCCCTGTCCAGGCTTCTCCGGATGCTCAGCTCTCCTGAAAAACATGTGCCTGGGCCAGCTGAGGCCAGGGGTGGGGGCCGTTTCCAGCCCAAGGGCCGAATTCCGTTCTGGAGAAGCTGGGGGGGGGGGATGCATTCCAGTGGTGGGCGGGGCCAAGGGCAAAAGGGGCGGGGCCAAAATGCCCCAAATACCAGCACCATGTCGCTTCAAGCTGTTCCTGCCCGTCACTAAGCCTTAGGAGAGGCCAATCGACCTTTTAGAAGGGGGGGGGGGAACTGCACAGAAGCTGGCAAGCCACCAAACGACCAGTGCTTGGGGGAAAGGGTGTGTGGCCAGAGGCCATGGCCTTCTGGGGAACTCGGGGGGGGGGGCAGATTTAGCGCCCGGGCTGGAGGTTCCCCACCATGGCTTAGACGGCCATGCCATACCTAGAATCACTCCTGTGCTCGGTCAAAGCGCCCCCTCCCTCTCCCCCTCCCCCTCCCCCTCCCAGCGGGAACAGCCACCGAGCAGGCACAGCACCAGGCCCAGCTCCCTCACCGGTCTGCGTGTGGATCAGGAAGTTGCCCTCGTGCGGCACCAGGCGGTAGGCGAGGCGGCTGTTCTGCCCAGCGTCCCGGTCACTGGCCGCCATCCGGCCCACGCTGCTGCCGGCCGGCCTGTTCTCTGCCACAGTGAAGAAGTAGCGCTCCTCGGTGAGCCGGGGGCTGTTGTCGTTCTCGTCGGTGATGGCGACCCGTACTGTGCTGGTGCCCGTCGGGTGCCCCTCACCCTCGCCAGCCACAGCCAGGACCGTCAGTACGTAGAGCTCCTGCCCCTCCCGGTCAAGGGTTGTGCGAACGTGAAGCCAGCCGGTGTCAGGGGCAATGCTGAAGCTAGTGGCATCCCCATCGGCACGCAAGTGGTAGGTGAGGAGGGCTCCGGACTCCCGCGCCCGGGCCCGCACCTGCAGGAAAGGGGTGCCCAGCGGCACCCCCTCGCGCACTTCCACTCGGTAGGTGGGCGTGTCAAATACAGGCCCGTGCTCATCCTCCGCCTGCACATGGACCAGGAGGGTGAAGGTGGCGCTGAGCCTGGGGGCCCCGCCATCTTGTGCCAGAATGACCAGCTTGTAGGGGGTGCTGGCCTCCCGCCGTAACGCCCCCGTCAGCCGCACCTTCCCTGAGAAGGGCTCCACAGTGAAGGCCCCCCCACCGCCAGACGCCAGCTCAAAGTGCACTCGGCCGTTGGCTCCGCTGTCGTGGTCCTCGGCCTGGGCTGTGTAGACCACGGTGCCCAGCGCCGCCCCTTCGGGCAGCAGCACCGAGTCCGAGGGTGCAGGGAAGGTGGGCACATTGTCGTTCACATCGGACACGCTGATCTGCACCCGGGCACTGCTGTACGCTGGGGGGGAGCCGCTGCGAGCCTGGACCTCCAGGGTCAGCGCAGGGTGCGCTTCGTGGTCCAGGGCCAAGCTGGTGTGGAGATGCCCTGAGCCCGGGTCGATGGAGAAGTATCCGTGCGGGTCTCCCGAAGAGATGGAGTAGAGCACGCTGTCTGCGTGGCCTGGGGGGAGGAGGAGAGAGCAGGAGACCCCCGGCACTGGAAGCAGCCCCTGCCCTCCGCCAGTCCTTTGGCCCTGCCCCGAGACAGAGCCCCTTTTGCCCTCAGCCTCTGGTCAGCCCAGAGAAAGGCATTCAAGTCAGGAGCAAGGTGGCTTAGCTCTCGCCTTTGGCTTGACTCTCTCCTTTTCGCAGTGTTGGGGTTCAAACTGCTAATGGCCGCTTTTAATCCCCCCCCCCCCCGGCAAAATGATCTTGTGTGCAGGGCCGGTGCAAGGCAGTTTGGTGCAGTTTGCCGCCCTAGGCAAGATCAGATATTTAGCGCCCCCCTTCCCACTTGAGCCCTCCCTCCCTATTTCTGGCGCCCCTTTAGCCCTGCGCCCTAGGCAGCTGCCTAGTTGGCCTAATGGTAGCACCGGCCCTGCTTGTGTGCTGCTTTGAAGCATCTCTGCATCCGAAAGCAGGCTTTGCACTAAGTCCAGAAAACTCAGCAGGCATCACCGCATGTCATCCCCCCCCCCCCCCCCCCGCCAGCGGCCCGCACTCAGCCATTCGCTGGGGTTGAAGCGTACAGCTGCCTCTCTGCAGCGTTGGCTCTTACGGGACAGGCGCCCAGTGCGTGGGCGTTGGGCTGGACCAAGGAGAGGAGGAGAAGCCCATGGCGCCGTACCTGGGGGATTGTGGGCGTAGATGGCCCCCACGCTGCTGCCCGGCCGGGTGTCCTCCGGGACGGTGAAGTAGTACTGGGGACGCTCAAAGCTGGGCGGGGAGACCGTGCCGGCCACAACGCTGATGTTGACGTGAGCGCTGGGCTGGGCGACCAGCCCTCCTCCGTCCCGAGCCGCAATCTCCAGCTGCACCAGTGTGTGCGCCTTGCCCGTCAGCGCCCGGAGCAAGGAGATGGCGCCTGAAGAGGAAGAGAGCAGGAACGGAGGGTGTTTCGGAGGCCGGAGCCCCGCCCCCACGAGAGGCAAGCAGCCCCCCCCCCCCCGGTGGGTGCTGGGCAAAGAATCCGGCAGCCCGTTGTGGTGGGCCCCGGAGGGGCCACTGCTCTGCCCCACCCTCTGCCTTGCCCCCCTGCCTGGCTCTCGGGGGAGCCTCCTCCGTGCCTCACCCGTGTCCGGGTTGATTGCAAAAAGGGCGGGGGCGCTGCCCGTGGCAATGTGGTACGTGACCCGCCCATGCAGCCCGTGGTCCTTGTCGTGGGCAGTGACTCTCAGCACTGCCGTGCCAGGCTGGCTTTGGGTGCTGATGCTGGTGGCATACTCCAGCGGGTAGAAGGCCGGCGCATTGTCGTTGACGTCCTCCAGGAACACCTTGACGTAGGCCACGGAGCTCAACCCGCCCTGGGGGGAAAGAGCAGGGGTGTGTGTGTGTGCTGCCGGTGGGGAAGCAAGGCCCATTGGAAGCGCCACAGAGAGCGCTGTCCACGTGTGGCTCTCGCCAACCCCCAGAACTTTGGGTTCCCATATGAACCTTGCCTGGATGGGGGCAGCACCCACAAGCCCCTAATGTGGAAGCCAGGCAATTGGGTGGGGTGGGTGGGGGTCGGACTCTGAACGGGCAGTGATGACACATGCCGGCCCCAGCATCGGAATGGGCCCCTGGCGTTTTGGAAGGTGCGAGGCGACCGGCATCCTTTCGGGCAGGCAGAAGCAGCTGCTGCAAATGCCTCCACCCAGCATCCCCCTGGGACTCCCAGCCTGGCTCTTTGGCTGACAAAGCCCAGCAGAACCAGGTCTGACAAGCCCCCCCCCCCCAGCACCTTGCCCCCTGCTCACCCCATCGATAGCAGTGACGGTGAAGTCGTAGGAGGCGACGCCCTCATCGCGGTCCAGGTCCTGCGTGGTGCAGAGCTGGCCGGTCTCTTCCCCAAGGCTGAATGCGGAGGGGCCCGTGCTGCTGAGGCCAGTGCCCAGAGAGTAGGAGACGGTGCCCAGGGAGCCGCTGTCAGCATCTGTGGCCGTGACCTGTGGGGAGCGAGGTGAGACCCAGCTCTGACGCGACGACGCAGCAGGCAGCAGGAGCTCGACTAAGCACCGGCGGCCCCGCCCTGCCCCGCCCTGCCCCACCCCGCGGGGAGCGCCCAGAGAGGCGGAGGGAGGGGCCACTGCTGCCATAAGGTGCCCGCTGCAGCCCAAGGGGACGCCTCGCTCCCCGTCCCAGCTCTGCCCGGGGTCACTCTCAGCCCAGCCTGACAGATCCTGCTGCCCCCAGCCCAGCAACTCCGTCCTGGATGGCGAGGCTGTGGGAGGCCAGGACCGGGCAGGAAGAAGCTTGGGGGAGGGAGGGAGATTTAAGAGCAGAGTTTGCCCCCCCCCCAGTGTTCCAGGGAAGCTAGGGATGAAGGAGCCCCCAAGAAGCACGTAGGTGCCCCAACCTGGGACTGCCCCACCACAGGGCTAACTGGGAGCACCCCCAGCAGTGACAGCACAAGGATGCAGCTGGTGGGGGCGGGGGCCCTGGGGGTGCTTGCTTTCCCAGGGGAGAGACTCCTCCACTCTTATCCTGGGAGCAAGGCGGGTCTGCCCCAGACCACCACCACCCCGCTCAGCAAGCCGGAGAGGCCTGAATTTCTGCTGCCCTCCCTCGCAGAGCAAAAGCTCTCTGCCCCCCACTTTGCTTTACACCATCCCACCCCCAGCTGCCCTCCTATCCATGTGGAGGAGGACTCTGTGGGGACCCAGAGGGGGGAGGCAGAAGAGCTATGGGGCCAGCCGCAGCACGTGCGCAAGTGGAACAGCCAGCAGAACTAGCCGGCTCTGTACTGTGCATTTTATAGTGTTGATTTTTTTTTACTGATTTGTGTAAGCTGCCCTGGGAAACATTTATCTGAAGGGTGGAGTGTGAATTAATTAAAGCAATTGTCCTTCCCCCCCCCTCCCTGAAAGGCAGAAGAGTTGAGAGGCCAGCTCCAACCCCCGCCCCCAGCTGTGACTGGCTTTGGGCAAGACCTCCAATCTGCTCCTTCTTTGCAGCCGGGAGACAGGGAATGGTGCGCTTCATGCAGAGGCTGTGAGGGCGGCAGAAATTCTGCTGGTGGGGAGCCATGCAGACAGATAACAGAAACCTCGACAGATCTGATATTCTCTGGGCATTTTGGCAAGGGCATGCTGGGACCTGTGAAGTTACATTTCAAGGCGGGTCTTCCATGTGTGTGCGTTGCCACTGGTCCTTGCCCAAATGCTTTGAAGTGTCTCCTCACAGCCTGCTGGGCTAGCAAAATGAAAGCCGAACGGGCCAAACTGCACGTTCTGCAGGATCTTTGACGGCCCTCCTGGCATTTTCTTTTTCAGTGAAACGTAGCCGAGGACCAACAGCCACCTGTGCTGCTTCCTGTGGGACCAATAGCAGTTGGGACGGGGCGGGGGCTTTTCACTGGGAAAGTAGGCGAGGGAGACTGTTATCCCCCCTCCCAACATGCTGCTCCTGCTGGCCCTCATTCCCCACCCCCAGCTCAGGGGCAGATCGTCACAAAGAGAAAACATGCGGCGTGACCCCAAGACTCGCAGAAAGCTCCATTCTGCGTCTTGTGTCAGTTTCGATGTTCGCACAATAAGATTGCAGAATCGCAGGATATAGTCAGCCCCTCCCGCCCCGCCCCCCAGTTAGTGGAAGACGGGCTACGGGCCAACCCACAAACGTCACACGACGACTCACATCTCTGCTTAAAGCTGCCACTTGTATTTTGAAGGACAAACTGCGGGGGGGGGATCTGGAGGGGGGGCAAGTCTGTGTACTGAAAAAATGCCCCCCTGCGGCCCTGTTCACTCGGAGCAGCACCTCTGGCGGCAGGCAGCCATTGGGGTGGTTGTCGTTTTCCGGTGTGGATCAGGAGCGTGGCATTGAATGGGGCCTGGCACGGCTGCTTCCCCCGCAGAATAAACGTGGCAGCATAAAGCATGCTTTGAAAGGCATGGTTCATGTAAGTGGCCGTTTGGCCCTCAGAGGAGACTTGGGCGGGAGTCAAGGGGCCCATTTCCTGCCTGCCAGAAGCCCTTCTGAAGCTTTCAGATGACCCGCCAAATATGCTCTAAGTTGTGAGGTCTAGAATCTTGTCTGCCGGACGCTGCCTCTCTGATCGCTGCCAGCGGTGCAGCAGTTTGGTGCCCAGGAAGATGATATAGCGCCCCCTCCCCCTGAGCCCTCCTCCTATTTCTGGCGCCCATTTGCCGCGCCCTAGGCAGCTGCCGTGGCTAATGGTACACGCTGCTCGCCAGATTGAGAATGACCCCCTTTGTGCCTGTGAGTGCCTGACTGGGGATTAGCCCCATGGATGGTGGGGCAGAAAAGGGCTGACGAGGCAGGAGTGAGATGGGGAGGGGGGAGGCCTTGCAGGCTGCCTCCCATTGTAGCGCAAGAGCAGCCAAGGGCGGGGGGGGGGGGTCTGTCCTCCTGGCACTGCCTGTCCCTGCGGTTCTTCTCTGAGCTCATGCAGAATGGAGGGGCCTCCTGCAGGCCAGACGTCCATCCGCAAGCAGCTCTCGGGTTTCAGAGCAAACTGCTGACGCTAGAGCCCTCCCAAGGACGGCATCCCGGAACTGCCAGGGCCGCGCGCGCACCCCGACTAAGCCGAGAGGCTTGCACGCCCCCCCCCCCGCCTGACGCTTAGTTGGGGCTCCTCGGCCGGCCAGCCCTCCACATTCTGAGCTTCCACCCCCTTTCCTCCTCGTATGCATCGATTAGCCAGAAAGAGCCTCCCTGTGCAGTGCACCCAGGGGTCCCCTTTAGCCTCACAACAACCCTGTGGTGGAGGTTACACCGACAAAAGACTTGTGAACTTCATAGCTGGGCTGGAATTTGAACCCAGGCTCAAACTTAGCTGGCTGGCCTTAGTGATGCTGGCAATAGGTGACCGTGGGGCAGTGCCCTACAGAGCCTGGGGGGGGGTAGGAGCAAGGGGGTCTTCTTCTTCCACCTCTCGTTATTCTTATTCATGCCACACCCCATCAGGGCATGTGGCCACTGACAGCATCACCCGGGCAACGTTGGCCCTGCCCTCAAGTAGCTTCCAGTCTACAAAAGAGAGTGGCAAAGGACGTTCCACAACTGCCAGGCTTGCCTTGGCTACAGCTGGGAAAGAGGCATGTCCTTTCCCCACAGAAGCAGTGGGCATCTGTGGCCCCGGCCAAGAGCAGGCCATTCTGAGCACTGTTTCCCACACTGCCTGCCCAGCCCAGCCCAGCCCAGCTCACAGGCCCTGCATGGCAGGCTGCCCAGGAGGCCCAGCTCTGCAGATGTGTGCGAAGCCGCAGCTCCACATCTGGCTCTGGTTCAGGCCCAGGAATGGCGGGAGCCCTGGCGCCAGTGCGGTCGGTGATCCCACACACGCTCCCGGCTCAGCGTGTCGCGCAGCTGCCCTATCCCAGTCCTGGCACAGTTGCCAAGCAGCTAAAAGCAGCGACAGAACAGCCCGCTGGGCTATTTCAGGAAATGATGGTTTCCAGCTCCCAGGCTGTTGGCCTCCGGGGTCAGCTGGGGAGCGGCTGCCCTGCACGGGGCTGGGTCAGGAGAGCAAGGCCCCGGGGACGGGGGATGGGGGAACTCGCAGCAGCAGCAGCCAGTCATGCGCAGCCAGGAGCGATGCCGTCTTCCTGCAGCCCAGAGCATGTTATGCGCAGGGCTTGGAGGCCAGCCAGAGGCACTGCTGAGTGGGGTGGGGGCCTCAAAGCAGTGCCCTGATTTCTGCAGTGCCCCAATGCCCATGCCCCCACTCCACCCCCATCCAGGCAGGCACAGCTTCACTGCAGAGCCAGGATGAGGCCAATGGCTCCTACAGCCAGGCAGGGCCTGTTTGCTCCAGTACAGACCCTGTGCAGTGCCCTGTGATGTTGGCATCAGGCAGCACTGCACTCACAAAGGCAGCTGGGAGCTGGGGTGTGTGTGCTGTGGCACTCTTCGGGGGGGGGGGCAGACGTGGCTCAGAAGGCCCAAGAAAGGAGCATGCAGGGAAGAGTGGCCACCCCAATCATGCGCCCAGCCACCATGCCAAAGTGGGGGCCATGGTTGCCCTGGCAGAGCAGCAGTGCGTGTGGAAAGCACGCAGCCTCATTCAGAGGACAGCCAGTGGGCTGGCCAGCCATCAGCACCAGCATGGCAAGGAAGGATCGAGATGTGCCTAGAACTGGAGCACAGCACCAACTGTGTCCAAGCTGCAGCAGCAGCAGCGCCCGCATCTCCCATCCACAGGTCTGGGAGGATGACGCGACATGGATCTGTGCCCCCCCCGCCCGCCCACCCGCCAATGCTGCCTGGCCTTCGTACACATGAACACAAGTGGGCCAGAGTGGAGCCTGTTGGGCGAAATGCACAGTACCCATGCAAAAATAAGCAGCCCCAAAGGACAGAGAGTCACTGTGGAGCTGACAAAGAACCAGTAAGATGCCTATGTGGGAATCTGATTCCTGTAGAAATTGAGATTTGGCCCATCAGATCTTCTCTGCTCAAGAGGTGCCAGTGGGGAGGCCCAGCTGCTACCGGGAATTACATGACCATGGATGTGTCTCCCCTCACTCTGATGCACGACCATAACACGTGACTTCAGAAGATGCCTCCCTCGGACCATTTTATAAACGCCCAGCTCATCAGTCGGCATCCCAGAGATGTGGGGGTGGGAATTAGTCTCATGACTGGAATGCCAGCGCTGGGGGTGGGGTGGGGTGGGGTGGGGTGGGCGCTGGACAAGGGGGATGGGCTGGCCCTTGCCGTGTTCGTCAGGAATGTCCATACTTGGTGGGGGGAAGCAAGTTGGCTTTGCAGAAATCCCAACAGAGAGAGGGTGGGGTGGGGTGGGGGGGGTGGGGGTGGAGGAGTGCATAGCCTTTCCCTAGCAGGCGAACAGCAGAATAAGCCACTCTGGCACAAATATGTTTGAATGGCAGGATATAAACTGCAAAATCAATAACAGAACAAAATAAAGAGGACAAATGTATTCCATTCCTAAAAATGCATTCAGTGTCAAGAATGTGCTCGGTGGCATGCAGGATTCAGAATTATACTCAGTCCCTGCCTAGAAGCTTGTTGCCCAAATGGGGATGGCCTATGAACATCTTTAAACCTCTTATATTGACCACCGATATTCCGCTTTCCATCCTTGAGTTGGGAGTAAAGTAACTGCTTTGGGAGACGGCAGTCAGGCATTCGAACAACATGACCGGTCCACTGAAGTTGGCGTTGAAGGATCATTTTTTCAATGCTAGTAGTCTTTGCTTCTTCCAGTACACTGACATTTGTTCGCCTATCTTCCCAAGTAATTTGCAGGATTTTCCGGAGGCATCGTTGATGAAACCTTTCAAGGAGGTGGAAGTGACGTTTATAGATAGTCCATGTTTCGCAGGCATACAATAAAGTTGGTAATACAATGGCTTCATAAACCAGTGTTTTGGTCTTCTTACAAATATCCCGATCCTCGAACACTCTATGTTTCATTCGAGAAAATGCGGCACTTGCGGAGCTCAGACGATGCTGGATTTCACTGTCGATGTTAGCTGTAACAGAAAGATAGCTGCCAAGATAGAGAAAATGATCGACATTTTCCAGTATTGTCCCCCAAGCTGGAGAGATGGCATCACCAAAGTTGGCTTGCACTTGCTAGAAGCACTTGGTTTTTTTGATGTTAAGTGAGAGACCATTTTTCGTATGCTTCTGCAAAAGCATTTAGGATAGTTTGGAGATCATCCTAGTCAGACCCATTATGCATCAGCATACTGAAGTTCCACAACGGAGGTTGTAATTACCTTACTTTTTGCTTTCAGCCTGCTGAGAAAAAGCTTTCCATCTGTTCGATATATAATTCCCACACCGGTGGGAAGTTTCCCCTTGACAAGATGTAAAACCATGGCGATGAAAATGGCAAATAATGTTGGGGCGATAACACATCCCTGTTTAACACCTGATGGGGGGGAAATAGGCCCTGAGCATACCGTGACACATGATAGCCAGCCAAAGAGGCCTTAGGCCACAGCAGAAGATGCACCCGACATCTGGGGAGGGACACACTGTGCACAGGTGTTTCTATGCTATTGGTAGAAGCCTCCGAGCCAAGATGGGAGAGCTGGAGTGCCTGATTTTAAAGGAGAACCTAGATACAGTGGGCATAATGGAAACCTGGTGGAATGGAGAGAACCAGTGGGATTCGGTCATCTCTGGATATAAACTCTACAGGAAGGACCGGGAAGGGCGCACTGGAGGAGGTGTGGCTCTGCGCGTCAAAGAGGGCACAGTGTCCAGCAGACCAGACTGCACGAAAGGGGCACACTCCTCCACAGAATCGCTGTGGGTGACAAGACCAGGCTCCGGAAGTAATTCAGTGCTGGGCACATGCTGCTATGGTCCCTCTGGCCGAAATGCTCTTGAGATGGTGACTGGAACCAGGGAGGCATCCAAAGGAGAAAGCATTGTAGTAATAGGGGACTTCAATTACCCCATTGACTGGATAAATGCATGTTCCACTCACAAAAAGCAGGTTAAATTTCTTGATGCCTGGAAAGACCGATCCTATGGTCCCTGAGCAAACGTCCTAGGGACTATAGGATGGCTTGGAAAACCCCTTCTGAGGTCAGAGACAGTGCTCCAACCTGAGGAGGGGGAGTCGGTGTCATGCCCCCTCTGGAGGAATCCTCTTCAGATGACGATCTGGAGCCTTCTGAACCAGATATCGCTGGGGAATCCTGGGGCTGACTAAAAAGGTCCTGGGCCCTCATAGAATCATAGAAGAGTAGAGTTGGAAGGGGCCTACCAGGCCATCGAGTCCAACCCCCTGCTCAATGCAGGAATCCAGGTCAAAGCATCCCCGACAGACGGCCGTCCCGCTCATAAGAGAGGACTTCAGATCTTCCCCCTTGGAAGGTAGAGAGCTCTGCTTTTGAGGTGGAGAGGGATGCTGAGCTACCACCCAGTCCCAAGAACGCAGGTGCCTGAAGGTTCAGGCTCAGACCATGGCCAGGGAAAGGAGTGCCCACTTGCAGAAAAGGCCTCCTCGGGAGCAAGGCCTTCCTCACAAGTAGAACTTTGCCAGAGGACCTGTAACAAACTGCAGCTGAGCCCTGGGTGCAGCTGAGGAAGCTCTGGCAATATAAGTCTACAGTATCAGTCTAGCCATTTCTGGAAACAATGTCTTCTACCAGCTCGTGTTTTGTACCTCTGACCTTGCTCTGTGACTGAACTTTCGTGCTACTGACCTTGGACTCTGTTCTTGGACTGCATATTGTACCTGACTGCTTATCTGTGTTTGGACCTTGGCTGCTCCTCAGACCTCTCTCTTGGATCTCTCCCTCTTGCCTGGTAAAACTGTGCCTTTGACTGCGCTTGTTTACTGACTTGCTTTTGGATTGCCCCTCAGTTTAACCTAATGCTGAACCTGATCCAGCTGTAGGAGGAGAGTCGGAGATCCGCCCCTGCCCCCTCGCAGCCAGTGTGGTGAAAACCACGCTGGCTGCCTCTCTGATTTATCTGGAGCCTCCTTCAGCTTCGTTACTTCCCATGCCAAAGCGCCCTCACCAGATGGGCTGAAAAAGCATCAATACTGTTTACTTGAATTTCCAAAAGGTTTTTGACAAAGTCCCTCATGAAAGATTCCTAGGCAAACTTAGCAGTCATTTAATAAGAGGAGAGGTCCTCCTATGGATTGGTAACTAGTTAAATGCTTCTTAACTTGTTCATGAATGATCTGGAATTAGGAGTGAACAGTCAGGTGGCCTAGTTTGCTGATGACATCAAATCATTTAGGATGGTTAAAACAAAAAGGGATTGCTAAGAGCTCCAAAAGGATCTATCTAAATTGGGAGAATAGGCATTAAAATGGCAAAGGCAGTTCAATGCAGGGATGTTGAAGAGTCCTTGGTTTTGAGTCACGAGTTGAGTCACGAGTCTTTGGACTCGAGTTCGAGTCCGAGTCCTTGGTCCAAAATGGTGACTCACGAGTCACGAGTCACTCCCAAAGCTGACTCCACGAGTCCCTATTAAAATCAATGGGGGTTTTCCCCAACAAAATAAGGCTACTTCAGATGTGTGGCTTAAATAAATTCTAGGCACAAGTGTGCCTTTTTATTTCAAAACTCTGCCACTGATTTTGGCAAGAACAGACCAGGCAGACAAACCCAAAATAACCAGACAGGCAGAAGAGGCAGGGAACCCCAAAAAAGGCAGGCAGAGAGGCGTTTGTCTTGGACAATTCAAACTGTGGAACTGATTAAGAAGAGACCAGGCAGGCAGAGGAGGCAGGGAACCCCAAACAGGCAGGCAGAGGCAGCCAAACCCAAAATGTCTGAAAGGTTGCATTTTAGGAAAATGATTTTAAAAAATAAACTTGCTGTACTTCCTAAAACCTATCCATGTTGCATTTGAGGAACACGGTTTTGGAACACGAGCCCTTGGTCTCGAGTCCTGAGTCGAGTCTCCATTAAAAATATTGGGACTCGAGGGGGGACTCAGTCCGACTCACGAGTCGAGTCCTGGAGTCCGAGTCCCCATCCCTGGTTCAATGTGAGTGTAATGTTGGAGTAAGAATTCCCAGTTTCATGTATGTGGTGATAGGATCTGAGCTAGTGGTGACTGACAAAGAAAGAGATCTTGGGGTTGTGGTGGACAGCTCGATGAAAATGTCGACCCCGTGTGCAGCGGCTGTGAAAAAAAGAAAAATCACCACCAGCAGCAGCAAATTCCACATTGGGAATAATTAGGAAAGGAATTGAAAATAAATCTGCCATTATCATATTGCCATTATACAAATCTATGGTGCAAAAACACTTGGAATACTGTACACAGTTCTGGTCACAACACCTAAAAAAGGATATTGTAGAGCTAGAAAAGGTGCAGAAAAGGGCAACTAAAATGATCAAGGGGTTGGAGCAACTCCCCTACAAGTGAAGGTTACAATGTCTGGGACTGTTTAGTTTAGAAAAATGGAGTGAGGGAGCACATGATAGAGTTGTTCAAAATTATGCATGGTGTGGAGACATTGGAGAGGGAGACATTTTTCTCCCTCTCTCATAACACTAGAAGCCAATGGGCTCATCCCATTTATTTATTTATTTATTTATTAATTATATTTATGAATCGCCCATCTGGCCAGACATCCGGCCACTCTGAGTGATGTACAATGCAATAAACTACAGGGACACACACACAGTATAAAACACAATTAAAAATCCTAACCCACCCCATATTCCCGCCTGAAAAGCCACGTTTTTAATGCCCGGCGGAAGCTAATCAAGGAAGGGGGATGGCGGAGGTCACTGGGGAGAGAGTTCCATAAAGCCCATGTTGCTGTTTGGTGGAAGATTCAGGACAGATAAAGGGAAGTACTTCTTCACACACCACCTAGTTAAACTATGGAATTCACTTCCACAAGATGTAGTGATGGCCACCAATTTGGGCGGCTTTAAGAGGGGACTGGACAAATTAATGAAGGAGAAGGCTATCCATGGCTATTAGTCCTGATGGCGATATGGTACTTTATTCCCAACTCAAGGATGGAAAGCAGAATATCGGTGGTCAGTATAAGAGGTTTAAAGATGTTCTTAAGGCTAATCTAAAAAAATGAAATGTAAACATCGAGAAGTGGGAAGCTCTGGCCCATGAACAATCTAACTGGAGGTTGGCCTTTCACAAAGGTTCCATGGACTTTGAAGAAGCTGGAGTGCAAGGTGAAAGGGAGAAACGTGCTAAGCGAAAAGCACATCAAACGAATCCTTTACAGGACCATCTTCCATCTGGTAACCTGGGTCCTCACTGTGGGAAGCTGTGTGGATCTAGAATTGGCCTCCACAGTCACTTACGGACCCATCGCTAGAGTCTACGCAATTTTTAGAATTTCCTCTTTTTATAATTTTCTTTTTGTAATTTTATCCTGGAAGACAATCTTACTCGGTCATGAGTGATCGCCTACTACTATGCTACCTCCAGTATCAGAGGCAATATGTCTATATACACCAGTTGCTGAGGAACACAAGTGGGAGTGTACTGTTGCACTCATGTCCTACTTGTGGGTTTTCCACAGGCAGCTGCTTGGCCACCCTGTGAACAGAATGCTGGACTAGATGGACCCTTGGTCTGATCTAGCACTGGAGGAGGAAGACGAGGAGGAGGAAGGAACTGTGTTTGTGGGTGGTTGGGGTGCTGTTCCGGACACAGGAAGCAGCAAGGTAGAAGACACAGAAGTGATAAGGGTTGGAGAAGGAGAAATAGTGACAGGGAGAGCTGATAGCAGAGCACCCTATGGAACAGATTGAACAAAAACAGATGTAAGGGAAGAAAGAGTCTCAGATACAGAGATGGAGAGACATAAAAGTGAGAATTAGAAGCCTGAAAGAACACCAAGTTTGACACAAAGTGACCATTAGTGTTACTGTGGAACATAGCAAAGCCAGGAGAATTGTATTCTCATCACCTATTGCTGTTGTTGCTCTACTTATCTTGTCAGCATTGAAGCATAACAGAATTGTCACAGATGGCTGTACCTCTTGCATTTCCTGGCTGTGTGTCTCCAGTGCTTATAATTTCTTGCTCTACGTGTGTGTGTGTGTGTGTGTGTGCATGCACGTGCGCCAACTGAGGATTTATTTATTTAATACATTTTTATACCGCCCAATAGCCGACGCTCTCTGGGCGGTTTACAACAGTTAAAACCATAAAATACAATATAAAATTTAAAACCACAGATTAAAAACAAACTGCAGAGCTAGCAGGAGCAGTTACAATAATGGAGTTAAAAACAACTACAAGATTAAAATGATTAAGATGATTAAAATGCCTGGGAGAATAGAAAGGTCTTCACCTGGCGCCGGAAAGAATACAAAGTAGGCGCCAGGCGAACCTCTTTGGGGAGCTCATTCCATAACCGGGGTGCCACAGCAGAAAAGGCCCTCCTCCTGGTAGCCACCTGCCTCACTTCCTTTGGCAAGGGCTCTCGGAGAAGGACTGCTGATGCAGATCTTAGTGTCCAGGCAGGTACATATGGGAGGAGACAATCCTTTAGATACCCTGGCCCCAAGCCATTTAGGGCTTTGAATGTTAGTCACCAGCACTTTGAATCGGGCCCAGAAACAGACTGGCAGCCAGTGCAGATGAGAAAGCACTGGCATAATATGCTCACGTCGGCCAGTCCCCATTAACAATCTTGCTGCCCTATTTTGGACCAGCTGAAGTTTCTGGACCGTTTTCAAAGGCAGCCCCATGTATAACGCATTGCAGTAATCCAAATGAGAGGTTACCAGAGCATGGATAACTGTAGCTAGGCTATCTCTGTCCAGATAAGGACGTAGTTGGTATATCAGCGTAAGCTGATAAAAGGTGCTCCGTGCCACCGAGTTCACCTGTGCCTCGAGTGACAGTTGTGGATCCAGGAGCACCCCCAAACTACGAACCTGATCCTTCAGGGGGAGTGCAACCCCATCCAGAACTGGTTGAATATCACTTAGCCGGGCAGACGAACCACCCACTAACAGCACCTCCGTCTTATCTGGACTGAGTCTCAGCTTATTAGCCCTCATCCAGTCCATTACCATGCCCAGGCACTGATTCAGAACAGCCACTGCCTCACCTGGATTAGATGAAAAGGAGAGATAGAGCTGGGTGTCATCTGCATATTGATGACACCTCAGCCCACACCTCCAGATAACCTCACCCAGTGGTTTCATGTAGATGTTAAACAGCATAGGGGATAAAATAGAGCCCTGTGGCACCCCATGGCATAACTGCCAAGGGACAGAGCAGTAATCCCCCAGCACCACCTTCTGGGATCGGCCGCCCAAGTAGGATTGGAACCACTGGAGCGCAGTGCCTCCAACTCCCAACCCAGACAACCTATCCAGAAGGATACCATGGTTGATGGTATCGAAAGCCGCTGAGAGGTCCAAGAGAATCAACAGGGTCGCACTCCCCTGACCCTCTCCTGGCAGAGGTCATCCCACAGGGCAACCAAGGCAGTTTCCGTTCCAAAACCAGGCCTGAATCAAGATTGAAATGGATCTAGATAGTCCGTTTTATCCAAGAGTGCCTGGAGTTGACCAGCAACCACCCGCTCAAGCACCTTGCCCAGGAATGGGATATTAGCTACCGGCCGGTAGTTATTAACATCATCCGGGTCCAGGTTAGGCTTTTTGAGGAGTGGCCTAATCACCGCCTCCTTCAAAGAGGCCGGCACCACTCCCTCTCTCAAGGAGGCATCTACAGCCTCCTGGACCCAGCCGGCTATCCCCCTCCTTATTTGATGTAATAAGCCATGACGGGCAAGGGTCAAGCACACAGGTGATCGACCGGACATGGCCAAGCACCTTGTCCGCATCCTCAGGCCTCAATATATCAAGGATATCCCTTGATGCACCTAGTGAAGTAGGCTCTAGTCCACAAAGGCTTCTGCCACAAGACATCTGTTAAACCCTGTGGGACTTGAGGAGAGGGGCAAATGCTGCGAGCAGGACAGGAGTGCAAGTGATGAGGGATGTCCCAGGGAAGCCAGAAGAGACCAGATGTCCCCTTGGAGAGCCCACCTGCAGGCTGCGGGACTTGGGGAGGAAACCCAATCCAAACAAAAGTGCTGAAAGCAGAAGGGACAGTGCCCTCTTGGTCACCGCAGAACCTCGAGGAATGATTTGCTAGCCTCTTGTTGAACTGTGCAGAAAAGGAAGTCTTGGTCCTAAGGACGGACCCAGGACTTGCCCTGGGAATGGCAGCGGGCTTAGTGCTGACTCCTGAGAGAGGGAAAAGGCTGTTGCATAGGCAACCGCAGGAATTTTTTCCAGGGGCAAAGCTGCACAGTTCGTAGTTATATTTTGCATGCATAGCACACGCTGCTACAACACACCTGTGCATTTTCCTTGTGTGTGCTCTTTGTTGCTAAGCATCACATTCCAAGACATTTAGAAGCCTACACAGAGTACAAGTTCATGGTAATTGAACAGCACCAATACAGAAGAGTGTTATTTTCAAGCAGTGACATGGATTCCAACAGACTTTATTTGAAGTGAGGGATAAATAAACATACATCTAAGAACAAGGGGGGGGAACCCAAATGCACAAACACTGTACAGCTGTCTTAAGAATATCATATCATATATTTTGTGGCATCACGGCTCTTATCATAGAATCATAGAAACATAGAGTTGGAAGGGGCCTACAAGGCCATCAAGTCCAACCCCCTGCTCAATGCAGGAATCCAGGTCAAAGCATCCCTGGCAGATGGCTGTCCAGCCGCACCTTGAATGCCTCCAGAGTGGGAGAGCCCACCACCTCCCTAGGTAGTTGGTTCCATTGTCTTATTGCTCTGACAGGAAATTTTTCCTGATGTTTAGGCGAAATCTGGCTTCCTGTAACTTGAGCCCATTATTCCGTGTCCTGCAAACCGGGATGATCGAGAAGAGATCCTGGCCCTCCTCCGTGTGACAACCCTTCAAGTACTGGAAGAGTGCGATCACCTCAGTCTCCTCTTCTGAAGGCTAAACATGCCCAGTTCTTTTAGTCTCTCCTCATAGGGCCTTGTTTCCAGTCCCTTTATCATCGTTGTCCTCCTCTGAACCCTCTCCAGTATGTCTACATCCTTCTTAAAGTGTGGTGCCCCAAACTGGACACAGTACTCAAGATGAGGCTTAACCAGTGCTGAGTAAAGGGGAGTTATCACTTCCCGCAATTTGGAAGCTATACTTCTATGAATGCAGCCCAAAATAGCATTTGCCTTCTTTGCAGCCACATCGCATTGCTGGCTCATATTCAGTTTATGATCTACCACAATTCCAAGATCCTTCTCACTTGTAGTATTGTTGAGCCAAGTGTCCCCCATTCTGTAACTCTGCATTTGGTTTCCTTTCCCTAGGTGCAGCACTTGGCATTTATCCCTATTAAATTTCATTCTGTTGTTTTCGGCCCAGCGCTCCAACCTATCGAGATTGCTTTGAATTTTGTTTCTGTCTTCCAGAGTATTAGCTGTTCCACCCAACTTTGTGTCATCTGCAAACTTGATAAGCATTCCCTGCACCTCCTCATCCAAGTCATTAATTTTATTATTTATTTATTTATTACATTTATTTATTGCACATCTGGCCGGCAAACCAACCACCCTGGGCGATGTACACAAGATAAAAACAGGATAAAATACATTTAAAACAGTATAAAATTTTAAAATCTTAGCCCACCCCATATTCCCACCTGATAATAAAAATGTTGAAGAGCACTGGGCCCAGGACCAAGCCCCGCAGTACCCCACTCGTTACCTCTCCCCAGTTTGAGAAGGTACCATTGATAAGCACTCTTTGAGTCCGATTCTGTAGCCAATTGTGGATCCACCTGATAGTTGTTCCATCCAGCCCACTTTTAGCCAGCTTGCTAATCAGGATATCATGAGGCACTTTGTCAAAGCTTTGCTGAAGTCCAGATATATTATGTCCACAGCATTCCCACAGTCCACAAGGGAGTTTACCCGATCAAAAAATGAGATCAGATTAGTCTGGCAGGATTTGTTCTTGACAAATCCATGCTGGCTTCTAGTAATCACTG
This sequence comes from Shinisaurus crocodilurus, assembly GCA_021292165.1. Classification (NCBI taxonomy): domain Eukaryota; kingdom Metazoa; phylum Chordata; class Lepidosauria; order Squamata; family Shinisauridae; genus Shinisaurus; species Shinisaurus crocodilurus. The sequence continues at coordinate 297,348,438 of CM037878.1, forward strand.
CATTGTTTTCAAGGTGCTTGCAGACTGACTTTTTATAATCTGCTCCAAAAATTTCCCAGGGATTGATGTGAGACTGACTGGTCTATAGTTCCCAGGTTCCTCCTTCTTGCCCTTTTTGAAGATGGGAACAACATTTGCCCTCCTCCAGTCATCTGGCACTTCACCTGTCCTCCATGATTTCTCAAAGATAATAGACAGTGGTTCTGAGAGTTCTTCTGCCAGTTCCTTTATTACTCTAGGATGCAGTTCGTCAGGCCCTGGAGATTTAAACTCGTTCAAAGTAATCAGGTGTTCCTTGACCGTTTGCCTATCAGTCTCAAGCTGCAATCCTGCCCTTACAGTCTGCACTTCAGGTTTGCCAGGGACATAAACTCTCTTTTGGGAGAAGACCGAGCTGAAGTAGGAATTGAACATTTCTGCCTTTTCTTTGTCTTCTGTTATCAATTTGCCATCCTCATTGCGTAGTTGAACCACCATTTCTTTCTTCTGTCTTTTACTATGCATGTATCTGAAGAAAGCTTTCTTGTTGTTTTTAGCATCCCTCGCTAACCTCAGCTCATTCTCAGCTTTAGCCTTCCTGACACTATTCCTGCAGTTCTGTGCTACCTGCCTGTACTCTTCCCTTGTAGCCTGGCCTTCCTTCTACATCCTATATGTGTCCTTTTTTGTTCTCAGGTCATCTCTGAGTTTTTTTGTGAAGCCACACTGGCTTCTTCTGTTGTCCTCTGCCTTTTTTCCTTGTGGGAATTGTTTGCCATTGTGCCTCTAGAATTTCTTTTTTAAAAACTCCCACCCCTCCTGGGCTCCTTTTCTCATTACAGTGCTTGTCAAGGGACCTTGCTTATCATTGTTCTGAGTTTATTAAAATTGGCTTTCTTAAAATCCAGGGTACACGTTTGGCTACACTCAGTTTTTGCTCCCCTTAGAATCAAGAACTCAAGTATAACATGGTCACTTTCCCCCAGAGTTCCCGAAACTGCCACTTTATCCACTAAGTCGTCTCTGTTGGTTAGATTCAGGTCAAGGATAGCCGATCCTCTAGTTCCTTCCTCCACTTTCTGTAGGAGGACGTTATCAGCAACACAGGTCAGGAATTTCTTCGAGGGGCCATGTTTGGCAGAATTTGCCTCCCAACAGATATCGGGAAAATTGAAGTCCCCCATCACTACTACATCATTCCTCCTTGAAACATTGGCAATTTGCTTTTCAAAAGTTTCATCTTCGTCTTCTCCTTGATTGGGTGGTCAGGTAGTAGACTCCAACCGCCATGTTAGTCTTATTCTTTGCCCCCTTTATTTTAACCTAGATGCTCTCAATGGGGCTGCCCGGCTCATCTTCCTGTATCTCTGTGCAGAGATAGGTACATATTTTTAACATACAGCACAACTCCACCTCCCTTTCTGTTGCTTCTGTTCCTTTTGAAAAGGTTATATCCTTCAATTGCAGTATTCCAGCCATGGAAGTCATCCCACCAGGTTTCAGTTATACCTATCAAGTCGTATTTGCCCTCATGTATCAAGAGTTCAACTTCGTTCTGTTTGTTGCCCATACTCTGGGCATTAGTATAGAGACATCGAAGACTATGTGCTTTATATTCCAACTTTCTTCCTACATTTTGTGGTAGTCTATCATTGGGCACCGCTGGAGCTGTTCTCTCCGTTGTGGCACAGAGGCCTTCTTCCACTGTTACCCCCGAGTTTATGTCTCCCTCCCCTGTTGGATTCAGTTTAAAGCCCTCCTGATTAAGTTCCTCATGCTGTGGCCAAACACATACTTCCCAGTCCTTGTGAGGTGCGACCCATCCTTTGCCAGCAGTCCATTTTCCAGGAAGTGTAGCCCGTGGTCCCAGAATCCAAATATCTCGCGTCGGCACCACCTTTGTAGCCAGTCATTCACTTGGAGTATTTTTCTTTCCCTTTCTATTCCTCTTCCAAGTACTGGAAGGATGGATGAGAAGACTATCTGGACCCCAAAGTTCTTGAATTCCCTTCCCAACTCTTCAAAGTCTGATGTGATTTCTTCGTAACTCTGCTTGGCAGTATCATTTGTACCCACGTGGAAGAGAAGAAAGGGGTATGTGTCGGTGGGCTGTATGAGCCTCGGCAGTTATTCTGTCACATCTTTAATCCGTGCCCCGGGGAGACAGCACACCTGGCGAGTCCATGGGTCTTCGTGACATACTTTGGCTTCGATCCCCCGCAGGAGGGAGTCTCCCACTACTAGTACTCTTCTCTTTCTCTTGCTGTAGGCCTTTGATTGCCTCCACTTGACTGACCTTCAGCCTCTTGCTCGCTGTCACGTTGGGTGCCCGGTAATTCATCCTCTGCAGGCTGTCCTTCAGTCTCTGCCTCAAGTATCTGAAAGCGGTTCCATAGCTCCACTGCTTCCACAGGCGCAGAATGTCTTCCAGTTCTTCTGCTCCTAATAGTCACCCTTTTCCAGGGAGTTCCCCCTCCATTGTTTTCCCTTGCCTCAGCAGTCTCAGACTCTGCCTCATCCTGCCGTTGCCCTTCTGGCTCCTGTTCTACGCTTTGCTGATGTAGATCCACCGTTCTGTCTAAGAATTCTTCAATTTCTCTTATACTCCTGAGGGTTGACACTTGCTGCTCCAGTCCTCTGACCTTTTCTTCCAACAGCGTGACCAGCTTGCACTTGTTGCACGTGCTAGGCTATGTTGATCTCCGGCAGGAAAACAAACATTGCACACACATTGCAGGTCACCACCACTGCAGATTCCTTTCCTTCCATAGTTCTCAGTTCCCCTTATGTTTCTGCCTTTCTTTTTGTACTGGAATGGCTGGTGCCTTGTCCTGCCTTCCCTGGATGTTAACAACAGAGTCCCTCTGGTCTATAAGGGCATGTTACTAGAACAAACAAACAATCTAGAAAATTTCTTAGGGACCTCCCCCTTGACCTCCCCTGCTGAACTATGCTGCCAAACTCCTGTTTGCTCTCCCTGTTCGCTCGCTCTGTTCGCTTGCTCTCTGGGAGCCTGCTTGCCTATCACAGCCCCCACAACAGCTGGAGCCTCTCTCATGTGCTTCTGCTCAGCTGGGAGTCAGGAACAGAATCATAACATTGACAACTTCACATGACTCGTCCTAGAATGATTTCCCTCATCTTGGAAACACTGGGGAACTCTCTCTAGAACAGTCTTCCCAAACCTGGGGCACTCCCAATGTTTTTGGACCACAACCCCAGCATTATGGACCATTGGCCATGCCGGCTGTGGCTGATGGGAGCTGAAGTCCAAATCATCTGAAGGGCACCGGGTTGGGGAAGGCGGCTCCAGAGAACAGCAGTGCAGCCTGTGGGGAGTGTCTCTAGGAGTCTGCTTGATCTGGTTTTCAGGTTCTAGAGGAGCCTGGACTACTCACTTTACTTTTCACATTGTTACCAGCCGCTTTTTACGACATTTGTATGGCTTGAGTTTGAACTATAGCAATCTTCTTTTGGAATTGCATATTTTTCTTGAACTGTACTCTTGGTGTATGGTTGGACATTAAAAAAGAAGAAGCCCTGATAGCATCAGAGGTCTGCCATTTCTGGTAGATCTAGTGGATGAGTAGCGATAAGCCCTTAACAGTGATAAGGCCGCTGAGAAATTTGTATACCAGGTCTACTCCTCTGCTGTTTCTCCATGGGTAGAGTTAGGGTCCAGGCAGTGGGTGGGTCTGCACGTCATGCTAAGCCACCCTGAGAATAAGCCACAGTGGGAGTGGTTGGCTGTTCGCAGAGCAACCCACAGTATGCCCGACAGACGATCAGGCTTGCCATGGCTTGTTCTCCCGCTCCTTCCCCCTCAGTCTTCCAGCTGGCTCCAGCATGTATCCCATGAACTTTTACGGCAGAACCCATCTCGTCTCCTCGCCCCAGCCCCAGCCCTGCTGCAATCGTCACCCCTTTTGGTTTGCCACCTTTTTTTTCTTTTCGGTGCTTGTTATTCCCCTCCCCATTCTTTCACAAGTGTGCAAGAGCACACTTTCACCTGTCCGATATATGTAGTCTTGCCTGGTCAATGTCCTTGTATATTGCAGCTGTCAAAGGGAGTGCCAAACTGGAGTAAGTAACATACAAGGAAATTGACAAGATGAGGCTGCATATACAGTAGGCTGATTTGCGCACAGTTGCAAAGGTCCATGGGAGAAAAAATAGCAAGAGAAAGGAGGGATTCAGAAGTACCAAAATTGGGGGGAAAGGTAAACTGAGTAAGTGCACCAAAAGGGCCCCCAATATCTCCCCTGTGGGAATGTAATCCTCTTGCTTTTAAGTTTGAGCAGGGGGTTGGACTCGATAGCCTTGCAGGCTCCTTCCAACTCTATGATCTATGAATCTATGAAGTGTTGAACTGACATTTCTCAGTGCCAACTAGTCCAGAAATTGGAGTTATTAACTTCCCCCGCCTTTTCGCAGCTCCTTTGTGAAGCAGTTACTGCAGGCATGCACATTTCCCCTCCACTTACTTCCCAGCCCTTAAATCTGCACAAATATTCCCAACAGTTAAAAAAACACACACCTTAGAGGGTGGCTGAATGGGAAAGGCAAATGGGATGCCCGCACCAGCAGTACTTACACCTGCCCCCCCCCCCCATGGGGCCTCATCCACTCTATACCATGCAGCCACCTTCTAAGGGTTTTGTTTTTTTTAACTGTCAGGGAGATTTGCGCACATCCACTGAAGTGCAGTAACGGCAGCAGTAACTGCTCTGAAAAGGAGCTGCGAAAAAGGTGGTGGTGGCGGCGGCGGCGGCGGGAGTTAATAACTCCCAATTCTAGACTAGCTGGAGACTAGGGGAAGTGTTGAAAAGGTGGAGGGCACTGAGAAGCATCAGTTCAACACCTACAAGCGAGAGGATTTCAGTGCCAAGAAGGAGATATTGTTTCCCCCCACTTTTCATAGATTTCATCTTTGGTGCACTTACTCTATTTGCCTCCCCCCCACCCCATTTTCAGCACTTCTGAATTGCAACACCGGGTCCCGCATTTCTCTTGCTGTTATTTCTCCCGTGGTCCTTCGTAACTGTGTGCAAGTCAGCCTACATGCCGCCTCACCGTGTCAATTTCCTTGTAGGTTACCTGCTGCACTTTGGCACTTCCTTTGAGGGCTGCAATGTATAAGGTTACAGAATGGGGGACACTTGGCTCAACAATACTACAAGTGAGAAGGATCTTGGAATTGTGGTAGATCACAAACTGAATATGAGCCAGCAATGCGATGTGGCTGCAAAGAAGGCAAATGCAATTTTGGGCTGTATTAATAGAAGTATAGCTTCCAAATCGCTGGGAAGTGATAATTCCCCTTTACTCGGCACTGGTTAGGCCTCATCTTGAGTACTGCGTCCAGTTCTGGGCACCTCACTTTAAGAAGGACATAGACAAACTGGAGAGGGTTCAGAGGAGGGCAACAAGGATGATAAAGGGACTGGAAACAAGGCCCTATGAGGAGAGACTGAAAGAACTGGGCATGTTTAGCCTTCAGAAGAGGAGACTGAGGGGAGATATGATCACACTCTTCCAGTACTTGAAGGGTTGTCACACAGAGGAGGGCCAGGATCTCTTCTCGATCATCCCAGTTTGCAGGACACGGAATAATGGGCTCAAGTTACAGGAACCTAGATTCCACCTAAACATCAGGAAAAATTTCCTGACTGTCAGAGCAATAAGACAATGGAATCAACTACCTAGGGAGGTTGTGGGCTCTCCCACTCTGGAGGCATTCAAGGTGCAGCTGGACAGACATCTGTCAGAGATGCTTTGACCTAGATTCCTGCATTGAGCAGGGGGTTGGACTCGATGGCCTTGTAGGCCCCTTCCAACTCTACTTTTCTATGATTCTATGATTCTAAGGACATTGACCAGGTGAGACTATACACATTGGACAGATGAAAGTGCACTCTCTTGCACACTTGTGAAAGGAGGGGAAAAAATAATGATTAAAAAATTACGAATACATCTGCATACTCCCAAAGCATTGATTTTTTTTTTAAAAGGTGGCAAACAATTGACAGTTTCCAAAGTGTCGTTTGGGCATCGGCGGAGGGGCAGTCACCGATGAGGGAGGCGGCACTGGCGAAATTGTGAAGAGTGGCACGGGCTTTTTTGCTGCTCTTGCCAAGTGGCTCTGTAGCCAATCCCAGCAACCCACAGTAAAATCACTCCCCCGGGTTCAGACGACACAACAACCCATGACAATGGGTATGAACAAGCCTACAACAAGCCATGGGTTCTCAGGGTGGCTTGTTCATGAAAATTAAGCCACCCTGTGGAGAACGCGCTGGGTTCGCATGACATGACAACCCACCATGGTTGGCTGCCCATGGTGGGTTGTTGCGCCATGCGAACTCAGTCAATGTCTTTCCACCCGCAGCTTAAACCCTCAGTTCTTTCCATGACTCCCTTCACCCCTGTAATGGCCCTTTGGGCCAAATGTCATTACAAGGTTGAAGGGCATGGTGAATATTTGGATGGGGCAGGGCCTGCTCAGCTCTGCTCTCCAGGCAACGCATAATAGATTCAGGTACCTTCACAAGAGGTTTCTTTATTTCTACACTACATGAGAAAACACTAACTTCTGCGTGGCACATGGTCTCAGCCCCAAGGCCGACACAACAAGAGAGATGGGGAGAGGTTCCACTTGGCCTCCTGCAAGAGCTAAAAATGGCAGGTCCTCTTAAAGCTAAATAGATATCACAACTAGCTGTACTAGCCCTTAATAAATTGCACTGCTACTACGAGAAATTTCACAGCCCCGTCTGCATTTCCTGAAAGCATCAACACTGGAATACAGTGCAGAATTGTCATACACTGCACTCTCTCTCTCTCTCTCTCTCTCTCTCTCTCTCTCTCTCTCACACACACACACACACACACATACACACACGCAAAATGGGAATAACAACACTGGGCTACTTTGTAGGACTTGTGAACCCACACTTTCTCAGATCTCCTGCAATATGGGTGTAATAGTGATGAACTTTATCTGCATGCCTTGTCAGGTAATTTTTAAAATGTTTATAAATGCAGAAAATAAATTATTAACAAGACCTGAGTTAGAAAGATCATGAACGCCTGTCTTTGCTGCTGCCTTTTTTTTGGGTAGACGCACCACTGCCCAAACCCAGCCACACGAAACTCCTGGATTTCTAAATTGTTTTTCTTTATGAGGCTGCAATTACTTCCTGACAGAGAAGACCCCCAAAAGGCTCAACATACCTAGAAGGCTTAACACACCCAGATAGTGCTGTATCTTTGTCTATGACTTCATTCATTGGCTAAAAACACTGAAAGATGGGAGCAGGCTAGTTTCTCACAAAATGAATAGGCAGAATAGTGGCTGCACATTTTGCCTTTTATCTCAGGTTCTCCAAGGGTTAGAGACTTGCTTTAAAAAAAAAATAAAAAAAAAAAAGCAAAAAGCTGGGAATCTGGAGATTATGGCTCATTCACAGGGGGTCAACTGCCCCTCCTTGCCCCTAGCTGTGGAGGCCCATGAGCGAGGATGAAATTTGGAATGCAAATCCTTTCCCTTTCATTCTCTTTCAGCACTTTCTCAGCCTTTGAGAAAGGCTAATCTCTAAGCTAGACTACTGCAATGCAATCTACGTGGGGCTGCCCTTGAAGACTCTTCAGAAACTGCAGCTTGTGCAAAATGTGGCAGCCAGACTTCTCACTGGGACCAGAAGGTTCGAACATATAACACCAGTTCTGGCCTGCTTGCACTCGATGCCAATATGCTTCCGAGCTGAATTCAAGGTGCTGGTTTTAACCTATAAAGCCCTCCACAGCTTAGGACCACAATACTTGATGGAACGCTTCTCCCAACCACAATCTACCCGGACACTGTGCTCAACATCTGGGGCCCTCCTCTGACTGCCACCTCCAAGGGAGGCTCGGTTGGTGGCAACAAGGAGGAGGGCCTTCTCAGTGGTGGCCCCCGCAACTTTGGAATAAGCTCCTCACTGAGGCCCACCTGGTGCCAAGTTTACTATCTTTTTAGTGTCAGGTTAAGACTTTCCTCTATGCCAAGGCATTTACGGTAATATGTAAGAGTTGAAAATAGCACATGGGGGTGGGAGGGGTCAGCTGCAAGCTTAGCTTATTACGGTAACTGTTTAGTATTTGTCATTTTAAATTTGGTTTTAAACTTTAAAATGAAATTGTATGTTTTTGTTATCTGTATTTCATTACGTGTGTTATTGTTTTTTTTTTTTAATGAATTGCTATAAACTGCCCCGAGAGCTTCGGCTATGGGGTGGTACAGAAATAAAATAAAATAAAATAATAATAATAATAATAATAATATATTTGCGGGTGGAAGCATAGGGTTTAAAGGTGCTGTCATGTACCAACATTAACAGCCCAATCCTATGCATGTTTACAGGGTGGGATGGGGGGGGGTGGAGTTAAGCCACAAAAAACCAGTGTACATAAGGAATGCATCTTCCCTTGTGATGGAATCACACACTTACTTGGAAGTAAGTAGCAACAAATTACTTCTCAGCAAACATGCACAGAATCAAGCTTAAGACAGTAATCCTATGCACCATTATTTGGCAGTAAATGTGAATTTAAAAAATGTTATGGAACAAAAACAGATACAGACATTCATGTAAATACATTTGTCAACACCTGCATTTAAAACCTGTCTCCATCATGCCAGCATCATGGAAACTTAAAAAGCTGCAGTCTGATGCACACTTCCTTAGGAGTAAAAGCAAGTCATAAGAACATCAGAAGAACCCTGAGGCTGGATCAGACCCAGGACCGGTGCAAGGCAGTTTGGTGCCCTAGGCAAGATCAGATATTTAGCGCCCCCCCTTCCAACTGGAGAGCACTGTATTTTTTTTCAAGGCATTTCTGGCACCCCTTTTAGCCCTGCGCCCTAGGCAGCTGCCTAGTTGGCCTAATCATGGTAGCACCGGCCCTGATCAGACCCAGGGTCCACCTGGTCCAGCATTCTGTTCACACAGTGGCCACCCAGCTGCCCACGGGATCCCACAAGCAGGGATTCCACAAGCAACAGCACCCTCCCACCCATGTTCCCCAGCAACTGGTGCACATGGGCATACTGCCTCTGATACTGGAGGAAACACACAGCCAATCAGGACTAGTAGCCAGCAATGGCCTTCTCCTCCATGAATTTGTCCAATCCCCCTTTAAAGCCATCCAAATTCACATCCTGTGGAAGTGAATTCCATAATTTAACTATGCGCTGTGTGAAGAAGTGCTTCCTTTTATCTGTCCTGAATATTCCACCATCAGCTTCATGGGATTACCCCACTGGGTTCTAGTATTATGAAAGAGGGAGGAAAATGTCTCCTTATCCGCTTTATGCACTACCAGGCATAACTCTGTACACCTCTATCATGTCTCCCCTTACTTGCCTTTTTTCTAAGCTAAACAACCCCTAAAGAATGTGACCTTTCCTCATAGGGGAGTTGTTCCATCCCTTTGATCATTTTAGTTGCCCTTTTCTGCACTTTTTCCAACTCTACAATGTCCTTTTTTAGGTCCAGTGACCAGAACTGTACATAGTATATTCTAAGGGCATTAGAATATGGGGGGGGGGGGGGAGGAAGTTGTATCCAAGAAGAGCCCTCTGTGGAGCAAGGGGCACCTGTGAACAGATGTGTTTTCTGCAAATGAGGAGAGCAGAGGGACTGGTCATGTCTCAGAGTCAGACTATAGTATGTGTTTGTTTTAGATCTGGGCTTTTGTATCTTTTAATTTGTGTCTCTCTTGAGGGGCTTTTAAAGTAATTGGAGGCCTGTTGACTGCTGTTGTCTTTTAATATCCTTCAGCCTCCCCATTTATGACAGTGGAGCATGACTGGGATTTACTCTGCACACACACACGACACCCCCCACCCCTTCCCTCGCTACCGCTGACCTCTCTTTCTGCTGTGGATGCTGCTTTCTGTTGCTCTAGCGCTCAGCAATACAGAGCTGGCACTGGAGTAACAAGGTGGGTTTTTAAAAAAATCTTAGGCAAATTTGGCTTGGGGAATCTCAATGGACAGCCACTTTACAACAGAGAATTCTGGGTCCTGCACAGGAGACCAAATACATCCATTTAGGGGAGGCAGGGAGAGCGTTCCTTACCAAAAAAAACCCTCCCTCCCTGTGCCCTCGGCTGCCTTCTGAGTTGCTCTGAGTCACTGGGTCTGGGGGAATGTTTGAGCATTTGCAGTCACCACACATGCTCAGTGTAGCCCCCCATCCAGGAATGGAGGATTCCGGAGACTGAGAACACAGACAGGGGAAGAAGAGGAAGCGACTGCTCACCAGATATAATTACATGACACGTTTTGCTTGAGGTCGGGGAAGACCGGGAAAGGCAGGGGGCTGCCTTCCCCCTTGTGCATAATATTGGGCCACTCCTGGTTGCATGTGCCCAAATCTGAATCCAGCTCATTGTATTTTGTTTGAAACTGTAAGTTGCACGGGAACACTAATGTGTCAGCAAAGGTGTGGGGTATAATTCACCCAAACCAACAAGCAAACAAACACGGCTTGGCCCTGTGGCTTAACGACTTGGTACCCAGGCACCCAAAGGTCTGCCTCCCGCCACACGAACCAGCCCCAACCTCACAGTCTTCCCCAGAGTCCCTTCTCGATGTCCCCTGTGGATGGTGACTGCACAAGGGCCTTCTTGGTTGTGGCACCTCCCATGCGCAACTGCAGTTCTCCTGGCACCAAACCTAATTGCTGCCGCTGTTATTATTTCTGCCCTGCCTTTCTACAGGACTATCCAAACTGGCTTACAATAATAAAATATTAAAACAACAACATCGTAACAAAAGCAAAATAAAATGACACTAAATCTTAAAACAAAACATGCTAACACAGGCAAAAACAACCAGCTAAAACAACAGCACCATGATTAATAGTAAGGGCATTAAAATAGCCACTGAAATTACAGTGATAGGGCCAGGCATTGGCATACCTCTCTTGGGAGCTTGTTCCAGATCCTGCCACCACAACTGAAGAAAGTCTTTCCCAGGTGCTTACCCACCATGCATCTGAAGTGGGATAAAATTACTTGGCAGCCTTGTGTGGGTGGAAACAATTCTTTCCTTTGGTGGGGAGAGACAATGCTTCAGATGCTGGTCTCAGGCAATTTAGGGCTGTAAAAGTCAGAGTCATCCCCTAGAATTGGGCCCAGAAGTAAACTGGCCACCAGGCACACTGGTAAAAGGTCAGAGTACTACAGTACATATATCTAGTCTTCCAGCTCCACTCAGGGCCACATTCTGAGCCAATGGAAGATTCTGGCCTGTCTTCAAGGGCAGCCTTACACAGAGCACATTACAGTGATCTAGCCTGGGGGTGATAACAGCATAAATGCCTTTTCTGAGCCAGGGAGAGGCATTGGGTAGGTTTGCACATCACGCTAACCCACCCTGGCAATAAGCCACAGTAAGGCTGGCGGTTTTGAGAACAGAGGATAGAGGATCAGGCTCACCATGGGCTGTTCTCCCCTCCCGCCCCTTCGATCCTCCAGGGGGCATCCCAGGACGCACCACGGCAGGACCGACCTGTCTTCCCCTCCCTGCTGTGATTGCAAGCCATTTTGGGGGCTTTTCCTCTTCAAAACTCCCCCCTTTTTGGAGATTGCATTTCGCAATCTGCGATTTGACAGCCCCTCCGAAGTGCCCAAGTAGCACATTGGAGGGGCTGTCACTGGTTGACCACTCTTTTTAAAAAAAAATTCACACCCCAAATTTGCTTTCCCTTGACAGCTCACCTTTTGACAGCTGTCAAGGGAAAGCAAAGGTGGGAGGAACCTATTGGGTAAATGTCCAGGCTTGGCACCTGCTGGCAACCCTGCCCCTGTCCAGGGTTGGCACTTCGACAGCAGGTGCCCCCCAGGACATTTCCTAGGTGAGGCTGCCCTTTTTTGGACCCACACAAGTGCACTCCTCCACAGTAGCGCAAGTCCAAGTATTTCTTTTTTTTAAAAAAACCATACCCAAAATATTTGTGATATTTTGGGGCCAAAAAAAAGAAAGGGGTGGCCAACCACTGACAGCCCCTCCAATGTGCTGCGTGGGCACTTTGGAGGAGCTGTCACTGGCAGCAGCCTGGGCGAGATCACCAAGAGCAGCAAGGGGTGGGGTTTTTTTTGCAGCTCTTGACTTGTGCTTCACTCACGGCTGAACTTTACCCGTGGTGGGATCCGTCACCTGGGTTCAGATGACCCCTAGGACAGCCCATAGGTTCTCAGGGTGGCTTGAAAACAAAACAAGCCGCTGTGGGTAAACCATGGCTACTCGCCCACGATGGGTCGTTGCGTCGTCCAAACCAGGTCATTGTTTACCCTCTCTCATCACACTATCTAGCTGGTTTTAACCAACCATTTAAATGGATTTTACTTGCCCTGCTGCGCAAATTATTTTATGATTTTTTAGTTTTATTTGTATGTTATTCTTGTTTTATTTTGTATTTTTACAGACTGAATTACTGTTAGCCCCCCTGGGAATTTATTTACTGAAGGGTGGTTTTGTATCTTCACTTTCAAGGGAGAGAATGGTCAGTCAGCTGTAGGCCACTGGAACTACCTGCTGCAGCTCAAACACACCCATTGTTTCTCTTGCAAAAGTCTTTTGTGATTTATGTTTGATCTAAGACTAACCAGAATGCTCATCCATTGTTTGCTGCCCTTTTCATTAAATTTTAACACTTTGGCATCACTGATCACAGGAGCATTTCTTTTCACTTTGCAAAACCAGAATTCACCAGGCAATGAAGCAACAGGGAAGGTGGCTAGAATGTAGGCGGAGGAAGACTCGTGCGGAGTCTGACCAAGCGCAAGTCACAGCTCACTGTCGAGCCAGTTCTGTGGCAGTGATGGTGGTAAAGAGGGGGATCTTTTCCTGCAGGGCTGCATTTTCCCAGTGTTGTCCAGGAGAGCTTTTCCAAGTTGTTTCTGAGCTTTTCCCTTTTGCAATCTGGGCCAGGGAGAGAGATGGTGGAACCCTTGGTAACACCCTGTGACAAGGTTGCGAGATACTTAGAGGATAAAGTCCCTTGCATCTGTCATGACTTGGACACCACGGTTAATGCAGCCCTATCAGTAGAGGCATCCTGAGCACCGACTGGGATGGTTTTATTGGATTACTTTCTGTTGCTGAGGCCTGAGGGTGCAGACAAGGTGCTTGGCCAAGTCAAAATAAAACAAGACCTTTGCCCTTCATGGCTTATTACATCTAACAGGGAGGGGATATCTAGCTGGATCCAGGAGGTTGTCAACTCCTCCTTGAGAGAGGGAGTGGTGCCAGCCATTTTAAAGGAGGCAGTTATTACACCACTCCTGAAAAGGCCTAACATGGAACCAGATGTTAACAACTACAGACCAGTTGCTAATATTTATTTTTATTTTATTTATTATATTTATATCCCACCTTTTTCCCTGCAAGGAACCCAAGGCGGCTTACATAATTCTCCTCCTCCTCTCTCCATTTTATCCTCACAACAATCCTGTGAGATAGGTTAGGCTGAGAGTCAGTGACTGGCCCAAAGACACCCAGTGACTAGAACCCAAATCCCAGGCCAACACTCTCACCACTACACCACACTGGCTCTCATAGCCCCTTTCTGGACAAGGTGCCTGAGCAGGTGATTGCTGGCCAATTCTAGACACCCCTGAATGAAACTCATTAGCTAGATCCACTTCAATCCAGTTTCAGGCCTGGATTTGGAGTGGAAACTGCCTTGGTCATCCTGTGTGGTGACCTTTGTTAAGAGAGCGAGACAGGGGGAGTACAACTGGGTTAGAATCATAGAATCATAGAAAAGTAGAGTTGGAAGGGGCCTACAAGGCCATCAAGTCCAACCCCCTGCTCAATGCAGGAATCTAGGTCAAAGCATCTCTGACAGATGCCTGTCCAGCTGCACCTTGAATGCCTCCAGAGTGGGAGAGCCCACGACCTCCCTAGGTACCGTAGTTGATTCCATTGTCTTATTGCTCTGACAGTCAGGAAATTTTTCCTGATGTTTAGGTGGAATCTAGGTTCCTGTAACTTGAGCCCATTATTCCGTGTCCTGCAAACTGGGATGAACGAGAAGAGATCTTTGCCCTCCTCTGTGTGACATCCCTTCAAATACTGGAAGAGTGCGATCATATCTCCCCTCAGTCTCCTCTTCTGAAGGCTAAACATGCCCAGTTCTTTCAGTCTCTCCTCATAGGGCCTTGTTTCCAGTCCCTTTATCATCCTTGTTGCCCTCCTCTGAACCCTCTCCAGTTTGTCTATGTCCTTCTTAAAGTGAGGTGCCCAGAACTGGACGCAGTACTCAAGATGAGGCCTAACCAGTGCCGAGTAAAGGGGAATTATCACTTCCCGCGATTTGGAAGCTATACTTCTATTAATACAGCCCAAAATTGCATTTGCCTTCTTTGCAGCCACATCGCATTGCTGGCTCATATTCAGTTTGTGATCTACCACAATTCCAAGATCCTTCTCACTTGTAGTATTGTTGAGCCAAGTGTCCCCCATTCTGTAACTCTGCATTTGGTTTCCTCTCCCTAGGTGCAGCACTTGGCATTTATCCCTATTAAATTTCATTCTGTTGTTTTCGGCCCAGCGCTCCAGCCTATCGAGGTCACTTTGAATTTTGTTTCTGTCTTCCAGAGTATTAGCTGTTCCACCCAACTTTGTGTCATCTGGTTGATTCTCTTGGACCCCTCAGAGGCTTTCGATCCCCCCCCCCCATCCTTCTGGATAGCCTATCTGGGCTGGGAGCTGGAGGTACTGCACTGCAGTGGCTCCACTTCTACTCGGATGGCCAATTCCAGAAGGCGGCGCTGGGGGACTGCTGCTCCGTGCCCTGGCAGCTATGCCAGGGGGCACCACGGGCTCTCTTCTGTCCCCTATGCTCTTCAACATATGCATGAAACGACTGGGGGAGGTTATCTGGAGATACAGACTGAGGTGCCACCAACATGCGGACGACACCCAGCTCGATCTCTCCTTTTCATCACATCCAGGTGAGGCAGTGGCTGTTCTGAATCAGCGCCTGGGTGCGGTAATGGGACTGGATGAGGGCCAATAAACTGAGACTCAATCCCGACAAGACGGAGGTACTGTGGGTGGGTAGTTCTTCCTGGATGAGTGATATTCAGCTTGTTCTGGAGGGGGTTGCACTCCCCCTAAAGGAACATGTTTGTAGTTTGGAGGTGCTCTTGGATCCAGCACTGTCACTGGAGGCACAGGTGGCCTCAGTGGCATGGGGCTCCTTTTATCACCGGGGGCTACAATTCTATCTGGACAGAGATGGCATAGCTGCAGTTATCCAGGCTTCAGTAGTCTGTTGTCTGGATTACTGCAATATGTTATAGATGGGGCTGCTTTTGAAAATGGTCCAGAAACTTCAGCTGGTTCAAAATAGGACAGCGAGATCGTTTATGGGGACTGGCCAATATTAACATATTATCCCAGCACTTTATGATATGCACTGGCTGCCAGTCTTGCTTCCAGGCCCAATTCAAAGTGCTGGTATTAACCTACAAAGCCCTACAGGGCTTGGAGCCAGGTTACCTGAAGGACCATCTCCTTCGAAATACACCGGCCCGGACGCTAAGATCATCCTCGGAGGTCCTTCTCTGGGTGCCCCTGCTGAATGAGATGAGGTGGGTGGCTACTAAGGAGAGGGCCTTTTTGGTGGTGGCACCCCAGTTGTGGAATGCCCTCCCCAGAGAGACTCACCTGGCACCTACTTTGTGATGTTTTTGGTGCCAGGTGAAGACCTATTTTATTTCCCCCGGCTTTTTCAGTCCTTCAGTTTTAAAAATGGCATTAGTGGGTTGTTAGATCTTTGCGCTGCTGCTGGCTTTTACCTTCTACTTTGGTTTTATTCTATTTTAATATATAAATTAAAATTATATAAAGGTTTTTATATTGTGTTTTACTATGTTATTGTATTTTATGGTTTACAGTTTTGTTTTGTGAACCGCCCAAAGAGCTTCAGCTATTGGATGGTATAGAAATGAAATGAAATAAGTCAGTCAAATTTTCTGTTTGCTGCCTGGAGCAGGCATGGAGCATCTGCCAATCTGGAAGCGAACATCTTGCACTCAGGCTGCCAACTGATGGCCGAGGTGCCTGGGCAGTGCCTTTGTCCTCCTGGGGAAGGCTCCAGAGATAGAGTGGAGACCTGACATGTGAACTATGCCACAGTAGATATGTACGCAGTGGCTTTCAGGGGTTGCTACTTGGGACAATATTTTTCTGCAGTTTTAACTGTATGATCTAAACCAAAAGCTTCAGCTCCAGAAAAAGTAGCCCATTCCAGCCACAGCAGTCTATCTGGCGATCTAGCCCTGTGCCTGTGGATGAGAATGAGAAGATTGGCTATAAACATTCAGACTAGATGGACAAAAACAAACCTAAGCCTGGACACTCATTTATTTTAAAACTAACCCGATTGATGAATCTCACTAGACAGAAACAGTTTCCTTATTTATTTATTTAATTTATTATATTTATACCCCACCTTTTTTCCTGCAAGGAACCTAAGGCGGCTTACATAATCCTCCTCCTCCATTTTATCCTCACAACAACCCTGTGAGGTAGGTTAGGCTGAGAGTCAGTGACTGGCCCAAAGTTACCCAGTGAGTTTTATGGCCGAGCGGGGACTAGGACCCAGATTTCCCAACTCCCAGTCCAGCACTCTCACCACAATGCCACACTGGCTCTCCTTAGATTTTATACTACCCTGACGGTGCTTTGAACGGGTTGCTTCTTGTTTTAATCATTAATTTGATTGGTTTCTGGGTGTAACAACCCTTTACCCTCTGGGATGCACGTGAAAGTGAATGGGCTTGCTTAGAGACTGTTGCTGTGATGCTGTCCATTTAGCTTATCCTGAGAAATACCTCATCACTGGTCATCACTCTACATTGGGGGCTCTGCCTGACCATGAACCCACACCCAAACCAATCCTCAAGGCTCTGTGCATGCTGCATGGATCACCTGGGAGGATGCAGCTGGGCCAGACGAAATTCACCCAGCACACCTGCCTGCGCCTCAGTAATGCAAGCTAGGCTGCCCCCCCCGAAAGCTGATTCGCAATCCCTACTTCTTCCCTCCATTTAGCTCTTTTCCCAGGAGAGGCGAGAGAAGGGAATCACCTTTCTTCTAGTGGAAATATCTGTTGTCTATTTATAGTGATAGGCCAAACTACATGTTATAGAGATTTATAGATCATAGAGTTGGAAGGAGCCTAGAAGGCTATCGAGTCCAACCCCCGGCTCAATGCAGGAAACTAGAGGAGGGGTCTCCCATCCAAGTAATAACCAGGCTTGACCCTGCTTAGCTTTCCACACTCAGACAAGCTGAGCCGGCGTGAGCCTCAGGTCTGTAACATGTTTATGTTAAACATGCATTTTTAGAAGCTCAGAACTGGCCACTTTCTTTTTTTCAGAAGTAGTGGGCCGCTGATCTGGACTGGGACTATAGCGTGTGAGTGACAGAAAGGTGTTTAACTCTTTCCTCCCTGTGCTGTTTCCCCACCGAAAATCGCCTTCCAGCTGCTATTTGCACCCAAAGGTTGTGCTTGCAGTAAACAGCCCCTTCAGGGGAAATAGCAGCTGCAGGGCAGAGTGGCAGGTGGGGCTTGGCAGGACACTGAAGTGTGTGCGCGTGGGGGGGGGGGATTTAATTGCAATCACTGCAGACCTGATCCAGATCATGGTCCTCACAGCTGCTACTTCTGAAACAAGGTGGACAATGCTAAACCCTTAAAAAAAAAAAAGCATGCCCAATGTAACATGCTGTTTGCCCCCCTGTAGACTGCGCCTGGGTGGCACCCCTAGTGAAAAGCAGTTCAAACTGTACCCACCCACCCACCCACTCACCACCAGCACCGCGACCTGTGCCATCTGGGGAGGGTGTGTGTGTGTGTGTGTGTGCTGTTGTTGTTTTTTGGAAGCTTGACTTGACTTTGATTTTCCAGGCTGTTCCTTATTCCCAGGCTGGGTCAAGGGCTGTTGAAAAGCCAGAGTACTTGCGGAAGCCTTGAAAAAGACCAGCAAGGCTGACACTTCCTCCCATAGCAAGGCCCACCACTGGACTTTCTGCTTTTTAACCATGTGAAATATTACTTGCTTGAAGGATGCATGTCCCCTTTTCCTGTACTAAAGTGCAATTTCCCAGTTAAAGAAAAGAAAAGGGAACAATGCTGCGCACAGATTCCACACTCTCGCTTGCAGCAAAGCCGCTAGCCACTTTTCCGTCCCATGGAGACAGGCTCTGGAGTTGGGGCTCCTGCAGCATGCTGCTATGGGGGACATCTGTGATTTTCTCCCTCACATAATGTCACAGACATTGGCAGCATAAGGACAGGGCTGCAGTCAGCCAAAAGGAAAAGCTGTTCCAGAGGGCTGCAGTTCTGTGAAGGGCAATACCACGGGCCGCTATTATAACTGTTTTGGGTGCATTATAGGAAATGAAGCGTAGAATAGCAAGAGACAAACAAATATGCATCATACATTCCGCATCCTGAAAAACAACTGGAAAAAACCCACAGGAAACTGAATAAGAGTTACATTAGCAAGGGTGAGTATGAAGGAAACCACCCTGCTAGTTTTAACCCTGAAGGGCCGTATATAAAATGTGAAAATAAATAAAGCAAAGATTTCATAGAATCATAGAAAAGTAGAGTTGGAAGGGGCCTACAAGGCCATTGAGTCCAACCCCCTGCTCAGTGCAGGAATCCAGGTCAAAGCATCTCTGACAGATGTCTGTCCAGCCGCACCTTGAATGCCTCCAGAGTGGTAGAGCCCACCACCTCCCTAGGTAGTTGATTCCATTGTCTTATTGCTCTGACAGTCAGGATTTTTCCCCCGGATGTTTAGGTGGAATCTAGGTTCCTGTAACTTGAGCCCATTATTCTGTGTCCTGCAAACTGGGATGATCGAGAAGAGATCCTGGCCCTCCTCTGTGTGACAACCCTTCAAGTACTAGAAGAGTGCGATCATATCTCCCCTCATTCTCCCCTTCTGAAGGCTAAACATGCCCAGTTCTTTCAGTCTCTCCTCATAGGGCCTTTATCATCCTTGTTGCCCTCCTCTGAACCCTCTCCAGTTTGTCTACGTCCTTCTTAAAGTGTGGTGCCCAGAACTGGACGCAGTACTCAAGATGAGGCCTAACCAGTGCTGAGTAAAGTGGAATTATCACTTCTCGCAATTTGGAAGCTATACTTCTATTAATGCAGCCCAAAATAGCATTTGCCTTCTTTGCAGCCACATCGCATTGCTGGCTCATATTCAGTTTGTGATCTACCACAATTCCAAGATCCTTCTCACTTGTAGTATTGTTGAGCCAAGTGCCTCCCATTCTGTAACTCTGCATTTGGTTTCCTCTTCCTAGGTGCAGCACTTGGCATTTATCCCCATTAAATTTCATTCTGTTGTTTTCGGCCCAGCGCTCCAGCCTATCGAGGTCACTTGAATTTTGTTTCTGTCTTCAAGAGTATTAGCTGTTCCACCCAACTTTGTGTCATCTGCAAATTTGATAAGCATTCCCTGTACCTCCTCATCCAAATCATTAATAAAAATGTTGAAGAGCACTGGGCCCAGGACCGAGCCCTGCAGTACCCCACTCGTTACCTCTCCCCAGTTTGGGAAGGAACCATTGATAAGCACTCTTTGAGTCCGATTCTGTAGCCAATTGTGGATCCAACTGATAGTTGTTCCATCTAGCCCACTTTTAGCCAGCTTGCTAATCAGGATATCATGAGGCACTTTGTCGAAAGCTTTGCTGAAGTCCAGATATATGATGTCCACAGCATTCCCATAGTCCACAAGGGAGGTTACCCGATCAAAAAATGAGATCAGATTAGTCTGGCAGGATTTGTTCTTGACAAATCCATGCTGGCTTCTAGTAATCACTGCATTGTTTTCAAGGTGCTTGCAGGCTGACTTCTTTATAATCTGCTCCAAAATTTTCCCAGGGATTGATGTCAGACTGACTGGCCTATAGTTCCCAGGATCCTCCTTCTTGCCCCTTTTGAGGATGGGAACAACATTTCCCCTCCTCCAGTCATCTGGCACTTCTCCTGTCCTCCATGATTTCTCAAAGATAATAGACAGGTGATAATAATAATCTGTCTTAATAGATAATAATTTGCATAAGCCTGTCCCAAGTCTTCCTTTTCTGTATCAGCAAGCGTTTGTGAAGTTACACATGTTTGTGAAACGGTAAAGTGCAGGTGAACCCCAGGTTGGCACACTGCCAGCACCCCATCAGAGGCAACCTACAAGACTGATGCTGTGCCCCCCACTCCAGCCCATTCGTACTACGGTGATGCCTCTTCTGCTGCCCACATCCACTAGCAAGGACCAGAGCTGACTAATTCCCCCTGCCCCCGGTCTGAACACTGAAAACAGAGCTGTCCACATGAGACCTGGGGTGAAGCCATGTCGCTGTGGCCCTGGTTACACAGGAGCATGCGCAGCTTCCAGGCCCATCTGACCCAGAGGAACGTGGCTGGCACGGGTGGAGGCAAGTCAGACAGAAGTTGCAAGCCAAGCAGGAGGAGGAGTCCTGGGAGAACCCAAACTGACCAGGGCTTCTTCAGCCTTTAAGCAGATTCACCTTTGAGACAGTCAGGCAGAGTCTTTGAGACAGACAGTCAGACTGGTAGAACCTGCCAGGTCTGCTCAGCAAAAACTTCCTAGCCTGGCCCTGTGGAACATACTGCCGTGAGCAGCTGTCTTAAACTGAGTTGGACCATCTGAGCCCAATACTGCCTACTTTGGCTGGCAGAGGCCATCCAATCATCCTTCTCCTAGTTGCTCGCTTTCCCAGCCCTTCTCCCTGACAAGCTGGGACCTTCCGCATGGCACGCAAGGCACCCTGTCCCTGCCTTAAGGTTTCTGTAACCAAGCTCTGCAAATGAGAGCCTCGTGAAACCGAGAAGGGGACAGGATGGAGGACCTTGATGGCTGCTGGCTGATTTCTCTTCTGGAAGGAGATCCCCGTTCTGCAGAATGTGGTGGTATCTGCATGCATGAGGCTTCCATGCCCCACTGTGGGCGCTTGGCCTCTGCCCCTGGTGGCCAACATACCAAGAGGAGGGGTCGTCAGGGCCCACCCCTCTGCCCATGGTGAACAGAGAGGGCAGGGGGGGCTTGTGCTCAGAGCAGTGGAAGGACGCATGCGCCTTCCTCAGCATCGCCGGTCATCCGGAAGGGGTGGGACCACAGGTGAGCTGCCATCACCACCCAAGATTGCCCCAACAGGGCTCTGGCCGGGACCAGCAGCCTCAGCCTAGCCAAGCGAGGAACAGAGGTTCTGAGCATATCTCTGTGGCACTTCGGAGCCGGGGTGCGAATTCCAGGCCTATGTCCTAACAGCTGTCCCCACAGATCGTGACTTCACCTCCTCCAAGGGCCCCCGGTTCTCCTCTCCATGGCAGGGCAGAGGAAAGAGCAACATCGATCAGGCACCAGGGTGAGGTGCTGTTTCTACAGGGCCCCCCCCCCCCCATTTCGGCTGTTTCTACAGCGTAACAAACCTTCTGTCTCTCCCGTCCCAAACCCCAAGCGCCACCAGAGCCCTGCTCACCTGGAGGAAGCAGGTGCCGGGAGGCACGTTCTCCTTCAGGGAGATGTTGTAGAAGTTGCTCTCGAAGGCGGGCTCATTATCATTGACATCCTGCAAGCTCACACGAACCACGCCCGTGGAGGAGAGTGGCGGCTTGCCCCGATCCGTGGCCAGCACGGTCAGCTGAGGCAGGGGCTCGACCTCGTAGTCCAAAGCAGAGGCCGTAGTGATGATGCCGGTGGCAGGATCAATGGCAAACCAGTGGGAATGGGTGTGGTGGGTGTGCAGGATGCTGTAGCGGACCTCACCATTGGGGCCTTGGTCTTTGTCCCGGGCGGTCACCTGCAGCACAAAGCTGCCTGGATAGACCACCTCAGGGACACTCTGCTCATACTCCTGGGCGTCAAAGAGGGGCGGGTTGTCATTGATGTCCGTCACCTGGAGCACGAAGGCGGACTCGGCCCGCAGGGGTGGCGTCCCTGCATCTGTAGCCGTCACCCGCAGCTCATAGGAGTCCCGTTCCTCCCGATCCAGCATTTGGTCCACGCAGATCAAGTAGATGATGTTGTCCTTCGTGGTGAGGGCAAACTTCCCTTCGCCCCCCTCCAGGGAAACGTTGACATTGGCATACTCCCCATAGTCGGGGTCCGAGACAGAGATGCGGGCCACAAACTGCCCTGGCTGGGCCCCTTCGGAGATGCGAGGAGAGCCGTCCTCGCTGAGGAAGATGATCGTCATGGTGGGCTGGTTGTCATTGTAGTCTCTCACCTGGATGGTGACGAAGGCTGTGGAGACTTCTGGGTGCACAGCCCTGTCCCGGGCCTGCACCACCAGCTCGTGCACCTTCCGGAGCTCATAGTCCAGCCCCTTGTTGAGCTTGATCA
Source organism: Shinisaurus crocodilurus (assembly GCA_021292165.1). NCBI lineage: Eukaryota > Metazoa > Chordata > Lepidosauria > Squamata > Shinisauridae > Shinisaurus > Shinisaurus crocodilurus. Next base: position 297,370,866 of record CM037878.1, read on the forward strand.
CTCCCGTGGCCGCGTCGATTGTGAAGTACTGCTCAGGGTCGCTTTGCCGGCGGTTGATCTCATACACCACCGCGCCGTTGTCGCCCTCGTCGGCATCTGAGGCGAAGACCTGCAAGACGCTGCTCCCCGGCTGCAGGTTCTCGGGGATGAGGGTGTGGTAGCGGCTCTGGTTGAAGGCCGGGGCGTTGTCGTTGACGTCCTGGACGGACACGTCCAAGGTCATCTGGGAGCTCCGGGGTGGGGACCCGCCATCGTAGGCCTCCAGAAACAGCGTGTACCTGGAACGGACCTCCCGGTCCAAGATGCTGCTCACCACCAGCTCCGGGTGCAGAACTCCATTGGGCCCACGGCGTGTCTCCATGCGGAAATCCTGGCCCACGCTCGCCCCCTTGATGGTGTAGCCCTGGGTGGTCAGCAGGCCACTGTCTGGGTCGAAGGCCGGCTCGAGGGGGAAGCGGCTGCCCAGGGGCGTGTGCTCCGGGATCTGGAGGGAGCCGTGCCGCTTGGGGAAGGCGGGGGCGTGGTCGTTGATGTCGTTCACCTGCACGCTGACCTCCACCGTGGCCCCCTCCGGGGTGACAGCAATGAAGCTGTACCGGTCGCGGCTCTCGCGGTCTAGCACACGGGCCGTCTTGATGATGCCCGAATTCTCGTCGATCTCCAGGTCTGTGGCCACGCCGCTGCCCTCCTGGGCAGAGATGAAGTACATGTAGCTGGTGGTCCCCGGGGGCAGGCCTGCACTGATGTCCCCAATGATGGTGCCGGCCGGCTGCTCCTCATCAATCTGCAAGTCCAGGGTGCCCAGCACCGCCGAGTCCTGCCCGAGCGTCGGGCCCCCGAGCAGCAGCAGCATTGGCAGGGCAAGCAGAGCCATGGCCGGCTGCGCCACGGTGCTTCTGCGAAGGGAGCACGTGGTGGTGGTGGTGGTGGTGGTGACTCTGTCTGCTGAGCCGGCGCCTTAATCCTGCAAGGAATGCAAATGGGAAAGCTGGTCAGGAATGGCTGGGGCGGGGTGTGTGTGCAGAGAAGCATGCTGGACAAGTGCCCCCTGCCGTGCCCACCCCACCACTGCTGACTGTGGCGGACACAGGGTCAGCGCACCACATCGTGAGAAAGTGCCCAGGCGTGACGGGCCTGTGATGAGGGAAAGATGCTAGCAGCGGCGGCATGGGAGGCCGCTCCCTTTCCCATGCCCAGCCCGGAGGAGCCTCCAAGACCCAGGGTGTTTCCCCCTCCTCCAAGGGACGCCAGGATTCCTGAGATGGGACACACCTGGTGCCCCCCTGGTGACCTAGAAACTCCTCCCCAGGAGGACGAGGGCCTCACCTGGGGGGCTACGGCGAGGCCTCCTGCGAGAAGCAGCCCGCTGAAGCCCAGCCACTCCCCCCAGACCTGCATGCCACAGCCCGCAGGGGCCCAGGGCGGCCACAGAACGCCTCCTGCCCCTGCCACGACGCTCCCCGGTGCTGGCAGCCACAGGCCCGGGGAGGTGAGCAAGGAGGCAGGCGAGCAAGAGCTGGCCACGGCCCCCCTTTGTCTCCGCCGCCGCCGCTTCCCACTCCGCTGGCGCCCCCCCCCCCCGCCTCGCTCTCGCTGCCTTTGTCTCCGGCTCCTTGGCTCCGGCGTCTCCGGCTCCTTGGCTCCGGCCCCGCCGCGCACTCCCCCTGCCGTAGCTGCTTTCCACTGCAGAGCGGTGGGGGAGGGGAGCTTGGAGCAGGGCCGACTCCAGCCCCGCGGAACTGGGTGTGTGTCTCCCTCTCCCTGGACGCGGGGGGTGGACCCAGGACGGCCCTCTCCTCCTCCGCTCCCTCGGGAAGCTCCGGGCGGCCCCGTCGTGGCGCGGCGCCGGGCTTCGCGGTCTGCCCAGCCGAAAGCAGCAGCGCGCCGGAGCTCACACTTGGACGCGCTTGAAACCGCCCGCTCGGGGCCCCGCGACCGCACTCGGGGCAGGCTCCGGACCGACGGAGGGCACGCACCTCCTAGCGCGCGCAGCCGCCTCTCCAGCCGCTGTCGGGGGGGGGGGGGAGCTGCGCCAAGACCACGGAGGGCGCTCTCGCGGCGCGAGCAAAGCCGTCCCACACACGGTCCCGGGATGGAGGTGGCTGCAGAGGCCAGGCCGTCCTCTCCGGCCCGGGCTGGTCCTGCACATCGTCTGCCAGAGCAAGCTCATTCAAACGGCGTCAGCTCCGAAGGGACCCCGTTTGCCGGGGGTGGGGGAGCATCGCGGCGCGGCCGGGGGCTGCAAGTGCGAGCGAATCCGCACCACGACCATCCGTCGCAGAGTTCGCCCTCTGCTGCTCTCCGGGCTGGGGCTGGTGGCTTCCTAGGGGGAAATGCCCTCCCTAACAACCCCTTAGGCAGGGGCGGGGTTTTTTTGAGAATGTGTGCAGACTGCAGTGCATCCACCAGCCTGGGAACCGGCCAGGACTCCCGGGATCAATTCCCAAGGCTGACGGGGGGGGGGGATATCTGCTCCTTGAGTAGGAAGGCACCGATCCAGCCAGGGAGTGGAGTTCGCCAGCCCTTCTCCGCGGGAAGGATACTCCCCCGCACAGTTTAAGACGGGGGGCCGATTTTCTTGGCTCAGTAGCCCCATAGCCCAGCCAACGAGCAGGGGAAGCCGGGCCCGGCCGGGCCCCCTGATCGGTTCCCCCGCGCTCTTGGGGGAAAGGGGCTGATGCCGGCCCGGAAGGGGCGGCTGTGGGCAGGAGTGACCTCAGCGGCGGCGGCAGCAGCATCAACAGCAGGAGCCGCGCAGTCGCCAAAGCGCAGCAGCTGGTTCCAATTTGCCCAGCGCCGAGCGCGGGGGGAGCGGAGCAGGCGAGGCGGGGCCCTGCCCGGCCTATGAAACCTGAGCCGGGCGCCCCTTCCCCTCGCCCCTACAAGCAACGCGCACGCAGCCTGACCCTACGGCAGCCCCCCCCCCCCGCCGCCGCAGCTTCCTCGCAGGCCAAATCCGGGAGGGGCTGTTCTGGATCCCCGCAACATCGTGAGCGGCGGCGGGGGTGGGGGCTGTGGGACAGATGCAAATTGGGGGCTGGCCAGGTGTACCGGCGGCGCCGGGAATGGGAAGGGGGAGGAGAGGCCCCGTCCAAAGCGCGTCGCCTGGAGGGGATCGGCAGTTTCCTCCGTTTCCGTCCCCTAGTCGCGGGAGGCTTCCTCCCGGTGTGGGCGCGGGACAGGGCGGGTCGGCGGGCGGGCTCGACGGGGCGCAGCACGGTGGCGCGTCCGGGCGCTTCGGTCACTTACGTCCATCCTCGCTCCTGGCCATCCGAGTGGCGGTCCGGCCGTGAAGGGCTCCGTGGAGGGCCGCGGGCAGACAACGTGTCCCGGCCGCCGCCCCCGACGTCGGAGGATCCGCGCTCGGCTCGGGCTCGGCTGGGAGGCAAGAATGGACGGCCGCTGCGAGCGAGCGGTTGCTCCGCTGAAACCCGATCTGCGCTGCCTGGCCCGCCCGCCCCCGCTCCTGCCTGGCCCTTCTTACGCCGCGCCCCCTCCCCACGGCACTCGTCCCCCTTTCGCGCGCGACTCCGCCAGCATCCCCCCCCCAGGAGTGAGGGTGGGCGGGGGCTGCGTCTGCTGGCGGAGCATCTACGTGCCTGCCTTGGTGGGGGAGAAGCTGCCCCCTCCTCCGGCCGAAATGAATGCCCCCCGCGAGCCAGAGCGCCCCTCCCCGCACGACTCCCACCCCCCCGGAATGCAGGGGTGAGAAGGGCGTGGGGAGGGCGGCACACAGCACATGCACAGAGGCCGCCGGCGGAGCGCGCGTTTCGTGGTGCCCTAGCGAGCAAGCCGAGGAAATCGTTCTTAGTCGGACAATACTCGAATGACTTTGAATGCGCGACTCGAGTCTGTCTCGACCTCCGCGACGCCAAGCACGGCTCTGCCGCCGCGAAAGTCCTCCTCCCCCTCCGGTTCCTTTTCTTTCCAGCCCGGCGATGCTACGCGCGACCCGCTGAGCGGAGGAAGAGGCGTCTGGTCCTGCAAGGGTGAGAAGAGGCAGACCCCCTCCCAGCACCAGGCCGGCCTGCCCCCGCCCCAGATAACAGGATTTACGGGTCTGATTAGAGCTTTCTACCTCCTCCTGATCCAGAAGGGGCCTCCATGGCGGCGGATGCCGTGCCATTGGGGGTCCTTGTACCCCCTCCCCGACACACACCACTGCGCGGGGGTGGTTCGTGTGTGTGGGGGGAAGCAATATACCCAGCCAGCCCAAGACGTTTTGCTGCCTGACGCCAAGATCCACCCCCCCCCCATTCCACGCTGGCCGAGACACCTCCACCACAAGGGAGGGCGGCTTCGGGGGTGCAGGGCAGACGGGGAGCACACACACAGCTCTGTCTCCCAGCCCCTTGCTGCCAATCACCGGTGTCCCCCCCCACCCCACGATCTGGCAGGTGGCGGCCTCGGCCTGGTGTCCAGCCCTCTCCCTGCCCTGCCCTCCCCCTGCCCTCTGGGGCCTGTGTCTAATCCCTGTCTCCAGCTCACATCCTGCCTGCCTCTCCCAACCGGCCTTCCTTGGCTCCCTGTGCCCCGGCCTGCCCACTTTCATTTCCTAGGGCACCTGCCCACACCTGGAGCCCTCCGGATGTTGTGGACTTCGTCTCCCATCAGCCCCAGCCAGCATGGCCAATGGTTGGGAGTGGGGAGTTGTAGCCCAAAACAGCTGGAGGGCTCCAGGCTGGGGGTGGCTGGGTTAGGGGCAGGCAGGGAGGTGTTGGTTAAAAGGGTTCAGCCGCTTAATCTAACTGGTAAGCTTTGCAGCCCTTCGGAAGAATCTGCTGCCCGGCACTGCATGCGTGGGAGCCATGGGCCTAATTTGCAGCAAGAGAAAGGCACTCTGTGCCTGCTCAGGGGCACTTCCACCTGATTATTTTACACCTGCCCAAGGTCACTTGAGTCTGGCCCTTCCCTGCGCATCACTGTCCATCCACACTTCCCACCTGGGCTCTCCACCCTCGAAGGCCAGGTCTGGGCCAGCTTTTCCCCAGCTGAGGCTGCGTCTGTAGCCCCACACCAGCACAGGCCCTTGGGAGAGGAAGAACGCTCGCTCGCTCGCTCACACGCACATCACATGGGCTCCCAGCTCCTCTCCCTTCTGTTGCTTTTACGTTCGGAGGGGCAGAACGCTCACTGGAGGGAAGCCTCTTGGGAGCCTGTTGCCCCCTCCCTCGTTTCCCTGGAGGCACTTTCAGAAAGCCGGGCCTTTGCTCCCACCTCAGCACCAAGGCTGGCATGCCCAATGGGGGAGCAGGTTTTACCATGATCACAACAGTATTCCCAAGCTGTGTGCTCCACAACTGAAGTAATACATATGGCTGCCTCCCCCCAAGACCATTACAGTAAGTCTGGGGCCAAAATTATCTAGTCGCACCACTAACGGGCTGGCAGCAGCTCTCCAGGGTTTCAGGCTGGGAGTATTTCCCAGCCCTACCTGGAGATGCCAGGAAGGGAATCTGGGACATTCTGCATGCCAGGGGCTCCACCACGGGATTACAGCCCCTTCCTTCCCCAGATGGGTTCTGAGTCATACAATCATAGAATCATAGAAAAGTAGAGTTGGGAGGGGCCTACAAGGCCATCGAGTCCAACCCCCTGCTCAGTGCAGGAATCTAGGTCAAAGCATCTCTGACAGATGGCTGTCCAGCTGCACCTTGAATGCCTCCAGAGTGGGAGAGCCCGCCACCTCCCTAGGTAGTTGGTTCCATTGTCTTATTGCTCTGACAGTCAGGAATTTTTTCCTGATGTTTAGGTGGAATCTGGGTTCCTGTCACTTGAGCCCATTATTCCGTGTCCTGCAAACTGGGATGATCGAGAAGAGATCCTGGCCCTCCTCTGTGTGACAACCCCTCAAGTAGACTTGCCTCCAAGGCCGGGTCGCGCCCCCGACCCAATTCTCCGCGGGGGCACCGACCCGACCCGCTCTTCTGAGCGGCGCGGAGAGGTTCTATGCACCGCTCTATCAGGTGTCTTCTTCCCCGTTGCGTCACTTCCGAGACTGGAAATGACACGACGGGACCCTGCACAGGCGCAGAACGTGCCACAGAGGTCCAGCGCGCCTGCGCAGGGTTCCGTCGCGTCATTTCCGGTCCCAGAAGTGACGCGACGGGACGAAACGAACTGCGCGGGCGGCTCTCCACGGAAAGGGCGAGCCGCCCCAAAGACCAAGGTAAGGCCTCGCCGGGCGTGAGCGGGGCCAATTTCGGCCTCGTTTCTGCCCGGCGAGGCTCCATTGCACAACAAGTTCAAGTACTGGAAGAGTGCGATCATATCTCCCTCAGTCTCCTCTTCTGAAGGCTAAACATGCCCAGTTCTTTCAGTCTCTCCTCATAGGGCCTTGTTTCCAGTCCCTTTATCATCCTTGTTGCTCTCTTCTCAGGGCCGGTGCTACCATTAGGCCAACTAGGCAGCTGCCTAAGGCGCAGGGCTAAAGAGAGCGCCAGAAACACCTTGGAAAAAAAATACAGGTCTCTCAAGTGGGGGGGGGGCGCGCTAAATATCTGATCTTGCCTAGGGCACCAAACTTCCTTGCACCGGTCCTGCCTCCTCTGAACCCTCTCCAGTTTGTCTACGTCTTTCTTAAAGTGTGGTGCCCAGAACTGGACGCAGTACTCAAGATGAGGCCTAACCAGTGCTGAGTAAAGGGGAATTATCACTTCCCACGATTTGAAAGCTATACTTCTATTAATGCAGCCCAAAATAGCATTTGCCTTCTTTGCAGCCACATCACACCTTCAGCTCTCTGAGGTGTGATGGGATGCGGGGGGTTGGTTTTTATTATTTATTTAGATATTTATTTATAATCTATTAAAACAATAAAATACAGCAATAACGTAATAAAAGGCAGTAGAAAGCCATAAAACAGACAGTCTAAAATGCCCAGGAAACAGACATATTTTGAACCGGTGCTGAAATTATTGCAAGGTCGTCACCAGTCAGACCTCCCTGGGGAGGGTGTTCCACTAACAGGGTGCCACAGCAGAGAAGGCTCTTCCTCTAGTTGTCACATGATGAGAAGGCACCCTGAGCGGAGCGTCTCCTGCAGTTTGCAAAACGCGGACAGGCTGCTACAGGCAGAGGCATTCCTTCTGGTACTGATGTCCCAAGGTGTCTTCAGCTTTATAGGTAAGCGCAACACCTTGAATGGGGCCCAGTAGCAAATAGACAACCAGGACAGGTCCTTTAAGGTCAGTGTAATATGATCCCACCCGGCCACACCTGTTAACCTTCTAGCTACCTAATTCTGCACTAATTGGAGCTTCTGGGTTATCTTCAAGGGCAGCCCCACATACAACACATTACAGTAGACCAGTTGTGAGGTACACAGTGCTCCAGGCCTGACATTCAGAACAGGTTCTGGGGCTAACCAGGATCGCCGCTTGATGTGTTTGTATCTGCTCTGAGAACTGCTCTGGAGCTTGATCTATCTCCCCCCCCCCCCGTCACCCAAAAGACCTGGGATTGGTGAGAAGAAATCATCAAGCCCACCGTTACCTCCATGTTTACACAGAAGTAAGTTACCAGAGTATCCAGTGGCATTTACTCCTCAGCGAGTCTGGGATTGCAGCCTGACGGCCTGATCCTGTCCTCAAGTTGTGCTGGCTGAAGGCTACAGGAGATGGCAGGAGCCCCGCAAGGCCAAGGCAACACCAGGCATGCCGCCATGGTAGACCCGCCAACAGAGCACGCCGCCGGTGCAGCCGCTGTGCTGGTGGAACCACTGAAATGGGGTCGGGTTGTGGGTGAGATGGGGCGGCACAGGAGAGAGCACACTCAGGCGGGACCCCCTGCCCAGCCCACACCCGTGCCCCTGTCAATGGCAGAACCTTACACCGACCTCGGAGCTGCTGCAAGGACTTCTCTCCCATTATGTCCGGTAGTAAGGGGGAAATAATTTTAAAATTATCACCCACATCACCTCAACAGAATATATGATATGGGGTGTAAGTCAGCACCCAGTCACACCACACCACCAGCGGTAGCTAACCCCCCCCCCCCCCGGGAAACTATGACTCAGACAGGAGGGCTATACCTCTCTGGCTTCAGGCTGGGCACACTTAAACCACACCAAGGAGAACTCTGCCGACGGGAAGCCAGGAGAAAGGGTGCTTTGCACAAGCAGCCTGTAGAAAACTCACAGGAACACTTACAGTCTAACACTTCTCTTTCAAGAACTTAACAGATACCTTGTCTTTGGGCTCCACACACAAACAAGCAAGAGCAACCACCACTCCACTTGAACAACTGCCGTGGGGCAGGACAAAGCACCCCACATAGACACGCAAGGGAAGGGGGAAACAACTATGCAATGACAGGGCCGGTGCTACCATTAGGCCAACTAGGCAGCTGCCTAGGGCGCAGGGCTAAAGGGGGCGCCAGAAACACCTTGAAAAAAAATACAGTGCTCTTGAGTGGGAAGGGGGGCGCGCTAAATATCTGATCTTGCCTAGGGCACCAAACTGCCTTGCACCGGTCCTGTGCAACAAAGTGGAGCTGCTGCAAATGTCTCTCCCCCCTCCCCCCGCTTGCTATATGTCAGGGGTGAGGAACCTCTTTCGGACCAAGAGCCAAATTCCATTTTGGAGAAGCTGTTGGGGGCTGCACTCCAGCAGTGGGCGGGGCCAATGGCAAAGGGATTGGGGCAAGGAGCGTAAAGCTCTTAGTACCAGTAACTAAGTCTTAGGTCTTTTCTACATGAGGCTTTTAACCCACTACTTTACTGAGGCATCCGCTTCCGATTCTTTGCGGGATTGAGTTCGGCTTCTTTACACATGTTTTCCCTCCAGGGTTTTCTTTCTCTGCCTTTCTATATGTTCCATTTAACAGCCACTAGGTGGCGCTGTGGTATAGCGGAATTGCACAAATACACATGGGTTTCATCCCACCATTCACAGATAATATCAGTCTTTCCTCGATCTAAAAAAAGCTGTGGAAATCATTGCAAAGAATGGGAGAGGCCCTGGAGGATGACGACATCAAGAACAAATCCTGCCAGACTAATCTGATCTCATTTTTTGATGGGGTAACCTCCCTTGTGGACTGTGGGAATGTTGTGGACATAATATATCTGGACTTCAGCAAAGCTTTCGACAAAGTGCCTCATGATTGAAAAGCAAATTGCAAATGTTTCAAGGAGGCATGATGTGGTAGTAATGGGGGACTTCAATTTCCCTGATATCTGTTGGGAGACTCATTCAGCCAAACATGGCCCCTCCAAGAAATTCCTGAGTTGTGCTGCTGATAACTTCCTCCTAAGTGGAAGGAAGGAACTAGAGGATCAGCTATCCTTGACCTGATTCTAACCAACAGAGACAAGTTAGTGGATAAAGTGGCAGTTTCAGGAACTCTGGGAGAAAGTGACCATGCTATACTTGAGTTCTTGATTCTAAGGGGACCAAAAGCTGAGTGTAGCCAAACACGTACCCTGGATTTTAGGAAAGCCAATTTTAACAAACTCAGAACAATGATACCGTAAGTAAGGTCCCATGGCAAGCGACTCTAATGAGAAAAGGAGCCCAGGATGGGTGGGAGTTTTTTTAAAAAGGAAATTTTAAAGGCACAATTGCAAACAATTCCCACAAGGAAAAAAAGCAGAGGGCAACAGAAGAAGCCAATGTGGCTTCACAATAAACTCAAAGATGACCTGAAAACAAAAAAGGACACGTATAGGAAGTGGAAAGAAGGACAGGCTACAAGGGAAGAGTACAGGCAGGTAGCACAGAACTGCAGGAATAGTGTCAGGAAGGCTAAAGCTGAGAATGAGCTAAGGTTAGCGAGGGATGCTAAACACAACAAGAAAGCTTTCTTCAGATACATGCACAGTAAAAGACAGAGGAAAGAAATGGTGGTTCAACTACGCAATGAGGATGGCAAATTGATAACAGAAGACAAAGAAAAGGCAGAAGTGTTCAATTCCTACTTCGGCTCGGTCTTCTCCCAAAAGAGGGTCTATGACCCCCCTGGCAAACCTGAAGTGCAGACTGTAGGGGCAGGACTGCAGCTTGAGATTGATAGGCAAATGGTCAAGGAGCACCTGATTACTCTGAATGAGTTTAAATCTCCAGGGCCTGATGAACTGCATCCTAGAGTAATAAAGGAACTGGCAGAAGAACTCTCAGAACCACTGTCTATTATCTTTGAGAAATCATGGAGGACAGGTGAAGTGCCAGATGACTGGAGGAGGGCAAATGTTGTTCCCATCTTCAAAAAGGGCAAGAAGGAAGAACCTGGGAACTATAGGCCAGTCAGTCTGACATCAATACCTGGGAAAATTCTGGAGCAGATTATTAAAAAGTCAGTCTGCAAGCACCTTGAAAACAATGCAGTGATTACTAGAAGCCAGCATGGATTTGTCAAGAACAAATCCTGCCAGACTAATCTGATCTCATTTTTTGATCGGGTAAACTCAATGCTGTGGACATCATGTATCTGGACTTCAGCAAAGCTTTCGACAAAGTGCCTCATGATATCCTGATTAGCAAGCTAGCTAAAAGTGGGCTAGATGGAACAACTATCAGGTGGATTCACAATTGGCTACAGAATCGGACTCAAAGAGTGCTTATCAATGGTTCCTTCTCAAACTGGGGAGAGGTAACGAGAGGGGTACCACAGGGCTCGGTCCTGGGCCCAGTGCTCTTCAACATTTTTATTAATGACTTGGATGAGGAGGTGCAGGGAATGTTTATCAAGTTTGCAGATGACACAAAGTTGAGTGGAACAGCTAATACTCTGAAAGGCAGAAACAAAATTCAAAGCAATCTCGATAGGTTGGAGTGCTGGGCCGAAAACAACAGAATGAAATTTAATAGGGATAAATGCCAAGTGCTGCACCTAGGGAGAGGAAACCAAAGGCAGAGTTACAGAATGGGGGACACTTGGCTCAACAATACTACAAGTGAGAAGGATCTTGGAATTGTGGTAGATCACAAACTGAATATGAGCCAGCAACGTGATGTGGCTGCAAAGAAGGCAAATGCTATTTTAGGCTGCATTAATAGAAGTATAGCTTTCAAATTGCGGGAAGTGATAATTCCTCTTTACTCAGCACTGGTTAGACCTCATCTTGAGTACTGCGTCCAGTTCTGGGCACCACCCTTTAAGAAGGACGTAGACAAACTGGAGAGGGTTCAGAGGAGGGCAACAAGGATGATAAAGGGACTGGAAACAGGGCCCTATGAGGAGAGACTGAAAGAACTGGGCATGTTTAGCCTTCAGAAGAGGAGACTGAGGGGAGATATGATCGTACTCTTCCAGTACTTGAAGGGTTTTCACACAGAGGAGGGCCAGGATCTCTTCTCGATCATCCCAGTTTGAGGACACGGAATAATGGGTTCAAGTTACAGGAACCCAGATTCCACCTGAACATCAGGAAAAATTTCTGATTCCTGCATTGAGCAGGGTCTTGGACTCGATGGCCCCTTCCAACTCTACTTTTCTATGATTCTATGATTGTGTAAAGCACCTGCAAACTACCATGAGTGAGGAATCACAAGCGCACAATAAATGCCTCATGTAGAAAGGCTGTTAGGAGAGGCATTTCAGCGTTTTGGAATGGGAGGAAAACTGCACAGAAGTTGGGAAACCACCAAAGGGTTGGTGGTCGGGGAAAAGGGCAGGGAAGGGTGTGTCGCCGTCTGCTGATGACTCCCCACCGCTCTCTCCACCTCCCCTCACTCTCCCCAGCAGCTATGACCAGGAGGGTCTTGGCTGTTCCTCTGTGGAGCTCCCAGCCCAGGTCCTCCCAGCAGGCTCCTGCACCTTCACGAGTTGAGCTCCACGACAGACAGTTGTGCCGCAGGTGAAGGTGCTCTTCGCAAGGAGCTGCTGCCCTGAAAGTCACTGCACCTGTTAACCTACCAGTGACAGGCACTCTGTTCTAGAGGGTTGACATGGTGTCAGCTCTCTCTGCTCATGCAGAACCTGACCTCTTTGTCCGTCTCCTCCAGTGCAGCAGGTAGGTTGTTGCATCTGCTGAGCCCTGTCCACTGCGTTCCTCCTCACGCCTCTCTATCTTCAGATCGAAGTGGCCCTTCTCTTTGTCCTGCCCTCTTCTGTCAAAATGCAGCTGTAAGCTGCTCAGAGAAGACCTCCTTTTTGCTCATATTACTCTGTAAAGCATCACCATGAATTTTGAATGTGGTAAGCAACACAGCCAAGAGAAGCCGTGGCAGCGGCAAGTCTTCTGTGTTACGGGCAACCATGGCTCTCTCGGCTGTGGATCACTTTTCACCTCATGACAGAGTGGCTGGTCCACAAAGAGGATGCAGCTGGCAGCTTCTTGAGGTCCCAGCTGACACAGTGGAGACCCAAACCGTGTCTGTGATCTGTGATTTGATAGAGCAATTGAAGACAGGAAAGAGGAGGACCCCCCCCCCACAAATAATGCCAGCTTTGTGCACTATTGTTTGTATGTTTGTCTTTGTTAAATTTGTAGCGTGCCTTTCTACCAACTGATGTTCAAAGCATCTAACAGCAAAAATACGAATACAATAAAATGTAATCAAATACAGTGAAACAACAGTAGAATACAAAGTAAAAGAGTTAAAACAAAGCAGGTAAAACATCAACAAAATCAATAAAAACAGCCAGCTAAAACCAATTATTTACAACTCAGCTTAAGGGCCAAAGGCCTGTCTAAATAAGAAAGTCTTTGCCAGTGGCAGAAAGTCATCACAGATGGGACTAGCTACGCATCCCTTGGCAGAAATGTCCAAACCCTGGGAGCAGCCACCAAGAAGGCCCTCTCTTGAGTTCCTGCCAAGTGTGCTGCTAGGATGATGAAAGTGAAGGCCTTGGAGAGCAGCCAGGCAGAGACCAGAGACGTAGCTTAAGGAAGGCATCCATCTGGGTGGCGGGGAAAGTGGCAGAGCTGGTTTAAACTCTGCCAAGTTTTGTTAGTTAAATTTTTACCCTGCCTTTCCAACAAATGGTGGTCAAAGCAGCTAACAACAGTATAATACAGTAATTGAGAGCCAGTGTGGCATAGTGGTTAGAGTGTTGGACTGGGTCTCAGGAGATCTGGGTTCTAGTCTCCACTTGGCCATGAAGCTCACTGGGTGACTTTGGGCCAGTCACTGACTCTCACCCTAACCTACTTCACAGGGTTGGTGTGAGGATAAAGTGGAGAGGAGGAGGAGGATTATTTAAGCTGCCCTGGGTTCCTGGCAAGAGGAAAATATGCGGGATATAAATGTAATAAATCTATGTGAAGAAAGGGGACTGGGGGCTCTTGCCAACCAACCCTTTCTCTAGACCAGAGATCCAAGGTGCAAGACTGCCAGCCTTAGCTCTGCAGTCCTGACTTGACTCTCTCAGGGACTTGCCCTTGTCTATACTCTGGATTTAGCGCTGAACCACAGAGAAACCACAAACGCTGTGTGGGGGAAACCAGGAAGGTTTATTCAGGTAAACAGATTACAACAAAAGGTGGGAAATGAGGGAAGGAGAAAGGTGGGAAGACACTTTGGTACAAACACAGTAGAGCTACAAAATAACAAAGCTGATTCCTTATATCTCTCAGGCACTCACTCTTTACCTGGGGGCCAGTCTTCTTCAGGGCTGCCTCAGCCTGGCCCTACCCACATGTGGAGACCACCACACCCACCCTAAGGTCCGGGATGGGTGGTCCTCTTCAGGGCTTACCTCAGCCTGGCCCTACCACGCGTGACCACCACACACACCCTAAGGTCCGGGATGGGTGGTCCTCTTCAGGGCTTACCTCAACCAAAGCCCTCATTCAGCGAGTTTCACCAGGAGCTACCTGGGGCTGGATCCAGAGGCCAGCTCTTGAGGCCAGACCGAAGTCCTGAACCTCCTCGCAGCTTGCTGCCCATGATCAACAACAACCAAAACCAGAAGCCACAGCTGGCAATATAGATTATCCCCCCTCCTCTTTTCAGTAGCCCAGCTGTCTTTGGCCAATCGGGATGAACTTCATCTGGCCAGGCAGGGGAGGGGGGTGGTTCTTTGCTCATGACCAGGGGGCTTTAGGACATTTGCATATGCACATCTGAGGCACAGGGGCATCAAAGGGACAGCAGACACTCTGTGGCTTCCAGATAACCTATGTACATTTGCATGACTTTCCTGTTTACAGGTGTGGAGGTGTGTGGGGTGTGCGTGTGTGCAGGAAACAGGCCTTTTCTTTACAATCTACATATATATAAAAGAAGGTGTACTGACTGACTGACTGACTGACTCATCAACGCCCAGCTCAAACCGTTTAATCTAGGAACATGAAATTTTAAAGGGACATTGCTTTTATGACGTAGACCCCCACTAAGGAAGGATTTTGGGAAATTCCATCCCTAAGGGGGTGAAAAAAGGGGGCAAAATCACCCCACTGTCATATCTCCTATGGGCAGAACAACAGGGGAGCAGTTCTACAAATCGGCCTCACCTCAGAATTGCTGCAGGAGCCAATAGCAGCAGTTATGCAAATAGCCCAAAAGACACTTAGAATGTTCGTATGAATTCCTGCAGGGGCCAATAGGGCTGGGTATGCAAATCTCCCCTCAGCCATCTAGAATGTTCTCTGAGGGGGTGAAAAGGGAGGGAAACTTTTTAAATGACTGAATGAGTGCTGTGCGTGGGGCATCGTCGCATAGGCTCCACTCCATCACGTTTTGACGGATCTACCCCAAACTTGGCACGGTCACTCTTCATCACCTGTAGACTCTCAGGATTAACCTGATTTTTCTTTAAGATCAGATATTTCTGTCAGAAAAGTTTTCTGCTGCCAGCACCCAGCCTAAACGTTACACTTTCAGTCAGAGAATGACTGTTGTGTGTGGGGCGTCCCAAATCCTGTATGTCCCTGTGTCTGTGTGTACGGGCGTTTGCGTGCATCGCATAGGCTCCTACATAGTTGGACGGATCCGCCCTAAACCTGGCACGCATACTCCCCATCACCCAAGGACAAAGGCTGGCGGGTTCAAATCTCCGAAAAAGCCATCACTGCGCCTGTATGGCCAAAAATAGATGATAGCCAATGGTGTCACTTGGAATGTTTGCAGGGGCCATTCAGGAGTGGTTATGCAAATCACTCCAACTTTATCACTTTAGAATGTTCGTATGAACTGCCGCCACGGGGCCCCAATCAGGAGCGAATATGCAAATCTCTCTTACATCAAAACAGAATGTTCATATGTGCTGCAGCCAGGGCCTACACAGGTGGGGGGGGGGGGAAGCAGGGATTTCACTGTTGTGTAGTCCCAGGGGAACAGGGATTTCATTGTGCAGTCCTGGGGGGGGGGGGGGAGCAGGGATTTCATTATGTAATCCTGGGGGAGCTGGTAGTCCTGGGGGAGCTGGGATTCCATTATGTTTCTTTTAAAAACAATTGTACCAAATCCTAAAATCCACAGGAGCGAAGCTGCGGGCAACACTAGTGAATAAATAAAATACAAAATAGCATTCAAAACATAAAAACTTGTATGTCAAACACACACACACACACACACACACACGGATTTATTTATTTATTTTATTCATTATATTTGTTAATTGCCCATCTGGCCGGTCACCTGGCCAGATGGATTGATAACAATTGAAGAATTGCAACATTTCCAGCAGCCCTAACAAGACAGTTAATGACTGGGTTCACACAATTGCTAATCCTCAGTAGGTTAAGTGGCAGAGTGGCTTAGCATGTTGTCTGAACCCTGCGTGGTGGTTTATAAGCCAACCTGGTGTGGCTTATAAACCACCGTGCTCAGCCATGGTTTGCAGTAGGGTTAAGAACACCGTAGTAGGTTTAGTGTGTGGTCTGAACGGGGATGACAGGTTAACCCACTGAGAAGCCAAAGGGGCACAGACAGAGCCCCTTGGCAAGAGCAGCAAAAAAGGGCCGCTGCTCTTGCCAAGGGGCTAGGAAAGGGCGCTTTCCACTCTCCCCAACTTTTATTTTTTTAAAGTGTAAAAAAATTAAAATAAATAGCAGTGGGCTACAAGTTCCAATTTGGCATGGACACTTGTCTGAATGGACACAGTGACTATATCAAAATGGAGCTTTGTAGCTATTTCTTTTACTTTTTTTTTTGTTTAAAAAGTTGGGGGGGAGTGGAAGGCACCCTTTGCAGCAGAATCTTTGGTTTGGGCAGGGCTCATGCCCCCCTTGGCTGCCCTCACTTTCCCAAATGTGGATAACCCAGACGATAACCATAACCCAGAGGCCTCCCCCCTAACCCCCCCCAAGATCCTGCAAAAATGGTGTTTGGAGGGGACACCCCCTCATTTCCCCCTTCACGCAGGATCCCTGGGGTTTTTGGGGGGTGCTGGAAGCCCCAACTGTCCCCTCAGTTTTGCCATTTACCCCAAGTGGATAGCACCTCAGGAAGTGGCAAAACCAGAGGGAATCCCCTGTGCCGGGGGGGGGGGGATTAGTGCCAAGGGCAGCAGGACTCGGTACTCCTGCGGTGTACCTTGGGATACCTGCAGGAGGACCGATGAGGGAAGAGGGCGGGGGAGGTGGGCAAGGAACCCTGCTGTGTCTGATCATTAGTCAGGCACAGCTGGGGGGGGGCAGGAAAATTTAAACTCACAGAGGCTCAGAGCCTCTGTGGGCTTATATGAACCCAGCCATTGAGTCCAATGGCCTGTCTGAATAATAAACATCTTTGGCTGCTAGCAGAAGGTAATCAGAGAAGGGGCTAGACGGGTCTCCCTCGGCAAGGAGTTCTGGAGCTTGGGAGCAGCCACCGCAAAGGCCCACTCTAGAGTTCCTGTGTGCAGGACAGAAAGAAGGGCCTCTCCCGAAAATCTTAAAACTCAGGCAGGCTCATTTGGGAGAAGGCAGTCTTTCAGATAATCTGGTCCCAAGTCATTTAGGGCTTTGTAGGTCATAACCAGATCTTTGCCTGGAAATAGACCAGTAGCCCATAAAGCGGTTGTAAAATGGGAGTCGCATGCTCCCTTTAATTGGCCCCAGTAAATAGTCCAGCTGTAGCATTCTGGACCAACTGAATGGCTGTCGTACTAAAATAACCATTTTTGTTGAAGGTATGTTATGTGTATACAATAAACAGCCAGCCCAGTTCCAGGAATTGCGGGGCATGCTTCTCTCCCCCCCCAAGTTCTGTTTCAAGAATGAAAAGGCCTGGCGAGCTGCTCTCTCCCTCTCCTCCTCCCATGTTCTCCGTACCACATGAGCCCAAAGACCCAATTATCCTTTAGAAATACAGAAGTTAGCCTTTGCTTTTAAAGAACAACCAGTACCAAGAACATCCTATGTTTAAACAAGAGGCTCTTTGGAAAAACTTAATTTTGTGTAATGTAAGTGTTATGGTCTTGCTGCCCCACAGTGTGCCCTTCTGTTCTGGCCATATTTGGGGCTTTGTTTGGGTCTGACCCCACGTCCACCACGATCAACGTGAGAGGCAGGCAAATGGATGAACCTTTCCGCGATACCTCTGCTCCAACTAGGAGCACAAAGAGGCGGCTCCCGGGAGCCTGTGGCCATTTCAGGAGGACTCTGATTAATTCTGTCTCAGACTGGAGAAGTGAATGCCCCATCTTCTCTCCCCCCTCCTTCCGTCTCAGACAGCAGTTGGGATTTAGAAGGGGTTTAGCAAGGACATGGCTTACTCTCCATGGCGGCGGCAGCTGGATCCATGGGCAGTCTGGCTTCCGTCCCTCCATCCCACCTGCCAACTCTGATCTCAGCTTTGTGCTCCAAATGGCACTGGTGACATCCACCCGTTACACTCTGGCCAGTGCTTCACTGGGCTGGGTGCTGCACTGCATTTATGTCCCTGGTTGCCCAACAGGCACCCACCAACGTGACACAGTGGCAACGTCCATGGAGGTTCCGCTGGGCAGGCGAGGGAAGAGTGAGCTGGTCCAGCTGGCGACAAGTCACTGCAGCAGCTGCCGCCACTGGAACCTGAGGTAATGCCATGAAGTAGGTCCAGGGGGCTTTGTGGGGAGCCCAGGCAAAGCCTGGAGCACCAGAAGCCCCGCAGGCCTCGGCTGGCTCCAGACCGTTTCCAGTGGATGCGGCTCACTCCGTGCTGACATAATATATGGCCTCTTCTTCGCCCAGCACAATGTTTCGATTAAAATATTAGTGCTGGAATATCTTTGTGTAGCACATGATTGGGCAGACACCCAACAGTTCAGGCAAGCCAGCCGGCACTTTCCAATGGCGAGGGAGCTTGCGGAGGTCCCAGGAGGGCCGGCTTTTGTGCTGAATGCCAGGGAGATAAACAGTGTGTGTGTGTGTGAACATTTTTAATGAAACCAGGCCGCTTTGTCTCAGAGGATGGGGCTAGTGGCTGAGCTGCAATTGTCAGTCTCCATGGCTACAGGGCTAGACCTGAAAACAGGAGAGGTGCCACTTGCTGGAGGTGTCCCTGCCCCCCCCCCCGCAGACGGGTTTGAGGTGCTGCTGCTGCTCTTCAAAGGGGCCCTTCCTGGGCCTCTGCTTCCGCTGAGCTCGCCTTTAGCAGCAGCAGCAGGCATTGCAAGCAGCCCTGCCCCACACCGCAGAGTTCCCCCCCATTACTTACACTTTTGAGTGTAAAATAAAATGCAACATTTGTTGAAAAGGACCTTGCTTTTTCAAACAGAAATGCAGCCACCTTTAAAGCATAGCCCACTGGTGTCCCTTTCCAAAATGGAAAGGCACAGCCCTCCTGCCATTTCCCATGGATCACACCCATTCCCGTCAGTCAAGATTGCTTGCCAGAAACTGCCCCTTTCCCATCATATGTGTGAGGGTAAGTGGCAGGGAAGGTCTGGGTGCAAGAGGAGGAACAGGAGCTGTCCTCCAAGTCCTGGTGGGCACCCAGAGGGGCTGACTGCCTGGCACTGGGTGAGGGCAGAACAATAGCCCTGCAGTTCTCCCTTGTAACACTCATGTGCGAAGGTGAGCCATTAAACAGGGAAGACTTGGTGGCTGGGAAGGGGCTTGCCTTGACTCTTTTTTGCCTGCCACTTCTGCACTGCAAATCCACATCCCACACAAGACATTTTACAAAGCTATCTTTATTGATGTTTTCAGCCAAAAGACAACTAAAGTAAATAGAAAGAAAGCAATAAATATAGACTGAAGTCATTGCAAAAGTTTTCCTCCGGCTAGCCTCCAAAACTGGAAATAGACCCAGCTGGAGTTGGCGTGGGGGGAAGAGGTGCAGAGGTGTCCTTTGAAGGGAAGAATGGTGGCTGGGGTTAGGGTTATGCACCCCCCTTCTCATCCTCCCCCCCCACCTGCTGATTCTCTTTCTTTGCAAGAATAGGCTCCCCCCATACTTGTGGTATCTGAGGAAACACAGCTTTGGGAACGCACACACCACGTGCCCAGATTACATCTCCTGCTGCTGCACCAGCAGCAGCATAGAACTCTTTGAATGTGGGAAAGGGGCACCCGATTTTCAGAGAAGCTCCTGCCATTTGTAGCAACCCTGAAAAGGGCTTTGGCTTGCGTCATGGAGCCCAAATGAAAGCAGATGCTCCAAACCTAAAATAGATGACTATACACAAAACAGATGTTAGTCCAAACCAATATCTCCATTACCAAACATGAGACAAACACAGGCTTGACATGTAAAAATCGCTGGAGGAGACCTTGCAACTCACCTTCATCCAGTTCCAGCTACCCCTTCCACAGTCCAAATACACCAGACTGAAATCTCAGATGCTCTGGGAAGCCACGGCTAACGGCTCAGTTGCAAAATGGAGCAAAGAGCAAGTCCACCACCTTTGCCAAGAGGTCCATTGATGCAAGATCAAGGCTGGTCTCACAGGATGCAGCTCCACCTGCCTCTTCAGTGGATAGGGGCTGGGTGGTGGTGGCTGGGACCCTTCCATGGGCGGATGGAGATTTTGAGCAGTTGAAGTACTTCTGTGGATTGACAGCGGACTCTTGGAGAATTTTAGCACCAGGGTTCTCACACTTACGTTAGGCCATATTCATACAGACATTAATGTGCTGTTGCCTAAGTTCCCATAGCCAGGAGATGCCTCAGGAAGTTCCAGGTTCACTACAACTGTTGTTACAGGAAGATTAATGCATCCTTAGGTCCAAGTATTATTTATTTATTTATTTATTATATTTATTAATCGCCCATCTGGCCAGTTACCCAGCCACCCTGGGCGATGTACAATTAAAACAATACAATAAAACAATACAATAAAATATGCTAATTAAAACAGTATAAATATTCTTTAAAAAACCTAACCCACCCCATATTCCCGCCTGAACAACCATGTTTTTAATGCACGGTGGAAGCTCATCACGGAGGGGGCATGGCGAAGGTCACTAGGGAGGGAGTTCCATAACATGGGGGCCGCCACAGAAAAGGCCCTCTTCCTTGTCCCCACCAGTCTAGCTGCTCTGGCTCAAGGGACAAGGAGAAGGCCATCTGTGGCAGATCTTGTTGAGTGGCCTACTTGGTTTTGCTGGAGACGCTCCTTGAGATAAACTGGACGGGAGCCGTATAGGGTTTTAAAGGTCAAAACCAACACCTTGAATTCGGCCCGGCAAGCAACTCGTAGCCAGTGCAGCTCCTTGAGCACTGGAGTGATGTGATCACGCCGGTGGCTGCCTTTAACCAGGAGAGCCGCCGCGTTCTGTACCAGCTGTAGCTTCCGAACCGTCTTCCAGGGTAACCCCACGTAGAGCGCATTACAGTAGTCTAGACGAGAGGAGACCCAAGGCATGAACCACTGATGGGACCAGATGATTAGGAAGGTAGGGGCGCAGCTGCCTTATCAGATGGAGTTGATACAGTGCTGCCCAGCTCACAGCTGACACTTGAGCCTCCATGGACAGTTTGGAGTCTAGAATGACTCCCAAGCTGCGGACCTGGTCCTTCAGGGGCAAATGTACCCCATTCAGAACCAGGTCAACCTTCCCTAACCTCCCCTTGTTGTCTCCCACCAGAAGTACATCGGTCTTGTTGGGGTTCAGCTTCAGAATGTTCCTTCCCATCCAGCCACCCACTGACTCCAGGCACTTGGACAGGGTCTCAACGGCCAACCTCAGTGAGGACTGGAGAGGTAGCGCTGCGTGTCATCCACATACTGATGACACCACACCCCAAACCTCCTGATGATAGCTCCCAGCAGCTTTAGGTTGATGTTAAATAACATCGGGGAGAGGATGGAACCCTGTGGCACCCCACAAGTGAGCAGCCGAGGGTCCGAAGCCTCCTCTCTGAGAACTACCCTCTGGTACCTTCCAGAGAGGAAGGACCGGAACCACTGCAATACAGTGCCTCCTATGCCCAACCCCTCCAGGCGGTCCAGGAGGATACCGTGGTCAACAGTATCAAAAGCTGCTGAGAGATTGAGGAGGACTAGAAAGGAGCATTCGCCCCTTTCCAAAGCCCTCCTCATATCATCCACCAAGGTGACCAAGGCCGTCTCCGTCCCATGTCCAGGCCTGAAGCCCGACTGGCATGGATCTAAGTAATCGGCTTCATCCAAGTGTGCCTTCAACTGAGCCCCCACCACTCGCTCAATCACCTTGCCCAGAAATGGCAAATTGGAGACTGGGCGGAAGTTGTTCAGATCTTGGGGATCCCAGGAGGGCTTTTTCAGAAGCGGTCTTATTGCTGCCTCCTTAAGGGCTGATGGCATCACTCTCTCCTCGAGGGAGGCATTCACCACCACCTTGATCCCCTCACCCAGTCTCACGCTGCAGCTCATGATGAGCCAGGGCGGGCAAGGATCAAGCAAGCAGGTGGTCGGCCTCACAGATGAGAGCACCTTGTCCACTTCATCAGAAGGAAGAAGCCGGAACCGATCCCACAAAACTGGTCTGCCATTGGTCTCCTCCCGCTCGCTCCTTGTGTCCATGACGTACGAAATCCCACTCCTAATCTGATTGATTTTATCTGTGAAGTGCTTTGCTAAAGCCTCACAGGAGGCTTTTGACTGTTCCATTGGGTCTGGAGCAACTGGACCGACCAGACTCCGGACCACTTGGAACAGCCTCCTGGGGCAGCACTCCGCAGACGCGATGGAGGCAGCATAGAAATTCTTTATTAAAAAACAAGGCCAACACTGTGATTGAACAATAATGCCAAAATGGAATGATAATGTTTGTTGCTGCTATTTGATGTTGTTGGGTTTCCCCCCCTTTTTTCTTTTGAGGAGGGTGTGTTTTCTGCTAACTCCCTTCTAATGCATACCCCCCCCAACAATCCAAAATCCCTGCAGAATAATCCTAAACATTACTGTAGAGAGCCTTCTCCATTGCACTTCAGCATGTGTTAGAAAGACTTCCACATGGGGTACACAGGTAGAGCCAAGTAAAACTTACCACTGCATACTCAGAAGTAAGTCCTACGTTCAATGGGACTTACAGGGAAGTGTATATTTTAAAGCAATCTACAACACTGACCACCACATCTTGTGGCAGCAAATTGATTATGCATCGTATGAAGATGTATTGTGTAATTGAGGGATAATTGTGAGATGCTGCTCCTTGTTAGAGGCAAAGAGTCAGCTCTGTTAGAAAATAAAATTGTGGAGAAAGCCAACCTAAGCCCCCTGCCTGACACACACACACTCACCAAGGAGGGGGGAAGGAGACCCAGGGGAGGGGGGAGACAGCCAGTCTCCACAGATGCCAAAGGGGACAAACAACATCTGCATAGAATCACCCCAGGGGGGAAGGCATCACCAGGTTTGTCAATGCTCTTGCATATCAGCCCCATCTACATAAGACTTGAATACCTCTCCAGAGCAGACACTTCGGCACCCCTAAGAAATGGCCACTCAACACCATAGGATGGGACCATTAAGCAAGTGGCTTCAAAGGGACCCCATCCCACGGGGGAAGGGCGTCACCCCACCTGACCCAAAAGGCCGCCCCTCAGGGAGGGTGTCAACCCACCTGATCATGGAGGGAGGGGCTACCTGAAACACCAAGGTATAAAACACCCTGCGCAAGGGAACTGGTTGTTGTTCAGCAATCTTGCCCATGCCTGGGATAAGGGAACGAAGGATCGGCAACCCCGGGTAGCCGCACCCGGCGCGCTCCAGCTAGCTGGAATCACTGGTCGCTTGGGTTGACCGGACCCCCGGGAAACCAAGCTGAAATCACTGGCCGCTTGGGTTGACCGGACCCCCGGGAAACCAAGCTGAAATCACTGGCCGCTTGGGTTGACCGGACCCCCGGGAAACCAAGCTGAAATCACTCACAAGCCGCTTGGGTAGACCGGGCCCCCGCCGGGAACCCAGCTAGCCGCTTGGGTAGACCGGGCCTCCGCCGGGAACCCAGCTAGCCGCTTGGGTAGACCGGGCCTCCGCCGGGAACCCAGCTAGCCGCGTGCAGTTGACCGGGCCTCTGCCGGGGCCCGAGCTGAACTAACTAGCTGAGAGCCCGGAAATCACGGTGTCCTTGAGACTTCTTGCTTGTTACTTTGTACCGTACTGATAAGCTGTACTGCTGGCGTGGGTCTGGGTTTGTGAAGGTAATTTTGTAAATAAACTTGTTTTCTAAAAGATACTTTTGTGGCTATAAGTTATCCCTTTGTTCTGGGCTAAGGGTGAGACGCTGGGGACCTCGGAGAAGGCCCGCCCCAGGACTCGCTACCCCCCTTAGCATTGAACCCGCGCAGAAGACCAGGTTGTTGGTCTTCCACTAAAATCTTTGGCAATATAAAGATAGGAATCATGTGATAAATTCCCTCACTCACCTCTCCCTGCCTGCTTACTGTGTCTCCATGGGCGGGCAGCTGTTGGAGCCTAGGCAGAGCTACTTTTAAAGGGGCCATGGGCAAAATTAGCTTAGCTGCAGTTTTGCCCATGGCCCCTTTAAGAGCAACTTAAGTAATTTGCAGGAGGCAGGGGAATTCTTCTGGACTCTGCATAACAAAGTGAGAAGCCACCATGGCTTAAGGGCTTTTGTGATGGTCTCTGCATTTTGGGGGCAGTTGGAGACTATGGTGTAGAGGGTGATCATTGCAGCCTGCAAGCAGCCCAAGAGGGCAAGCTTGAGAGGGACTATTAGACCAAAGTGGGCAGAGCAGGGATCCAAAGCCAGACACATCTCCATCTGGACATGGAGAACGATAGGCCACTGCCTTCATTCACTGACTACAGATCCATGCTGGACACCTTCTTTGTTGTTAGCACCGTCAATGGGCTGGTTCCCTCCACTGCGCTGCAGAGAGGCGATTCCCTGGCTTGGAGGCCCAGTCATCCTTCAGGAAGTTCAGCAGGCAGCACCCCCTCCCCCCACCCTTATCCTGGCCCGGGATTCTCCAGTTTCAGAAGCTGAATGAAGAGAGAGGACGAAAGGAAGTGAGGAGGAAACCACCCTGTGCCTTCTACCCCATCCCCCATTTCCAGAGAGGAAGGTGAAGGCAGCTAAGCCCTTTCCTGCCTCGCCTCTCCTTCCTCCCCCACCAATGATTCTGAGGCCGCTCTTGGCTGAGCCCCTCTTGGCTGAGCCCCTCAAGTGCTGACAGGCCTCGGCCAGGGCGCAAGGCTTGGGAAAGGCTGGACAAGAACTGCCCCCCCCCCCGTTTCCTGACTGCAACTGAGAGCAAGCAAGAGGGGGTGCCCGGTTTCCGACAGGGAAGGAGAGCGGGCGGGCTGGAAAGGCTGCCCAGACCCTTGGCACTGGGATTCCAGCCGTGTGGGGGCATCTGCTCCTGCCACCCACGGGCATTTCCAGCGCTCGGTCTTCCTTCCTCTGCTCCTGGGTGAAGAAGCCCCTGCTCTGGCATCAGAGGCTGGGGCTGAATTCAGCCTGCCAAGACGGCTGCAGTAGAGGACACAGAGCCTTTTGGGCCTGGACGAGGCGCAGGCAGGCAGGCATCCTGCCGGCGGAAGCACCTCGGATGAGAATGGGGGGCGCAGGCAGAGGCGCTGAGCAGGACCGGTGCAAGGCAGTTTGGTGCCCTAGGCAAGATCAGATATTTAGCGCCCCCCCTCCCACTTGAGAGACCTGTATTTTTTTTCAAGGCGTTTCTGGTGCCCCCTTTAGCCCTGCGCCCTAGGCAGCTGCCTAGTTGGCCTAATGGTAGCACCGGCCCTGGCGCCGAGCGATATGGGGAGCTGGGTTGTGACTTCCAGAATATAGCAAAGCGATTGTTCCAAGCTGGCAAATGTGGGAGGAAGGAGAAGTCTGAGAGGTCACAAAAACCGAAGAGGATCCTCTCACACAGGGCGTCTCCAGAACGTGGGACCGCAGCGTCCCTCCACGGAGCCTGCCTGAAGCCCGAGCAAGTTCTGGAGGGAAGCTGGAGATGACTGACGCAGGAGCGTCTGCCGTGCAAGGCCCAAAGGGCCTGTCACCACTGGGCGTCAGGCAGAGCCTTGCCCCACAGGGACTTGATCTTGATCTTCACCAGCTGCGTGGCAGGCAGGGCCGGATTAAGAGCATTATGGGCCTGGTGCTGAGGATTTTGGTGGGCCTTTTTATGGAAATAAATAAAATGAAGACGCAATTTTATATTAAAACAAATTAAATATTTTAATTACCATTAAAGTGCTAAAACTCAAAAACTCCTGCAGCTCATCAGTAAGGGTCTTCCCAATTTCCCCCAAATTTATTTATTAAAAAAGAAAAAGCAGCCACAACAAAAAGCCAGGAAGCTTTGCTTGACCAAGAATAATTGTGTTGTTCTTGTCGCTTTGTTTCGTTTTTGTTTTTTTGTTAAACTAGCATTTGAACAATTGAGCTGCGAATCAGAAAGATCTTTTGCACGAGGCCGGAGAGAGAGGTCCCTTCTAAATCTGAATATTACAGACCCTAGCAAGCCCCCCATGTGCTTCAAAGAAATGTAGTAACAGTGATTGAAATGCAAAACTACTGAAATGCTAATTTGAGAACAACAGTTCTTGCTAGGTCTTGCCTCAAGCCTGTAATGCAGATGTGCTTAGAACACCTTTCTAATCTTGAAAAAATCATTAATTATGCTGAATGATAACGATCAGAGCTAACTCAAATCGTGCCACGTGTCCCTATATTGTGGGCCTATTTTCTGTTATGGGCCTGGAGCGGCCGCTCCAATCGCCCCTATGTTAATCCGGCCCTGGTGGCAGGCAGACACTCAAGAAGGGCAGCCCTGCCTCGTCCCGTCCTGCTGGGAAGTGCTGCTATTTCCTTCTGGACGACACTGCCCTCTGGTGGCCGAGGTGTGTGTGTTGAGAGCCAGCAGAAATGCCGCCGCCGCTAACATGGATGGTTGCTTTATGGCTCACGGCGGATGTTCACTGGGGTAAAAACAGGGGGACGCTAGACGGGGAGCATGAGGGGAAGGCAGAGCAGTGCCCACAAAACACAGTGTGACAAGCAGGCAGCTGTTGGGCCATAACAAATCTACACTGAGCTCCAGTTCAGGTTCAAAAGCATTTCTTAAGTCTCCAGTTTGCTCCAACTGAGACTGCCATTTTACAGCACAGCTTGATATCTGGTACATGAAGGAAAATCACTGATGCTTGGTAAGGTTTGACCCGTGTGTTTCCCTTACCTCAAAGAACTGAATGAGAAACGTTTAAGAAATTGCACTACTGTAACCATCAAGCTCTAGCACCTGAGTAACCCTATGTTACCGTTATTTAGCTTTTTAAAAGCATCTACTTTAAAGCAAGTCCTGTATGTGTGTGTCAGAGACCATTGGATTGCACACTTACAGTTCAGTGCCAGGCATGTCTACTGGGAAGTAAGTCCCAATACGACTTACTCCTAGCAGGACCGGTGCAAGGCAGTTTGGTGCCCTAGGCAAGATCAGATATTTAGTGCTCCCCCTTCCCACTTGAGAGTGCTGTATTTTTTTTCAAGGTGTTTCTGGCGCCCTCTTTAGCCCTGAGCCCTAGGCAGCTGCCTAGTTGGCCTAATGGTAGCACCGGCCCTGACTCCTAGGTAAGTTTGTATAAGACTGCAGCCTTAGTTGTCTTTTCCGTAAACTGAAAAGGACCAACACTTCAGCCCTTCCTTGTAGGGGAGGTGCTTCAACCTCCTGGTGATTCTCCTTCATGTTTTCAAGTTCTACATCAACCCTTTTTGAGATAGGGCAACCACAACATGAAGGAGAATCACCAGGAGGCTGAAGCACCTCCCCTACAGGGAAGGGCTGAAGTGTTGGACCTTTTTAGTTTACGGAAAAGACAACTAAGGCTGCAATCTTATACAAACTTACCTAGGAGTACCGTAAGTCGTATTGAACTCCATGGGACTTACTTCCCAGTAGACATGCCTGGCACTGAACTGTAAGTGTGCAATCCGATGGTCTCTGGGACACACACACAGAGAGAGGACTTGCTTTAAAGTAGATGCTTTTTAAAAGCTAAATAACGGTAACATAGGGTTACTCAGGTACTAAAGCTTGATGGTTACAGTAGTGCAATTTCTTAAACGTTTCTCATTCAATTATTTGAGGTAAGGGAAACACACAGGGGTCAAACCTTACCAAGCATCAGTTAAGGCAGAGTCTGCCAGAGGAGTGTTAGAATGGAATTAAAACCTGTTGCTAAGCAAGATCCAGCGCTCCCTCCCGATTCAATCAAGTGGTTCACCCCACTGAACCCTGCCCCTTGCCCTTCAACCAGACTATACACAGTCTGCCTTTAACCCTTTAATGGGCAATTGACTTAAAACCCTCCAGAGTTGGCATCTTCTCATTGTATATTCCAACTGGGAGAATGGGCATCAAAATGGCAAATGTGGTTCAATGTAAGCACAAGTAAAGTGTTGCACGTTGGGGTGAAAAATCCCAACTTCAAGTGGGATCTGAGCTAGCGGCAACTGACCAAGAAAGAGATCTTGGGGTTGTGGTGGACAGCTCAAAAACTAGGAAAGGAATTGAAAATAAAACTGCCAGGATCACACTGCCCTTATACAAATCTATGCTGCCACCGCACTTGGAATACAGTCATGCCTTGGATTGAGAGCATAATTAGTTGCAGAAACCTGCTTGTAATCCAAAACACTCTTAAATCAAAACAAACCCCCCCCAAATTGTATAGATTTTTAATTTAAGCCGTACTACAGTACTTGTGTTGCAAGACGTCGCTTGTATAGCAAGTAATAAATAAATATTTAAAAATTTGCTTGTCTTGCAAAACGCTCTCAAACCAAGTCACTTGCAATCCAAGGTATTACTGTACTGTGTACAGTTCTGGTCACCGCACCTAAAAAAAGGACATTCGTAGAGTTGGAAGGAGTAAAGAAAAGGGCAACTAAATTGATCAAGGGGCTGAAGCAACTCCCCTGTGAGGAAAGGTTACAGCAGCTGGGGTTGTTTAGCTTAGAAAAAAGGCTGGCGCGCCGTTCCACAAAGGGGCGGGAGGAATGGGGGGGCGCCAAAGAGGTGCAAGGGCCAGAGCGGAAGAGGCGTGGGGTAGAGGGGCCGCTCTGCCCGGGGCCGCTCTCTGTGGCGCCACAAGCGAAGGCGGCGGCTGCGGATAGGCCCTGGGCTGGGCACGTGAGTCTGTCGCGCGCAACGCGTCCGCGGCTTCCGCCTCCGCCCCCAGCACTCATGGGTCCGACCGAGCGGCGAGCGGCGGCCCAGGCCGTGAGTCGGGGGTGGGGTGGGGTGGGGTGGGGTGGGGTGGGTGGTCCGGACTCGGCGGGGCGAGGGGCTCTCCGCGCGCTCGCCTCACCTCTTCTCTCCGGCAGGTGCGGGGCACCGGGGGCAGCAGCGCCGCCAGCAAGAGGTCGGCCGCCGCGCGCGGCTACACGCAGGACCGCTTCGTGCTGCAGCTCGTGCCCGGGACCGTTCGCCGCGCCCCCGCCATCCACCGGTGAGGGGGGAGGGGGAGCCGCCTCCGCCCGAGTTGCCCCGGGTGGGCCGCGCCGCGCCGCGCTCGCCTCTCCCTCCGGACTCAGGGGCGGGCGGGACCTCTGAGCACGTGCAGAGGGCGCTTCTTCGGCCTGGGCGGAGGGGGCTGCCTCGTCCTCATCGAGGCGCTTGGATCCGCCCTGCGCCGCGGGCGGGCGGGGCGGCTGCTGCTGCCTCCCCCGCCAATGCGGAGGAGAGGCGGCGGCCTCGCCCCGGCTGCCTTCCTCACGCCCGGCCCCTCCTCCTCCTCCCGCAGGGGTTACCATGTCCGGGCCCGAGCCGTGGAGCACTGCGCCCGGGCCTTCCTACTGGGCACGCGCGGCCACCCGCGGAGGCAGGTGAGTGCTTGCGGGAGGCGGCGGGGGCCCGCGGTGTCGCCCGCTCCGCCCTGGCGAGGGTCGCTGATGCCGCGCGGCCTCCCTCCCCCCCGCAGATCGTCTCCTTGGGCGCCGGCTTCGACTCGCTCTACTTCCTCCTCAAGAGCGGTGGGCTCCTGGGCCACGCAGTTTTCTTCGAGATCGACTTCCCGGATGTGGCCTGCCGTAAGGCAGCCCTGATCCGCGGGACGGAGGAGCTGGTGGCCTTGGCGGGGAGCAGCCCTTCCGAAGGAACGCCTGGTATGGTGGTGGGCTGAGGGGGGTGGGCTGAGGGAGGGTGGCCCGCGGCCCCAGGGGCTTCTGCCAGCCTTGGTGCTCCCTGGCGAGGTTCACCTTTGTTGGTAAAGGTCTCTCTGTGGCCTCTTCAGGCAGCACGAGGAAGGCTGGGTTAGGGTTAGGGCATCTCAAGAGGAGGTATTGGCAGGGAGTGAATGCTGGAGGATGTGACATTAACACGCCTTCTGAGCAGTCTGAGAGCCAGTTCTGTGCAGATAGAGCAACTGTAGTGGATGGACTGCAATATATGCCTGGGTGCACAGGGCAAAGCAGAATAGCATACATTAGTGGAGGGTTTCCTGCTGGCATGTGTGTGTGTGTTGTGCTTTGTCTCTCTTTTTCACACGCACACACGGTCTTCTCTCCCCAGCTAGCAGTACCCTTCGCTAGACAGTGTAAGACTGTCTGTAGCCCCTTTGTGGCAGGGAGGGTCCCCAGCCTGATGCTGAGAGCAGTAAGGAGTGTGTCTTGTCTTGCCTTACCTTGAGAGGTGTCTGTGATGATGAGTGACTGCTCTGCCTCTTTTCCAGGGGTGGTTAATTTTTCAGGAGACGATTACAGGCTTTTGGGAGTGGACCTTTCTGAACTGTCGAGGCTGGAGGAAGTCTTGCGTGTGGCAGGCCTAGACCCAAAAGCCCCCACAATGCTTCTGGCAGAAGTTGTGCTCACCTACATGGAGGTTGAGAGGTGTGTGGAGTGCCCGGTTCTTTCACGCCCTTGGCCACTTGAACGGTCAGATACTGTCAGATAACGGCCAGCACTTGGATTGTAACAGATATTTAAGCTAGTTACAAATCCAACTTGCTTTGCTGTCAGGAAACAAACTTCATAACAGCTAACAGTCTTGTGTAATCTGAGAGAGGGTACTGCACAGTTCTGTGGCAAACTTGCAGCAGGTGTGACCATAAGAGGAACCATGAAGCTGGATTAGACCAGAGCAGGTCCATCCAGCCCCACATCCTGCTTCTCACCATGGCTAACCAGATGCCCCCAATGGGAAGCCTGCAAGCAGGACCTGGCTGCTCTCCAGGCTAGCAGCGGGTGTTCAGAGGCACGCTCCCTCTCAGCTTGGAGGTCCTGCCTCGATCCTGTGCTCAAGGGCCGCTGATAGACCTCCTCCTCCTCTCCCTCCTCCATGAATTTGCCTCATCTCCTTTTAAGCCCATCTAAGCCAGTAGCTTAGATGGCCTTAAGGTACACCCCATCTTGTGGCAGCAAATTCCATTGGTTAAGTTTGCACTGTGGGAACTAGTAGTACTTCCTCTTGTCTTTCTGTTCTGGATCTCTTGCCCTGCTGTTTCACCCACATAGAACCAGTTTCTGCGCCACTGAACTGTTTTGAATCCAGAGCCAACCCTGCTTGCAGACATAGTCCCCAAACTCAAGAGATATCCCATCAGGATCTTGAGACCGAATTGCTAATCCTCGTGCCAAAGAGGCCAAGGAGAACTTGTCCTAATGAGCTGTGTTCCCACATGGTGCATCCTTTTATAAACCCTGATCTTTGGCCTGCCGTGCTGGTCTGGGGCCAGGGCCAGGCCAGGCTGCCCCAGGAGGCTGTTCCAAGTGGTCCGGAGTCTGGTTGGTCCAGCTGCTCCAGACCCAATGGAACAGTCTAAAGCCTCCTGTGATGGAGGCTTTAGAGGATGGGTTAGCCTCCTGTGGTTCATGCCTTGGTCTCCTCTCACCTAGACTACTGTAATGCGCTGTACGCGCGGTTACCCTGGAAGACTGTTCGGAAGCTTCAGCTGGTACAGAACGCGGCGGCTCGCCTGATTAAGGGCAGCTGCCGGCGTGATCACATCACGCCAGTGCTTAAGGAGTTGCACTGGCTACCAGTTGCTTGCCGAGCCGAATTCAAGGTGTTGGTTTTGACCTTTAAAACCTTATATGGCTCCGGCCCAGTTTATCTCAAGGAACGCCTCCAGCAACACCAAGGAGGCCGCTCAACAAGATCTGACAGATGGCCTTCTCCTTGTCCCATCAGCCAGAGCAGCCAGGCTGGTGGGGACTAGAAAGAGGACCTTCTCTGTGGTGGCCCCCACATTATGTAACTCCCTTCCTAGTGACCTTCGCCATGCCCCCTCTGTGATGAGCTTCCGCCGTGCATTAAAAACATGGCTGTTCAGGCGGGAATATGGGATGGGTTAGGATTTTAAAAGAAATTTTTATACTGTTTTAATTATATTTTATTGTATTGTTTTATTGTGCTATTTTGGTTGTACATCGCCCCACAATCGGCCAGATGGGCAATTAATAAATATAATAAATAAATACGTAAATAAAATTGGTGTGCCTTCCCCACTCCTTTTGTGCCTTCCAGGTCAGATGCCCTGGTCCAGTGGGCAGCTAGGCACTTCCTACAGGCTTGGTTCGTCCTGTATGAGCAGATCCATCCCGATGACCCTTTTGGACAGGTCATGCAGAATCACTTCAGCCGGCTCAAGTCCCAACTCCATTCCCTATCCCAGTACCCAAACTGCAAGGCCCAGCAGATGCGCTTCCTCCAGAGGGTGGGTATGGGACTTAGGGTGGGGAGGGGAAGGAGGAAAGAGATCACAGAGGTGAGGGGGCTGAAGACAGCTGCCTGTGAGGGAGTGTGCTGGGAGGGAGGCGGCGGCACTGTCCTCGTGCTCTGGTGTTCTTTTCAGGGCTGGACTGAATGTAGCATCATCGACATGAATGAATTCTATTGCCACTTTGTCTCTGGAGATGAGCAGCGGAGGATCCAAGCCCTGGAGCCCTTTGATGAGTTCGAGGTAATCTGCTGCAGCTGGAGTTGGGCTTCAGAGGGAGGGCTGGCAGGAGCTGTGTGGGTTGAGCACATGCTTCTGCAGCACCGGCTGGCCTCGGCCTGCCAGTCTTCCTGCTCCCACGTGGGATGTGGGGTGGGTGGTCCAGGCAGATCTCCATTCTCTTTCTGGTGGCTAGCGCTCTGGTACCAGAATCATAGAGCAGATCAGCCTCTGAAGCTCTCACAGAAAGACATGGAGAAGTAGCCTATGGATGCTTCTCTGTTCACATCATAGCTGACATTCAGGACAGCAGGATCCCAAGGTGGTGAGAACAGGCTGGACAGCCATCTGTTGGGGATGCAAAAGCTCTGGATTTCCTGCATTGAGCAGGGCGTTGGACTAATTTATTTACGTATTTATTTATGAAATTTCTTACCTGCTTTTCATTATAAAACAATCCCAAAGAGTACAAAAAATAAAGCACAGTAAAATGATACAGCATTGACAAAACAAAACACAAATAAACGGGAGAACAGCAACAGATGAATATCAGTTTACATGACGCATCAGAACAAAAGAGAAAAATCTAGTCAAAAGCCTAAGTTGAGAAGGAGTTCCACAGTCAGGGTACCTGCATGGAGAAGGCCCTCAGGAATGCTCTGTATCAAACCCCAGGCCAATGCGGCACTGCCAATAGGGCATCTTAACATGTGGGCAGGTAGATAAGGGAGAAGATGCTCCATCGAGTAACTGGGTCCTAAACTGTGCAGGCTTTATATGTCAAGATATGCAGCTTGAAATTGGCTCGGTTGCTTCCTGGCAACCAGTGCAACTCCTTCAGAACTGGTGTGAGATGCTCTTAGAATCAGAAAAGTAGAGTTGGAAGGGGCCTATAAGGCCATCGAGTCCAACCCCCTGCTCAATGCAGGAATCCAAGTCAGCATCCCTGACAGATGGCTGTCCAGCTGCACCTTGAATGCCTCAAGAGTGGGGGGGCCCACCACCTCCGTAGGTAGTTGGTTCCATTGTCTTATTGCTGTAACAGTCAGGAAATTTTTCCTGAAGTTTAGGTGAAATCTGGGTTCCTGTAACTTGAACCCATTATTCCGTGTCCTGCAAACTGGGATGATCGAGAAGAGATCCTGGCCCTCCTCTGTGTGACAACCCTTCAAGTACTGGAAGAGTGCGATCATATCTCCCCTCAGTCTCCTCTTCTGAAGGCTAAACATGCCCAGTTCTTTCAGTCTCTCCTCATAGGGCCTTGTTTCCAGTCCCTTTATCATCTTTGTTGCCCTCCTCTGAACCCTCTCCAGTTTGTCTACGTCTTTCTTAAAGTGTGGTGCCCAGAAATGGACTCAGTACTCAAGATGAGGCCTAACCAGTGCTGTGTAAAGGGGAATTATCAGTTCCCGTGAATTGGAAGCTATACTTCTATTAATGCAGCCCAAAATAGCATTTGCTTTCTTTGCAGCCACATCACATTGCTGGCTCATATTCAGTTTGTGATCTACAACAGTTCCAAGATCCTTCTCACTTGTGGTATTGTTGAGCCAAGTGTTCCCCGTTCTGTAACTGTGCATTTGGTTTCCTTTCCCTAGGTGCAGCACTTGGCATTTATCCCTATTAAATTTCATTCTGTTGTTTTTGGCCCAGCACTCCAGCCTATCAAGGTCACTTTGAATTTTGTTTCTGTCTTCCAGAGTATTAGCTGTTCCACTCAACTTTGTGTCATCTGCAAATTTGATAAGCATTCCCTGTACCTCCTGATCCAATTCATTAATAAAAATGTTGAAGAGCACTGGGCCCAGGATCGAGCCTTGCGGTACCCCACTCGTTACCTCTCCCCAGTTTGAGAAGGTATCATTGATAAGCACTCTTTGAGTCCGATTCTGTAGCCAATTGTGGATCCACCTGATAGTTGTTCCATCTAGCCCACTTTTAGCTAGCTTGCTAATCAGGATATCATGAGGCACTTTGTCGAAAGCTTTGCTGAAGTCCAGATATATGATGTCCACAGCATTCCCACAGTCCACAAGAGAGGTTATCCGATCAAAAAATGAGATCAGATTAGTCTGGCAGGATTTGTTCTTGACAGATCCATGCTGGCTTCTAGTAATCACTGCATTGTTTTCAAGGTGCTTGCAGACTGACTTTTTTATAATCTGCTCCAAATTTTTCCCAGGGATTGATGTGAGACTGACTGGTCTATAGTTCCCAGGTTCCTCCTCCTCACCCTTTTTGAAGATGGGAACAACATTTGCCCTCCTCCAGTCATCTGGCACTTCACCTGTCCTCCATGATTCCTCAAAGATAATAGACAGTGGTTCTGAGAATTCTTGTGCCAGTTCCTTTATTACTCGAGGATGCAGCTCGTCAGGCCCTAGAGATTTAACCTCGTTCATAGTAATCAGGTGTTCCTTGACGGTTTGCCTATCAATCTCAAGCTGCAATCCTGCTCCTTCAGTCTGCACTTCAGGTTTGCCAGGGACATAAACTCTCTTTTGGGAGAAGACCGAGCCGAAGTAGGAATTGAACATTTCTGCCTTTTCTTTGTCTTCTGTTATCAATTTGCCATCCTCATTGTGTAGTTGAACCACCATTTCTTTCCTCTGTCTTTTACTATGCACGTATCTGAAGAAAGCTTTTTTGTTGCTTTTAGCATCCCTGGCTATCCTCAGCTCATTCTCAGCTTTAGCCTTCCTGACACTATTCCTGCAGTTCTGAGCTACCTGCCTGTACTCTTCCCTTGTAGCCTGGCCTTCCTTCCACATCCTATATGTGTCCTTTTTTGTTTTCAGGTCATCTCTGAGTTTTTTGTGAAGGCACATTGGCTTCTTCTGTTGCCCTCTGTCTTTTTTCCTTGTGGGAATTGTTTGTCGTGCCTTTAGAATTTCCTTTTTTAAAAATTCCCACCCCTCCTTGGCTCCTCTTCTCATTAGAGTGCTCTTGGCAGGCTGTCTCAGCAGCCTAGGTGACTAGAGGACCTATATGGCTCCTTCCCGGTCTAGGATTCTTTGATGCTTGGCTCACTTTCTGACTGAGCCTTCCGTGAAAGAGGTGCTCAGAGCTTAGGCTAGCGAGTGCCATATGTGGGCTTTTATTGACAGTAGTTGCCTTTTCGCTTCCTTGTTACCTTTGCTCTGCATGGAATATGGACCAGTAGAGGCTGTTCTCTCCTCTGAATAAGTGCTGAGTGTGTGTTTGTAAAATAGGAGTGCAACTTGGATTTTTCCTCTGTTCAGAACTGGGTGTAGGACAAAAAGAATGGGATAGAAGCTTGTATTTAGCAACTTGATTGGTTGCCGTAGGCAACAAGGAATTCCACGCAGGCAAGTGAATGGACTGGCATGGAGGTATTGCTTGCTCTTCCATCAGCCCATTGCTTTTCGATGATAGCCACGGAGGAAGGGAGGCCGGCATGGAAGCCAAGTGGCATGGCAGAGCAGGGGCAGGAGGGTCTGCCTCTGCCAGCACGTTTCCCTGCTCTGGCCAGTGTGGCAATGCAGGCCATGAGCCTCGAGCATGACAGATTAAAAGTGTACAGGCTAGTAACTTTTGTGGGCTTGCTTGTTTCTGGTTGTGGGAACCTCCTCCAAGTTGGTGGGGGTGTGACTGGGATATTTGAAGACTAGAAGCCAATGTGTGATAGTGACCTTCTCCACCTGCCCCGCCCCACCTCTTTCCCTGCAGGAATGGCACCTGAAATGCTCCCATTATTTCATCCTTGTTGCATCAAAAGAAGGAGAGGCACTGTCTCCGACCCCACCTGTGTTTTCTGGCATGGAAGGGAAAGGTGCAGTAGAACTTTTGCTCCCAGAGTGGGTTGGTGTGGCTGGCAGTGGCTTAGTGACAATTTTGGGAAAAGTTCTTTCCCCACCCCACTCAGACTGGCTGACAGATCTGGTAGCCTCTACTTTGCATTGTAGATAGTTGAAATAACACCATTGTTAAAAACATGAGCTGTGAGCTTGGAAGCCCCAGTGCAGATTTCTGGTCTGTCTTTTAGCTTCCTTGTTTGTAATATGGGAGTATTAATAGTCTGCCGTACTGGTATTTATTTATTTATTTATTTTATTTATTATACTTTTAAATGGCCCATCTGGGCGGTCACCCGGCCACCCTGGGCGATGTACAATCAGGATAACACACAATTAACACACAATTAAAACAATATAAGAGTTTGATTGACTTCCGCCGGGCATTAAAAATGTGGCTTTTCAGGCGGGAATATGGGGTGGGTTAGGATTTTTGGGTTTTGTGCTGTTTTTGATTGTATTTTATACTCTGTGTGTGTGTGTGTGTGTGTGTGTCCTTGTATTTTATTGCATTGTACATCGCTCAGAGTGGCCAGATGTCTGGCCAGATGGGCGATTCATAAATAAAATAAATAAATAAATAAATATGTCCAGGCCTGAAGCCCGACTGGCATGGATCTAAGTAATCGGCTT
Source organism: Shinisaurus crocodilurus (assembly GCA_021292165.1). Classification (NCBI taxonomy): domain Eukaryota; kingdom Metazoa; phylum Chordata; class Lepidosauria; order Squamata; family Shinisauridae; genus Shinisaurus; species Shinisaurus crocodilurus. Next base: position 297,407,441 of record CM037878.1, read on the forward strand.
CATCCAAGTGTGCCTTCAACTGAGCCCGCACCACTCGCTCAATCATCTTGCCCAGAAATGGCAAATTGGAGACTGGGCGGAAGTCGTTCAGTTCTTGGGGATCCAAGGAGGGCTTCTTTAGAAGTGGTCTTATTACTGCCTCTTTGAGGGCTGATGGCAACACTCCCTCGAGGGAGGCATTCACCACCGCCTTGATCCCCTCACCCAGTCTCACGCTGCAGCTCATGATGAGCCAGGGCGGGCAAGGATCAAGCAAGCAGGTGGTCGGCCTCACAGATGAGAGCACCTTGTCCACTTCATCAGAAGGAAGAAGCTGGAACCGATCCCACAAAACTGGGCTGCCATTGGCCTCCTCCCGTTCACTCCCTGTGTCCATGATGTACAAAATCCCATTCCTAATCTGATCAATTTTATCTGTGAAGTGCTTTGCTAAAGCCTCACAGGAGGCTTTTGACTGTTCCAATGGATCCGGAGCAACTGGACCGACCAGACTCCGGACCACCTGGAACAGGCCCCTGGGGCAGCACTCTGCAGATGCGATGGAGGCAGCATAGAAATTCTTTTTTGCTCCCTTCGCCACCTGGTAGGCCCAGGATGCAGCTCTAACCTGTGTCCGATAGTCTTTGGAGTGGGATTTATGCCATCAGCGCTCTAGCCTTCTCACCTCCCATTTCAGAGCTTGCAACAATGGAGTAAACCATGGTGCCGTGCGAGCTCTGTTCATGTGAAGAGGGCGCTTCAGGGCAACTTGGTCTAATGCCCTGGTGATTGCAGCTTTCCAGTCATCCACCAGGGTCTCGACCAAGCTACCGTTTGCGTGCTCCAATTCCCAAAGTGCGTTCAGGAATCCATCTGGATCCATAAGACGCCTGGGGCAGACCATCCTAATAGGTCCCTCACCCTTGCAGAAGGGTCGTGGCACCGAGAAATCCAACCCCACCAGATAATGATCTGACCATGACAAGGGGGCGGTGGATATACCCCCGATTTCCAGATCATTTCCCCCCTCTCCAGAAACAAAAACCAAGTCCAGTGCCTAACCAGCTACATGGGTAGGTCCAGTTAATACAGGGTGCAGCTCCCAGGAAGCCATGGTCTCCATGAAGTCCCGAGGTGCCCCCGTAAAGGCGGCTCCCGAATGTACATTGAAGTCCCCCAGCACCAATAGCCTGGGGGACCGCACACGTACATCGGAGACCACCTCCAGCACCTCGGCCAGGGAATCTGTTGTGCAGTGGGGTGGACGGTACACAAGCAGAATCCTGAGACTGCCCTTGGGACCCAACCTCCAGTACATGCACTCAGTAAACTTGGTCTCCCATAGAGGGAGTCTGGTAAGGACCAAGGACTCCCGGTAAATAACAGCCACTCCCCCTCCCCGTCCCCCAACCTTTGGTTGCTGGGTATATGAGAAACCAGTCAGACACAAGGCTGCCAGAGTTGGAGCAGCAGCCTCATCCAGCCAAGTCTCCGTAATGCATGCCAGGTTCGCACCCTCATCCAGGATCAAGTCCTGGATTAAAGATGTTTTTTGGGAAATGGACCTGGCATTACACAGCAGCAAACGCAAGGTGGGGGGAGGGGCTGCCCCCCCACCCCTCACCCCTCAGTTATCCCTTGGTTCTGGGAAGGTCTGGAACAAAGGATAGATATTAAGCATCGATCCCTTGTTCCCCTCAATCGGCGTGACCTGCCCCTAGCGCTCTGCCAGCGTCTGCCGCTCAACAATAGCATATTTTGCCCTCCAGAACTCCCCCCATTATTGCCCTGAAACGGGCACATGCCCCCTTGCTTCCGCGGATCCTGCGGGAAAACCCACCCCTAAAACCAACCCCTAAAACCCCCAGCCCTTCTTAAAAAACAAACCACAACGCAAATAGAAGGGCCTCTTCAGACTCCCAACCTCGCCTATATTCCCAGGAGCCGGGGGGCAGCCCCCTTTGGTGTCGCCCCTTCGGTGGTGACCCTGCCGCCGCCGGACATGGCCCCACTGTCAAGCAGCTGCAGGTGGGGCGGGGTGGCTCCCGGCTGAGCCCGGGCCTGCAGGGGGCAGGCAGCAGTCCCACGGGAGGCCTCGCACAGGCAGCAGCAGGACTGAACCCACTTGCCTGGCTTGCTCTTCTCCCCGGCAGAGGTGATGGTAGTTGTAAGAAGTATGTTATGTATTAGATTTACAGCTTATTTTATGGGTTCAGCGTTTTTCCAGACATGGACACCCAGAAACTTGTTCCTAAGTGGATCACCATTTATTAGAAAAGACATTAGCTCAGGGTGTGCCTCAGTGGCGGAGCCCCTGCTTTGCATGCAGGCGGTCCCAGGTTCGATCCCTGGCGGCATCTCCGGGTAGGGCTGGAAAATTTCCTGCCTGAAACCCTGGAGAGCTGCTGCTGCTGCCTGTCAGTGTCGACAGTACTGGGCTAGGTGGACCAAGGTCCTGACTCGGTATAAGTAGCTTCCTCTGTTCCTATGGCATACTGTCATCCTCCATCAGTGATTAATTAATTAATTAATTAGTTAGTTATATTTATACCCCGCCTTTTTTCCTGCAAGAAACCCAAGGCAGCTTACATAATCCTCCTCCTCTCCATTTTATCCTTGAGAGGGAAATCAAATTGGGGGTGCAACCAAAGGAGAAAAATGTAATAATGGCTAACTTCAGCGGCCCACAACATTTGCAGGTATGCTAAATGACCGTGCCTTGGAACAGTTGGTCATGGAACTGACCAGTAAAGAGGCGACCCAGGATTCCATCCTCAGTGGTGCTGTCCATGACAGTTGAGAGACATAAGTGTTGTCAAAGTATCTTTGAGAGTATCTTCAGTGCAATCAAATTCATTGTTTATACATGAAAGCCTAGCGTGGAGGGAAATTCTAAAAAAGCCGCCGCGGCAGTAGTGCTGGTGGTTGTGTGTTGATGGACTGAGGGTGGATTGGGTGCCCTGTGAGGACGCCCTTTCAACTGATCCTTGTCAGTGGCTCCCCTTTTACTGAGGAATATGTGTGGGACACACTTGCACGCACATGCATGACTCAGTGCTGACCCAGATGGTCCTGGTTCCTCTGCTGGTGTCACTGGCTTTCTTCCTGGCATGACTGCCCTAGTGAAGGTGCCTCTGCTGCCAGTGACGCTGCCTGTGTTCCTTCCTCTCTCTGCCTTGCAGCCTTGCTGACTGGGGGGATGCCTTGCTTTGCTGGGACGATTGCAGCATCAGTCTGTGCCACAGACTTGGGAGTCTCCAGCCTGAGGCGGTATGGCCATCGCTCTGTGCTCCTAGCCCCACACATGGTCCTTACCACAGGAGGTTTTGGGGACCATGGAGGGCGTCACAGCCGCCTGACGGAGCTGCATGTCCTGATCAAGGACGAGGGTGCCTGGAGAAGCGGCAGCATCTGTCTGGCCAAGTCCGGGGAAGCCTGGGGTGAGCTGGGTTAGGGGTGGGGGCGGGGGGGAGGGTCAGGTGGTGCAGGCAGCATGGCATACCCCACATTGGTGGCAGCAGTCTGAGCTCTGTCTCTTCCCCCCCCCCCCCCAAACAGATGGGCGGCTCTTCCACACAGTGACCTATCTACAGGCTGGCTGGGCTGTGGTGCTGGGGGGACGCAAGTCTCCAGTGAGCCCTGCTGTGCCACTCTGTCGCTTGAGAGTGTTGGAGGCTGCTGGCTCCTCGGCCCCTGGAGGACCTGTAATTGAGCTTACTCAACTACCATCTGTCAAGGACCTGGCTTTGCCCCGCTGGAGACATACAGCGACGGAAATTGCATATCAAGGTAGAAGTGAGGCTCTCATTATCTGAAGGTGGCGGCAGCAGTTCTTGGCATTCCACCTCTGAAGCTTGATCAACCTGGGCCCACCTGATGCCCAGTGGGAAACTTCTTAGAAGCGTCCTGGTGCTGCTATCTTCCTGGGAGAAGGGTTAGGTAACGAAGGAAGGGATGTGTGGAATTAAATCCATCCCTTCCCTTGTGAGTTGTCCTTCAGCACAAAAATAATATTTATTTTATTTTTTATTATATTTATACCCCACCTTTTTTCCTGCAAGGAACCCAATGCGGCTTACATAATAATCCTCTCCATTTTATCGTCACAACAACCCTGTGAGGTAGGTTAGGCTGAGAGTCAGTGACTGGCCCAAAGTCACTCAGTGAGTTTCATGGCCAAGTGGGGACTAGAACCCAGATCTCCCGAGTCCCAGTCCAACATTCTCACCACTACGCTACACTGGCTACACTTACTGACCCAAACTCCTCCCAAAAGCTAGCAGAGTGATATTGCTCACCAACCCTTGGAAGAGTTGTGTGTATTTGGCAGGCATGCTAACGTGTGCACTGATTCCAGATTTCCGTAGAAAATGCCTACAGCTGTTCAGGGGCAGAACCACAGGCAGATCTTTAGGTTGGAAGGAGGGGGTACTTTCCTTGCTCCCCTCTTCCTCCAGCAGGGCCTTAATTGTGTTCTGGCTGCCTAGGAGGAGGGCAAAGATCTCAGAAAAAATGTTGGAGGCTGCAGGACTCCAGTCTGACTTCCTGCTCTCCTTCCAGGTGAGGCATACCTGTTTGTCTATGGTGGCTGTAGCTCCAGGCAGTCTGTACTGGCGGATTGGTGCTTCCTGCACTTGGAGGAGCTCTGTGGTCGACAGGTATGGGGTGAGGCAGGGCAGAGCCCTTCTTTGGCCTTGTCTGTGAGCCTGTCTGTGCCAGTTCCAGGGCCCCCTAAACATCTTTATCTGGGCTGGTTGTTGCATGGCGGGAGCTGGAACCGAGGGACGTTTCCTAAATCTCAGTGACCAATGAGAACAGGAAAAAGAATTACTGCTGCTATAGTTCCTCATGCAAGTGGATGGTAAAGTTTGTATACAGTCATGCCTTGGATTGAGAGCATAATTCGTTCCGGAAACGTGCTTGTAATCCAAAACACTCTTATATCAAAACGAAATTCCCCCCAAAAAATTTGTACAGAGATTTTTAATTTAAGCCGTACTATAGTACTTGTATTGCAAGACGTCGCTTGTATATCAAGTCAGAAAAAAATTAATAAATATTTAAAAATTTGCTTGTCTTGCAAAACGCTCTCAAACCAAGTAACATGCAATCCAAGGTATTACTGTATTGTTACACTTTTATCCTGCTCTTCTTCCGAGGAGTTTAGGGCTGTGTACATGGTTCTCCCTGTACCCATTTTATCCTCACAACAACCCTGTGATGTAGGTTAGGCTGAGAGATAGTGAGGGTGCAATCCTGTGCATATTTAGTCAGAAAAGGTTCTACAACTTCCAGCATTCCCCAGCCAGCCTGGCTGGAGCATGCTGGGAGTTGTAGGATGTTTTCTGTCTAAATATGCACATAGGATTTCTCCTTCAGTGTCTTAGCTGAGTGGGAATTTGAACCAGGTTCTCCCAGTCCTAGTCTGACAATAACCGCTGCACCATGCTGGCTGAAGTTTGGCTGTAAACCTGAGTGACTGAAGCTGCTCTCCCACTAACGGGCATGACGAGGACCTTGCAGGTCTGTTTCTTCAGCTCCCGTTACTGAGCTGGACCCTTAGCCCTGCCCCTACACCCCTTCCCCAGCCTCTCTGTTCACTCAAAGCCTTGTGGACCCTTCCCCTGGCCTGCTTTTCTCTCCCTTCTGTTCCTAAACAGTTGTCAGTCCTCATTCCCCATTGTTTTGCGAGGGAGGGGGCGGAGAGTTTCTCCAATCCCCCCCCCCCCCCCCCAATCTTCCACGTACCTAAGACTATAACAACCTCCTCTTTAAAGGCCTGCCACATCAAGGCAAAATTTGCAGCCTGCAAAGTAAGAGCAGATCTTTCAAAAACAACAAAGTCTTGTGAAACACAAGATACCAAGTAGTAGTAGTAGGTGATCACTCGTGACCGAGTAAGATTGTCTTCCAGGATAAAATTACAAAAAGAAAATTATAAAAAGAGGAAATTCTAAAAAATGGTGTAGACTCTAGCAATGGGTCCATAAGTGACTGTGGAGGCCAATTCTAGATCCACACAGCTTCCCACAGTGAGGACACAGGTTGCCAGATGGAAGATGGTGCTGTAAAGGATTCGTCTTTCGTGCTCTTCGCTTAGCACGTTTCTCCCTTTCACCTTGCAGTTGGGCTTCTTCAAAGTCCATGGAACCTTTGTGAAAGGCCAACCTCCATTTAGATTGTTCATTGGCTAATAGTTGCGTTTATGGGAATAACACCAATACTGAGATATACCCAATGGCCCTGTTCTCTTGGAGCCTGCTTGTGGTTGCTGCTGGCTCACTCCTTTCCTTTTGCTCCACCCTCTTAGATTCCTGTGGAAGGCCACATCCCGGTCGGCCGCCACTCCCACAGTGCCTGTGGCTGGAAAGGTGGGGTCCTCATCGCGGGGGGCCTGGAAGCCACAGAACAGCCACTGGGCACCATCCTGTTTCTGAGGCCAGCGCAGAGAGGCTTCCAGTGGCATACGATTGAGACCTATCCCCACCTCACTCCTAGGTAAGTGATCAGTCATAGAATCATAGAAAAGTAGAGTTGGAAGGGGCCATTTCTTAATGATGAAGAAATGGAGACTGATTAAAAATGTGGTGGTGGTGATGATGATGATGATGATGATGATGATTTTAAATAAATTTTATTTAGTTACTATAAACTACATACAAAACTGTAAAACAAAAACCTACAACTACAGTAAATCATAAGGTGTACCTCCCACCCGCCTAGGGACCAACTAATATATTTCCATCTCCTTGATCAATTAAATTCCACATTCCAAAAGTATAACATATCCTGACAAGGCATACTCCCCTTCCCCTTTATTAATACATAGTCTAATAATTGATTCCATATATCCATAAAATTCTTCTTCTTTAACTGTCCCTTTTTGCATTTGATACTACAAGTTTATCATTTAGGGCTATATCCCAGACTTCCTTATACCAATCAGTGATTAGAAAAACATGTACTTTCCATTTCCCCGCAATCATTAACCTAGCTGCAGTTAACAAGTTTACAATTAATTCCTTCATATTTTGGGCACAAGTGACTTTATCAGTTATTGATAACAAAGCAAGTTTAGGACAGACCTCTAGATTAATACCAATAATTTTCGATATTTCTGTAAAAACCACTTGCCAAAATTCCAGAACATTTTTTATAACTCCACCACATATGAGCATATGTACCCTATTTCCTGACATCCTCTCCAACAAAGCAGGGAGCAATTGTTATCTATTCTATTTAATCTTACTGGAGTTAGCTACCATCTCCATATTATTTTCTGGAAATTCTCCTTTATCCTAGTTGACATAACTTTCACAATCCATCTATCCCATATATTGTTTCAGCCCACCTTCGAGGTTACCTCTTCAAATTCATTATCCCATACTGTCTTTAGATGGTCATCTTGTTGTTCTGCTTTTTGAATCAATCTGTATAAATCCCTTGTTATACCTCTTGTTGACACGTTCCCTTCTAAACCATCTCTAGACATAACAGTCTTTTCGAATTTGGTTAAATCTCTCTCATACTCGGTTTTCCTTTTCCACTTCTTTGACCACTGTTCTAAAAGGCGGGGTATAAATATAATAAATAAATAAACTGTAAATTTAACCACGACACTCTTCTTCTCCCAACAATTCCCAGTATTTGGTCTCTAGTCCCCATCTTTTCCACCCAATCCAATAATCTAATAATCCTTTCTTCTTTTAGTATACCCTCCAAATCCACTCTTAAATTTTCGGGAAAATCATTTACAGCCACCACCAGAGTTAAAGGAGAAATCCCTGGTATAAATATAGTCCTCATAGTACTCCAAATCTCTTACAAATTTCTTAAAAAGGGGTTGTCTATATTTTTTATCATTTTATTATTATTTTTAAGAAAAAGTATATTCTCCAAAGTATTTTGTAATTCAGAAGTTTCTAACTCCAACCATAAAAATGTGATTATAAAGACAATGAAGCTTTGGAACTAACAGCTGCCAACCTGTTAGGCAGCTAACAATCATAGTAATGAAGACATTTTTTTAAAATAAAGAATTATTAAAGCAGTAAAAAAACAAATACATTAAAACGCAGTTAAAAGCACAACAACAGAATAAAAACCGCACCGAACCCAGTTGACCTGCTACATGTCAAAGGCCTGCTTGAATAAAAATGTCTGCTTTCTAGAAGGAGGGCAACAGAGAGGGAGCCAACTTAGCCACCTCAGCAGGGAATTCCCACACCCTGGGAGCAGCCACCAAAAAGTCCCTCACATCCCCACCAAACGTACCTCTGAAGGCAGCAGTCCTGAGAGGAGGGGCCTCTCCCAAGGGTCTTAACCCCCCCCCCCCCGGGCAGGCTCGTATGGGAGAAGGTTGTCTTTCAGGTAGCCTGGTCCCAAGTTGTATAGGGCTTTATAGGTCATAAGCCAGACTATGAAATTGACTGGTAGCCAGTGAAGCTATTTTAACAAGAGAGTTCCATGTTCCATGTAACTGGCCCTGGTCAACAGTCTTGCTGCAACATTCTGGACTGGCTGAAATTTCTGAAGAGTTTTTGTTGCGAATCTGAAGCACATAATGTGAAGTACCAGATGGTGCACTGCCCTACCAAGGAGATGCCAGCAGTCATCTTGACAAAACCACTGTCTCGAGACCATTTCGAAGCACTGAGAAACAGGCTAGGTTTAGTTGATTAATGCATGCAATATTAAGAAAAGGTGATGGAAATTGTAATATTGCCTGCTTAAATCAACAAGGTAATGTAACCACTAGTTAGAATGGGAAGAAATCACGTCAGACTTTGAAGAGTTGTGAAGGGAACTCAAGAACTTTGGGGCCCAGATAGTCTTCTCATCCATCCTTCCAGTACTTGGAAGAGGAATAGAAAGGGAAAGAAAAATACTCCGACTGAATGACTGGCTACGAAGGTGGTGCCGACGCGAGAGATTTGGATTCTGGGACCATGGGTTACACTTCCTGGAAGATGGACTGCTGGCAAAGGATGGGTTGCACCTCACAAGGACTGGGAAGTATGTGTTTGGCCACAGCATGAGGAACTTAATCAGGAGGGCTTTAAACTGAATCCAACAGGGGAGGGAGACCTAAACTTGGGGGTACCAATGGAAGAAGGCCGCTGTGCCACAATGGAGAGAACAGCTCCAGCGGTGCCCAATGGTAGTCTACCACAAAATGTAGGAAGAAAATCGGACTATAAAGCACATAGTCATAGAATCATAGAAAAGTAGAGTTGGATCTACAGTTTGTGATCTACAACAGTTCCAAGATCCTTCTCACTTGTAGTATTGTTGAGCCAAGTGTCCCCCATTCTGTAACTCTGCATTTGGTTTCCTTTCCCTAGGTGCAGGACTTGGCATTTATCCCTATTAAGTTTCATTCTGTTGTTTTCGGCCCAGCGCTCCAGCCTATCGAGATCGCTTTGAATTTTGTTTCTGTCTTCCAGAGTATTACCTGTTCCACCCAACTTTGTGTTATCTGCAAACTTGATAAGCATTCCCTGCACTTCCTCATCCAAGTCATTAATAAAAATGTTGAAGAGCACTGGGCCAAGGACCAAGCCCTGCAGTACTCCGCTTGTTACCTCTCCCCAGTTTGAGAAGGAACCATTGATAAGCACTGTTTGAGTCCGATTCTGTAGCCAATTGTGGATCCACCTGATAGTTGTTCCATCTAGCCCACTTTTAGCTAGCTTGCTAATCAGGATATCATGAGGCACTTTGTCGAAAGCTTTGCTGAAGTCCAGATATATGATGTCCACAGCATTCCCACAGTCCACAAGGGATGTTACCCGATCAAAAAATGAGATCAGATTAGTCTGGCAGGATTTGTTCTTGACAAATCCATGCTGGCTTCTAGTAATCACTGCATTGTTTTCAAGGTGCTTGTAGGCTGACTTTTTTATAATCTGCTCCAAAATTTTCCCCGGGATTGATGTCAGACTGACTGGCCTATATTTCCCAGGTTCCTCCTTCTTGCCCTTTTTGAAGATGGGAACAACATTTGCCCTCCTCCAGTCATCTGGCACTTCACCTGTCCTCCATGATTCCTCAAAGATAATAGACAGTGGTTCTGAGAGTTCTTGTGCCAGTTCCTGTATTACTCTAGGATGCAAATAAAACTGCCAAGGTCACACTGCCCTTATGCAAATCTGTAGTGCGACTGCACTTGGAATACCATGTACAGTTCTGGTCATCGCACCTAAAAAAGGACATTATAGAGTTGGAAAAAGGGCAGAAAAGGGCAACTAAAATGACCAAGGGGGTGGAGCAACTCCACTAGGAGGAAAGGTTACAGCAGCTGGGATTGTTTAGCTTTGAAAAAAGATGAGTAAGGGGAGACATGATAGAGGTGTACAGAATTATGCAAGGTGTGCAGAAAGTGGATAGTAAGACATTTTTCTCCCTTTCATAATACCAGAACCCGGGGTCGTTCCATGAAACTGATTGGTGGGCAGATAAAAAGAAGTACTTCTTCACACAGCGCATAGTTAAACTATAGAATTCACTTCCACAAGATATAGGGATGGCCAATTTGGAGGGCTTTAAAAGGGGATTGGGCAAATGCATGGAGGAGAAGGCTATTCATGGCTAGTAGTCCTGATGGCTGTATCTGTCAGAGTTAGTCTGCCTTTGTACACCAGTTGCTGGGGAACATGGGTGGGAGGGTGCTGTTGCACTCATGTCCTGCTTGTGGGTTTCCTGTGAGCAGTTGGTTGGCCACTGTGTGAACAGAATGCTGGACCAGATGGACCCTTGGTCTGATCCAGCATGGCTCCTCTTATGTTCTTATGAGAAGTTGTGGCTTCTGTCCTGTTGGATTTCTGCAAAGTCCTAATGCTGGGAATGGATTTCTTTTCTCTACAGAGAGCTGGGGCAGGGGGTCCTTTCCTTGCCTCTTCCCCTGCTTTTGTGCTTTTCTGGAGGAGGCAGCAATAGCAGCATAGAAATCCAACTTCGGGGGAAGGAGACCACGGCAGCCAGGATTAAAGGCACTTGCTACTGTTCTCACTGGAAACTTTCCCCCAAAGTCGGAGTAACGCTTGCTCATTGCCCTCACCAGCCCTGCACCCCAAAACGTGGCTTCTGATTGGTCGAGCTCACTGCCGTGTGGGGGAAGTATTTTCAAAGAACATGGCAGGTGGCGTTGGTCTTGGCTGCTGGAGCAGCACTTCCAGACGTGTTGCCATCCTCTGAGTGGCTCTCTGGGGTTATGTTTGCCTCTCCTCCCCCAAGCCTGGCCCCAGCAGCACCCCTGCGTGTTGCCCCTCAAGAAGCACCAGGTAAAGAACCAACTGCTCTGTGAACCCCCCCCCCCCCCGAGCTTGTCAAGGGACTCCCCCTTGCACCTGGTTTTGAAAGCCTATCTGGTTGGGACGAATTGGGTGAAAGCGTTGTTTGGCTTGTTCAGAATCTTTTTCCTCATTGGCTGATTGTAAGTGTCAGGAAGAGAATTCCTCAAAGGAAATGAAGCATATGCAGATTAACAACCAGATTGCTTGAAGGTGGGTGTGGGTTTCGGCCTTGGCATAAGTGGATCTGGCTGGGTTCGATTGAGGCAACCAACGGCGGCGGCTGACTATCGCCCTCGCTTTGCCCTTGAACCTCTGTCTAGGTACTCGCACACGGCCCATGTGCATCGTGGGAAGTTGCTGCTGGTGGGCGGAGTCTGGCTCCATGCTCCTTCAGTGCCTGGCGTGGCCGTGATAGATCTGGTGACAGGACTTGCTGTGGAGTATCACATTGACACGGTGAGTTGAGCTGTAAGAAAGCAGAGAGATGAGGGCACAGTGGTCAAGGGCTGTGAAGGGGAAGACGAGATGTTTATGCTGAACCTGGGAGTGGACAGTGGGAGGGCCAGTGCAGGGGATTCTGGGAGGGGGAAAGGGCTGGAGTGGGCAGGTGCCTGGGGGTGGGGAGTGTTCATGTCTCACCAGTTGCCATCTCTGCTCCTTTGGCCAGCCTGGCTCTTGATGCTGAGTCTTACTCCTTTTCTTTTGCAGGTGTCTCTCTTGGGGCCTCTGATGTTGCACAACCACAGCAGCATCTTCTTGCCAGACGAGGAGGAGGCGCTTCTCATTGGTGGTGGCGGCAACTGCTTCTCCTTTGGGAGCCACTTGAACTGGCAACCTGTCCGCCTGACTCTGGGTGGCATCTGGAATGGGCCATGATGCCTTGTGGCCCAGGAGGACTTTGCTTGGTAGGGACATGGGAGAGAGCCAGGCACTGAACTGCTGGAGGAGGAGGAGGAGGAGGAGGCCCTTGCTTCCTCTCTGTAATGTGACTGTGGGGTGGGGCTCTTTCTTTTCAAGGATGCTTCACCAGGCTCTAGAGAAGAAGCCATGTCTTGCCAGAAGGTCAAATGGTGTTGGGAAGAATGTGGTGTGACTTCTTGGTGCCCGGAGTAATGCCTGTGGGTGGAAGAAGGTAACTTGGGGGCCAGGGAAGAGAGGACTGATAGCCTGCAGGATTCCCCCCTCAGGCAAAAGAGCATAGCACAGCCTCTTAGTGTCTTCTCCAGAGCTGAGCTAGAGCAACACGGGGCAAAGCTGAGGGAGCTGCAGAGGAGGCCGAGTGAGCGGAGCACCCAGTGGAGAAGGGATCATGCACTACCACCATTAGAAATGAAAGTATCTCTCCTTCCCTACCATAAGGACATGGAAGAGCCCTGAGGCTGGACCGAATCAAGGAGCCATCTAGTCCAGTATTCTGTTCACTCAGTGACCAACTAGTTGCCCATGGGAAGCCCACAAGCAGGACATGAGCAGCCATCCACGTTGGTGTCCATCACTGCATCTTGTAGCAAATTCCATAGTTCAGCTGTGCCCTGCCCACTCCCCCCCCCGCAAGACCACTCTCTGTTAGCATGCCCTCCCCAGTAGTAATTTCATAGACAACTAGCCACATTCCCCAGCAGGAAAGCAGAGGGCCTTTGCAAGCCCCTCCCCCCCCCGTGTGTCTGCTCCCTCGCCCCTGTCTGCTGCTCATCTTGCCTGTCTTTGCAGTTCTTTCTCCTGCGTCTGACTCTGTGGCCTAGACACTCCAACCCTAAGTATGCCTCCCACTGCCCTGCCGGATACTGGTTTGCTCACAACTGTTGCTTGCCACCCCCCAGAGATGGCAAATGATTGCCAGTCTGCAATCTGTTGTGTGTGCTCACGTGCTTTGTTTGCACACGGATGATCAAGGAGGCAGAAAGCCCTTGCTGCTCTAGTGCAAAACCACAGGTAACTAGTGGACTTGGAGAAAGGCTTCTGCCTGATATAGAGGGGGCTGGCCCCACATGGGTCTTCTGCAGGGAGTGCCTTGCTGCCTCCCTCACTCCTTCAATGCACACCTGGGGTCTGGCAGAGTCTCCCCCATTAGGTTGAGAGCAGGGAGTCCGCCCTCCAAAGTATTCCAATAAAAAAAATTCCAAATAAAACTGAATTTTATTCAGAACAGAACTTTTAAACAAATATTTCAGTTTTGGGGCCATTAGAAAAACTTTTGAGATATTTATGCAGGATGTAGAATTAAGATGGTATGCTTTTTTTTGTTTGTTTTAAGTTGGACACGCTATATCAGGTGTTCATCAGTTCAGGGGAGAGGCGATTTTCCAGAAAATTTTCTGATTCAGATTTTTCCAGAAAGCCCACATCATTGCCCTGAAAGACCACGCGATGCTTACAGAAGAACCTTTCCCCTTCCATGGTCATTCCGGCTGTCATTATTTAGGTACTGCATAGCCCTCATATAGTGGTCTTCCTATAGAACAATGAGGGGGAGTCCCTTCTTTCTATTTTTGGGGTGGCTGGGATCCCTTCTGAGTGAATCACTGGCTTTCAGCTGCACACTTAAGGCTGCCTCTGGGGACATCCACCTGGGGCTCAAGAGGAGTTAAGGTGGCGGTGGCTGAACAATCCCACCTGCTAAGAAATTTTGAAACCATTTTTTATTCTTGAATCTGATGGGCTAGGGCACCTTGGGAGGTTCCAAGGGAGTGACCTGGGGGGTGCCGGCATCCACCGATGTGGAAGAAAGAGGGACTTCCGGGTGAACATGGCATTTTGAACATCTCGCAGAAATCTGTGGGACAGCCGATACAGCGTTTTCTGGCCAGAGAACTTATCTGGCTGGGGAATCTACTTCTGATGAAAGAAGCTAAGATTTGATGTTACCCCCAAATTATCTCATAGGGTCATAAATGGCTTTCTGTCTGCCCTCTGACGGATAGATTTGCGGCTTGCGACCTGAGGTGGGGGGAAACGGCGCTGTATTCGGAGACCGGTTTTTACCAATCATTAGAAGCGTACATGCTCACTTCAAAATGAAGGCTTACATCTGGACTGGCTAATGTAAGGAATTGTTCTACAGCATAATAGTGTGAAGAGAAAGCCAGGTCAGGTACACACACACCCCACTTGCAGCAGCAGCTCAGGTATCCACCTTTAACCTTGTACACACTGTGTATATACATGAATATGTATATACATATTCATGATCATGGTGATACAGTTACCCCCCTCTCAGCCAAAGAACTCCTGCGAGCTCAGGTCACCCCTTCCAAGGTGCCTTCCAGCCACAGCCAGAGCTTCCGCCAGCAGTGGTTTCTCGTCCTGCCCTTCTCAAGTTCGGCTAACTCCAGAAACCACCTTACTATTCAATCCGCTCTGTGGGCAGGATCTCTGGGCATCTTGTGTTTGTTCTCCCACTCTGTCCTCTATCAGCCCCGCCACTGCCACGAGCAGAAGCAACCTGACCGTGGACTAGGGCACTGCCCAGAACTCAAGGTAGACGTGCCCCCCTCTGACTTTCCTGGCTTTGATGGGTCCCTTGGGAGGCAGGGCAGGCTCCAGTCCTGAAGTCACGGTCTCCCGGGTTAGCTTCTCCAGGTCTGGCCACTCCAGCTTGCTCCCCAGCTCAACTCAAGGATAGAAAGCGGAATAAGAGGTTTAAAGATGTTCTTAAGGCTAATTAAAAAATCCAATATAAACATCGAGAACTGGGAAGCTCTGGCCTATGAAAGCTTTTACTGGAGGTTGGCCTTTAACAAAGGTTCTATGTTTGAAGAAGCCTGAGTGCAAGGTGAAAGGGAGAAATGTGCTAAGCGAAAAGCACGTCAAACGAATCCTTTACAGGACCATCTTCCATCTGGTAACCTGTGTCCTCGCTGTGGGAAGCTGTGTGCATAAAAAGATAGTGGGCAACAGGAACACCCTCTGGGATGTCTTTGGGAGTGCTGTCTGAATGTATGGGGATTATACCTGTGTTTTAGGATTAGGGTTAAAGCTGAAGTTAGGGTTAGGGTTAAGAAAACTTGGGTCCCTGTGCATGTCTCAGGGCCTGGAAGTAGTTTAGATGGGGCAGAAAAAGATAGTGGGCAACAGGAACACCCCCAGCGATGTATGAAAACCAAAAATAACTCTACTATCTTTTCGGCGCCAGGTTAAGACTGTCCTCTACGTTGAGACTTTTAATATTTAAATGTCTCATGTCTCAGAATTTTATTGTTTATAGCCAGTGGCCATCACAATACATATATACATGAAGTATAAAATAAAATAAAAACAGGTTGAACATTAAATATAATGAAACAAAATGCTATAAAATAATCAAGGTTTAGAAACATTCTTTCTGTATGGCCCCCTTATGGTTTGGCAGTAGTTTGGTTTATAAAGGCTGCCCTTATTTTCCTTGCAGCTAACGCAAATAAAGCTATCCTGTAGCTAATAAATTTGTCCACATCAGCCAACAACCATCTAATTTTAAAATCGTCTGATTGACCTTCAAAAGTAGTCTGAAAAGGAAGAATAAATCTGGCCCTGGGTGAATTATATAGTGGACAATATAGAATATAATGTACCAGATCTTCAATGTGCCCTGTTTCACATATGCAAAAATGCTATTGTGCAGGTCTGTTAGAAAACCTTCCAGCCAAATACTCAGTGGTCATTGTTTCAAATCTGAGCTGGGTAAAAGCATGCCTAACAGGGAAGAAGGTTAGCTCTTGCAGATAGCTTGCCCTTTTGTGATCTGTTTTAATCTTGGCGTACCAAGTGGCAGATTTGCAGTTTTTTGTATATTCAAGATCTCTTTTGGCATCTTCGCCAAACACAATATCTAGGATCTTATAATCGGATACATCCTGCATTGTTGTTGCTAAGGGAATCGAGTAACTCAGCATCAAGCATCTGCAAGAGTTTGCCCAGCCTTCTCTATTCTGCAACTCCAAAAAGCATAGTTTTGCTAAATGGTTTTCTGGCAGTGATGTTAATTTTTTCCAGTATAATATTATAGATTTGTGTATACGTGCATTCAGGGAAGGGAGACCTAGTTCAGTCCTTAATAGTGCACCAGGTGTACTGTGTGGCACTGCCAAGAGCATGCGCAGGAACTTGTTTTGTATTATCTCAAGTTCATCTCTACAGTAACTGCCCCAGATTGCTGCACCATATAAGAGATGGGACACAATCTTTGCTGCAAAGATCTTTAAAGTTGGTTCTACTAAGCAATGGCCCTCAGTATAGTGCAGTCTCTTTATAGGTCCTAGTAAACGGGCAGCTGAGGCCGTAATTGCCTCGAAGTGGGTATGCCATAGGGTATTTTCAGAAAAATTCAATCCTAAATACTTGAATGAACGACATTGTTCAATACTGTGTCCATCTAGGGTCCATTTATGCTGCTCATGCCTTTTGGCGAACACAACCACTTTTGTTTTACTATAATTAATGGATAGACCGTCCTGTTTACAGTAATTTCCAAATTTAGTAAGTAATCTCATGCCAATTTGCGTTAAAGAGATAAGTGCCATGTCATCCGCATAGAGTAGGACTGGGACCTTCTGTTCCCCAACTGCAGGAGGGAAATAGGCAGGGGAGGAAAGCTCCTGAGTGATGTCATTTATATAAAGGTTGAATAATAGTGGTGCCAGAATGCAGCCTTGTTTGACTCCCCTTACTGTTGGGATTGGATCAGTAAGGGAACCTGCCATGCCAACTCGAATGTTAATATCAGTTTTAGTATAAAGTTGTTGCATGAGGAACAGCAGATGTTTATCAACTGAGATGGCATCTAGTTTTTCCCATAGACGTTGTCTGTCTATTGTATCAAATGCAGATGAGAGTTCTACAATGATATATTTAGCTTTTTCGATGGGCTATTTATGTACTTTTGGATAAGGTAGTTCAGGACAAAGCATTGATCTATTGTGCTATGTCCCTTGCGAAAGCCTGCCTGCATCGGGGACAAAACCTGATGTTCTTCAACCCATTGGTCCAATTTGTCTAGGAGATGCTGTGCATATATTTTAGCGGGAACATCAAGTAGACTTATTGGACGGTAATTTTTTGGGTCCCCTCGATCACCTTATAGATTGGGATAATAAT
This sequence comes from Shinisaurus crocodilurus, assembly GCA_021292165.1. Classification (NCBI taxonomy): domain Eukaryota; kingdom Metazoa; phylum Chordata; class Lepidosauria; order Squamata; family Shinisauridae; genus Shinisaurus; species Shinisaurus crocodilurus. The sequence continues at coordinate 297,424,786 of CM037878.1, forward strand.
GCTAGATGTCCAGCCATTTGGCAGAATTCCAGTCGCATTAATTGTTGTGAATAGTGTTGCCAGGATTGGTGCCCACCACTCTGGGTCTATGCGGAAGATTTCAGGGGGCAGCATGTCCCAGCCTGGGGCTTTACCCAATGACAGTCTCCCAATTAAACTTTTAATTTCTGCTTCAGTGACAGGGGGCCATATAGGTTGCGCCTCCAAAACTACCCCATCCTTTGTTCCATACCGTGCAAAGTGGCTCTCTTTAGAGCTGCCTTTATACATATTCTCAAAATGCAAGACCCATTTAGTCGTTGGGATTTGTCCCTCTACTGCTGGTCTTGTTTGCTTAAGTCCACCTGTTACAAGGTCCCAAAAATATTTTTCGTTCTTGCTGATTATGGCTTGCCCAAGGTCCTTCCAAAATTTATTTGCATAACTCTTCTTTTTGACTCTTAAAAGTTTCTTATGTGCGCTTCGCTGTATTAAAAACTTCTTGACTTGGTCATCATCTTTGCGTTTTCTTAAAAATCTGGCTGCTTTTACCAGAGACTGTTTACTTTTTCTACACTCCGCATCAAACCAGGATTTTGTATATGGTATTGTCTTTTGGTGCTCAGTTTTGACCAAAAAGGGTCTTAGTTGTTCTAACAGGGCCTGGTACAGATTGAGGGTATTACCTGTCTTGTTTATAAATTCATCTCTTAATTTAATCATAGCCTGATTCCCCAAAGTTTGCTTTATTTCATCTGCCAGGGTTAATGTCCATCTGATACGCCTTTCTCCAATGCACACACCCTGCATAGAGTGTGTGACAGTGGACAATTTCTTGCTCTTTGCATAGCCTACCTGTGCTACCAATGAGAGATGGTCGCTATCTGCCCGTTCTTCTACATGAAATGATTGAGTTTTTAGATAGATAGCATACGAGACAAAAATATAGTCTTACCACACTGCCCTCGTTCTGTGATATGTAGGTGTAGTGACCTTTTGTCTTATCCAAAGGGCCCCCATTTAAACATTGTCATCATCATCATCAGGCGATCACTCGTGACCGAGTAAGATTGTCTTCCGGAATAAAAGGAGGAAATTCTAAAGAAGATTGTGTAGACTCTAGCGATGGGTCCGTAAGTGACTGTGGAGGCCAATTCTAGATCCACACAGCTTCCCACAGTGAGGACACAGGTTTCCAGATAGAAGATGGTCCTGTAAAGGATTCATTTGACGTGCTTTTCGCTTAGCACGTTTCTCCCTTTCACCTTGCACTCGGGCTTCTTCAAAGTCCATGGAGCCTTTGTGAGAGGCCAACCTCCATTTAGATCGTTCATGGGCCAGAGCTTCCCAGTTTTCGATGTTTATATTGCATTTTTTTAGATTAGCCTTATGAACATCTTTAAACCTCTTATATTGACCACCGATATTCCGCTTTCCATCCTTGAGTTGGGAGTAAAGTAACTGCTTTGGGAGACGGCAGTCAGGCATTCGAACAACATGACCGGTCCACTGAAGTTGGCGTTGAAGGATCATTTTTTCAATGCTAGTAGTCTTTGCTTCTTCCAGTACACTGACATTTGTTCGCCTATCTTCCCAAGTAATCCGCAGGATTTTCCGGAGGCAACGTTGATGAAACCTTTCAAGGAGGTGGAAGTGACGTTTATAGATAGTCCATGTTTCGCAGGCATACAATAAAGTTGGTAATACAATGGCTTCATAAACCAGTGTTTTGGTCTTCTTACAAATATCCCGATCCTCGAACACTCTATGTTTCATTCGAGAAAATGCGGCACTTGCGGAGCTCAGACGATGCTGGATTTCACTGTCGATGTTAGCTGTAACAGAAAGATAGCTGCCAAGATAGAGAAAATGATCGACGTTTTCCAGTATTGTCCCGCCAAGCTGGATAGATGGCATCACCAAAGGATTGGCTTGCACTTGCTGATGAAGCACTTTGGTTTTTTTGATGTTAAGTGAGAGACCAAGTTTTTCGTATGCTTCTGCAAAAGCATTTAGGATAGTTTGGAGATCATCCTCTGAATGTGCGGAGACCACATTATCATCAGCATACTGAAGTTCCACGACGGAGGTTGTAATTACCTTACTTTTTGCTTTCAGCCTGCTGAGATTAAAAAGCTTTCCATCTGTTCGATATATAATTCCCACACCGGTGGGAAGTTTCCCCTCGACAAGATGTAAAACCATGTAAAACATTGTAGATGATACTTATATGCAAGGGAGTAGAGCATTTGTCCATTTTTGTTAATATTCCTATCCTGTGAGGATCTATCAGGGATATTAGTATTGTCCTCATCTAAAGCCAAAACCTTATTCATTTGTTCATTATTCCCCCCCATTCGGGCATTAAAATCCCCACATAACAAAACCTCTGTTCTTGGAAATGTCTCCTCAATACATTGTAACACTTCTTCCAAATCCTGCCAAACTTGTTTTGCATCATGATTTATAGACTTGGGAGGAATATATACATTTAAACAAATAATTTGATTAAATTTAAGATAATTTACTAATACTGACTGAATATATCCATTGTTTGTTAATTTTAAGTCCTTTATATCCATTTGTGTATCAGTAGAGAGAAGGATTGCCAGTCCTCCACTCCCACGACCATGCTTACATCTTTTAATAGCTGGAAGAGCCACTATTTTGAAGCCTTGTAGTCGAATATCAGTGGCATCTGTAAGCCATGTTTCTTGTAAGCACAGTAAATCAAACGATTGGATGTAGGTGGTGAATTCCGGGTCAATAAATTTGTTCAGCCACCATGTTCCATGACAAAATACGCAATGTGTACTCAGAATGCTTTGCTACTGATCTATCTGATCTATGAGGCCTGCAGTATCCAAAAAAATACTTCCATTAGGTGTGTTATTAAAATGGACTGGATTTAGGGAGCCGGGGCTATTCTCAGGGGCCATGGTAGTTCCAGCACATTTCTTTGGAGGCAGCTGTAGCCCGGATTGCAGCTGGATTTGCTGTGTACAGTCAACCTGTGAAAAGCTTTCCTTAAGGAGTGCTTCTTGCAGTTCTTGAGCCAGAGAGATTGAGTCCCCTGAGGTGTTAGGGAGATCCTCGCATACTGACCGTAAGTCAATTTCATAGTCATTGCGTCTTTCTGTTAGCAGTTCGTTAGGAATGCGAGGGACTGTTGAACAGTTATCCATGGGCTCTGGACTTTGTGATGGTGAGGTCTCTTCGGTAGGTAACAACTCATCCTGAGTTTGCTAGATGGGGTGGTTCAGTATGGCAATCCCCCTTGAGGGGGAGAGGTTGTTGATAGGTAGCTTGCCCATGTCATTTAAGCAGATATGTAAAAGGCTCCCTGCCCCCTTTATTTGAGACACTGAAGTGGTTTCAAGATCCTCTGTTTTTTCCTCCTGATTGTTTCCCTTTGTAATTAACAATGTAGTAATGGCTTTGCAGAGGTGCTTGCAGATGTGAGCAGTTCCTTAAGTCGATCAAGCTTTGCAACAAGGTCATCCTGTTCTGGTTTGGAGAATGCTCTGAAGGAGTTAATGATTTGAGCTTCCAGAGCATAATCGTTTGGCTCCAATGTAGGTTTCAAAGGGGATTGTTTACTGTAGGATTGCCTGGGGGCAGTGGGAGATAAGCACAGCTTTCCAGCTCCCAAGGACAGTTTCCTCCCCCCCCCCCTCCTAGGGAGATAGGAGAATTGTGTATACACACACCTGTTTCGGAGGGTTTTTTTCTTCTTTTGATTAACGGACAGAGAGTAAGATCTCTGAAAACTCTGATCGGATATATTTGAAGCCAGGAAAGAAAAGCTTTCATTTTTAGTAGCATAAGTGGAAGAGTGGGTCCATCAAAACTAAGCAACACCCGCCTGTGAGTGGGTGAGCTGGGAAGCCACTCTACACTAGCCAGATCAATGTGCTGTGGTCGAGAGCGTAGCAGCAAACGGACTTGACCCCGAACGGTATCTCCATCTTGTCTGGACTGAATCTTGGTTGGCCCTCATCCTGCCCCAGCACTGGTTCAGAGCTTCAGCTGCCTCACCTGGGTTAGACAAAAAGGGGAGGAAGAGCTGGGTGTCGTCTGCATAAGGCTTACGCCTCAGCCCGAGAGGTAACTTACATGTAGCTATTGAAAGGCATGGGGGATAAATCAGAGTCCTGAGGTACACTGTGGCAAAACCGCCAAGGCTCTGAGCAGTAATCCCTTGGCACCACCTTCTGGAACCGGCTGTCCACGAAGGAGTGGAGGCCCTGCAATGCGGCGATGCCCCCACCTCCCAACTCGGGCAGCCTCCCCAGCAGGATACAGTGATGGGTGGTACTGAAAGCTGCCGAGAGGTCCGGGGAAACCAGCGAGGTTGCAGGTACTGAAAGCTGCCGAGAGGTCCGGGGAAACCAGCGAGGTTGCAGGCCCCCAGCTCTTCTCCCAGCAGAGGATTACGGTGTGTCAGTCATTCAGATTTGGGTAATTTTCCAGATAGATGTTTGTGGTGTGTTAACCGTGGGACCGCCTATGCAATTTGTCCAGAAACTTCATTTAGTCCAAATGGGGCAACAAGGTGTTTAAGTGGGACCAGCCGATACAATTACGGTACATTCTGCCAGTACTTTGCCATGTTGCTGGTCTGTTTATGGATTCAATTGAAAGTGGTGGTTTTTAGCTTTAAAACCCCAAATGGCTTGGAGCCAGGTTATCCAAAGGAGCGTCCCCTCAATATTTATGTAGCTGGACTCCGTAGTCTTTGTGCGAGGCACTCTGGATGCCCCTGCTCAATGAAACAGGGCGTGTAGCTACACGAGAGGGGGCCTTTCCAGTGGTGGCACGCCATTTGTGGAAAGCCCTTCCCAGAGCGGCTCACCTCCAGTATAGTTTTCTCAGCGCCAGGTGAAGATCTTTTTATTCTCCCAGGCGCTCTTTACTGCTTTTAGATCTTGACAACCTATTATACACTCTTCAGACAAGTTTGATTATTGTGTCGTCTTCAAACAAAACTCTTTCCCAAAGCATCACCCGGTTCAATAAAATGGTGCCTCATCTCGGAATATCCCCTTCTAATCAGGCTTTGATTTGAACTGCATAGCGTTTGGGTAAAAGCTAGAATTTCAACTGGAAATGTTTTGAGCAAGATTGGTACCAAGTAGGCAGCTAGAAAACGTCCCGGTACAACTTGGAGAGACAGATGCCCTGTGTTGAAAGGCATGTGGTGAGAGTGTGGACCCAGCATCTCCAAAGGGACGCCCAAGACGCTCCCCAGCACGCCGCTTGCTTCTTTCTGAGTAGCTGGGTGTACTTCAGAAGGAAGCGCTGGGCTGCAGCCACGCCCTATTTGCCTCTGAGCACTCTCAGAAATAAAGAGGGGGTTGGCGGTTTCTGCTTTGGTTTGTGGCACGCCAGCCTCTTAAGGGCAAGAGGAGAGTGGTGATCCCCGGTGGAAGAATAAAATATTGTGCATTGGAAATGTATATTATGGTAAAGCAGAGGCAGGCAACCAGGTGTCTGGATGTCTTGAACAATACCTCTCAGAAGCCCAAAGCAGCCTCGGAGATCATGCCCCCCAAAATCCAGAAGGCAGCAGGTTGTCTCTGAATCAAAGTGTAATCTTTGATCAGGTGGATATGCAACCAGACTGTGCACGAAGTGGCCGATCAAACTTGAATGTTGTCTACTTAGAAATTTACTCTCAATTTATGTCTGTGTTCTAGGTCACAACAAGGGTTACAACACCTCCCATCTGTCTCAGTTTGGTATTGGGTTCTTTTTCTGATCTCATGCTGGATTGGTAAATGGGCTACTGTATTCATGGACAGTTGTAGTTGCTCAAAAGATTGAGAAGTTAGTAAAATAAGTGCCTTTACAAACAAGGATGCATGATATGAGCCAGCTGCAGATGGCCCATATCTATAAGTCATCTCTTACAGGGGTGGGTGGGCAGGAAGGTAGGTCTCTGGGTGAGCTGCAGTAGATCAGCAAGGGTTCCTGAGTCCCAGCTGGCTAGCAACTGCCGGAACAAAAAGCGTTTTCCTCCTAAATTTGGTGCAAGGCTGAACTTTGCCTGCCCCGGGCCTATGACATGCTGTAACTGTTCTTTCTTCTCCTTCGAGGTATCCTAGCACCGGTGGTGCATCCAGAGTCCCTCTTTCCGATGAATGCTTCAGGAGGAGTGCCACTTTTCATGCTGAATACACTAACTTAGTAAAGTCTCTGGGGTGGGGTGTTCTATAATGTTAGGTTGCATGTCTGGAGGTAGTTCAGATAACTGAAGGGCACCCTAGTAAAGGTAACAAGTCTAGGGATGGTACACTTGTGAATTATCGCACTGATTCGGACACTGTGCAGTGTAAATGAGATGCCACTCCAGCTTCTCCTGCAATTCCACACTATCTGGATTGTGTTCATACGCCTTTGGCTCTATTTCACTTCGCTGGTGACTGGAATGGCTGCCGCACTTTCACAAGCTTCCCTTTATTTCAAGGTATGTCATGGGTGGAAAGTATGTCACTTCAGAGAGTCCATTTCAGAACATGATGGTGGGGGGGGGGGGATAGTATTTCTTCATTTGGGATGTATTCAGTTTTTGCATTTTAAGCAGAAGAGAAGAAACGTGGAGCAGTGCAGGAAAAATCTGTAATGTGAGCAATGAAAGCAGCTGTTAAATGTAGTGTTAAGTTCCAGTGACAGTGTGCATGTTGGATAGGTGGAAGGGAATATAGGTGGCAGTGAGGTGTCATTGAAAGGGATGTTATGAGCCTTGAACATGTGAATGAGAAAACTGTGGTCTCACGTGGGTTGGAGGTGATGTGTGTCTCAGTATGTTAGTCTCACTTTGTTTGAAGGAGAAGTTATTAAAGGATGACCAGCCCGCGTGTCTCTGCGTTGCTGAAGATCATCCTGGTGTCGGAAGAGGCTTCTTGACGGAGCATCCAATTGGGTGGACTATGTAGCCTAATCTAATACATTATAATTGCTATCCCAAATCCATACTTTTAATTCTTGCTTCTTATCTGCTTGATTCCAGAGGAGGAACAGGGACGATATGAATGTCTATAAGTCTTCTACATCTTTGATCCATTTCCCCGAATCGGCCCTCCGGATTCCATTGCGCTTCCCCAGTGCTGGGGCCGGCCCAATCCGAAGTGAGTCGAGGCAGGACGCGGCTTTCTGCTCTTAAAAACAGGCAACGATTTGTGCAGCTTTAATTTTTTTGAAAAAAGCTCAAGAGATTTGCACAGATTACGGAGCCTGACATTTAAGCTTATCATCATCATCTATTTATTTCATTTCTGTACTGCCCAATAGCCGAAGCCCTCTGAGCGGTTTGCAACTCATCGTTGTTGCTTTCGTCTAGTTTGGACTTGGCTATCCAGGTTTCTGTCAGGGTCACATGCTTTGCGCCCATCAAATGCACACAGTTTTTAATGATGGGTTTCAGTTATTATCTTTCAGCTCCCATTGTTTCTGTGGATTGGGGTGGTGGATGGTTAGTGTCTTCCCCGCTGCTCGCTCGTTCCTTCCACCGATATTGTGGTCGAGTTCATTATTATGTTTGTTTTCTTAAGCTCAATATTGGTGGGGAGGAGGAGGAGGCGGGGGGGGGGAGAGACTAAAAAGCAATGATCCCCATGTGAATATAAAACTAACAGAAATAACATATATAAATTAAATAATAGAAAATAATAAAATAATATAAAATAGAAATAAAATAATAAATATAGAATATTAATTAAAACAATAACTGAAAATATAAAACATAAAACTAACAGATAACACATATACAATAAAATAAAAATAATAACATAACATAGAAATAAAATAATAAAATATATATAACATTAATTAAAGCAATAGCTGAAAATAATTAAACAGTGACTATTTGAAGCATGCAAAGCACATGACCCTAGCAGAAAACCGGAGGGCCAATGCCAAACTAGATGAAATACTTGCTTAATTTCAGGCTCTGCACTCTATGCAGATATCCTGAGCTTTTTTTGAAAAAAAAGGTGCGCAAATTGTGTCCTGTTTTTAAGAGCGGAAATCCATCTGCTGCCTCAACTCACATCGGATCAGGTTGGCCCCTGTGTCGATGAAGTGGAACGGAATCCAGAGAGCCGAGTTTGGAAAATCCATGGGATTTTCACCCCCAAACAGATTCCTCACTCACCCCCCTAGCAAGCACCTGTGAACGCCAGCTGTAAGCTGACCCTAAGTTCGTCGTGAAGTCAGGAACATGGCGAGTAACTGTTTTACACTGTATTCATTTCGGTGGTGCTTCTTTTGCCATATGTAACAGTGCATTTTTCACTCCTCTGCTCCAGCTTGTCCCGTTATGGACTCAAGCAACACCCTCAGTCACGGTAGGCAATGAGTTACTCAGGCTTTTCCTCGGATCACCAATCCTGGGCAGGAAGAATGAAGATGAAATTCAGTTTAAGGTAGACCTAGAAACAGTAATCCCTGTTAGGATATTGTCAACTAGTATGTTTTGTGTGGTATCTCTTTCGGGGGATGTCCTGGGATTTCATTCTCACATGGGACTGAACCTTTCCACATCTTAAAAACAAAACATGTTCCCCATTGTGGAGATTGAAAGGTGCCTTCCCCTTCATTTCAGTTCCAAAGCCCCCCCCCCCCCCCCCCCCAGACAGCCCCACCGTCAGTGTGTAACCCGACACGCAGCACAGAGCTGGGGTTTACAGCAGCAACTTTAGCAGCTGCTGAAGAAGACCCACACTCCAAGGTGGAGGCTCAGCTGGAAGCAGAGGTTGACATCTGACTGGCCAACTTCACCTATAGGGAGATGCCTCCCAAGCCCCCTCTTCACAGGGGTAGTTCAGATTAGAACTGGCATACACACATGCCTTGCAATATGTCTCCTCATGATGATGGCTCAGCTTAGAGCTGTTGATCACACATGCCTACCAGGTCTAATCTTCTTGGGGCTCAGCTCAGAGGCAGGGTGCTCAATGCTTGTGAACCCTGGCCAGAAGAGTGAGTGGTCAAGCAGAACGGCCTGAGCACTGCTTTGGCACATGCTGTCTATGTGGAGAGGGATTATACCTGCATGTTAGGATTATGGTCACGCCTCAGGTTAGGGGTAGAGTTAGGAAATGCTGTATGTCTGGGGCCTGGAGCTAGCTTCGATTTGGGAAGAACGGGTGAGTACCGGTAATTAGGTGCTGGGGGTTAGTGACTTGGGATTAGGTAGAATTTTGTTTTTTAGGTAGAATTTTTGTATTTGAATGATGGCATGCTATGACAAAATGTATATACCCAAGTGCGAAATACCATTACAGAAAGCTGTTTCAAATCTACTGATTTTCTTTCTAATACAGAAGCTAGCTAACCTATCTCTAATACAGGGATCATACTGTATCTTAAGAAAGACAAATAAAATGTGGTCATCAGCCCCGAAGAAACCTTTTCCAGATAAGTCTTTAATTTAACAATTACATTCTCAATTTAAATAAACCTTGTTTGTCTCCATGTTAGGTAGTGCCTGGAGTGCTCCCGGCAATCGAGGGGCAAAACGTCTTTCATTTACACAACGGCATCCTTCCCTTGTCAAATGAACCGAATAATTTCATTCTATTGTTAATTCACTTTAGTGAAACTTCGACATTATATAATTGCTGGCTTTTACGTTCCCTAACCCTCTGATAACTCAGGGCCATTAAGAAAAATTAATTAAATGGATGGTTGACCAGGGAACTTCCCAATGACTCTGTACTGGTACAGATGGTTGACCGTGTTTCCGTGTTCTCTTTGCAGGCTTCCTTGGCTTTTCAGGCTCCTTTCCTGAAATAATAGCTTCCCAGGACTGTCTACATAGGTCAGGCTGATCTAGCCATAGGGCCAGCTGTGACCAGGAAATTTTGGCGCTACTGTGGTCCTGAAGGAAATGGTGTGTGGTTTTGTTTCAAAAGACCCCTTTTGAGAAGCCATCTTCTTTACATTTTAACCAGGGGCATGCCTGATGCTTTGGGGGCAACCCTGGCTTAGTTCCTCAGAGAGCATATCTGGTGGTAAAACCTCCACCTCGCTTCCCATAAAACATGAGGAATTTGTTTATCTTTAAAATATTAACACTACAATTTCTTTTTCATCAGTCTAACCGGCTGTGTCCCTTTATTCAACCGCTCTGCTTTGATTTTGAAACGAGCTATGAGGGTTATGGATATCAGCCAGAGAATGTGTCCAGGCAGCTGGTAGAAGCCTCTGAATCTTCAGAGGTGGCGCTCTTGCTGCTGATTGGCTGGCACCACAGTGCTCTTGCCAGTGGAGAGGCTAGAAAGCCCAGGGCATCTCCGTCCTGTTCCGCTGCAATCTGCAGGACGGTCTTGTGGGGAAGAAGGATGAGGTGAGCGGTAGCTGGAAGTCTGCTGCAGAGCCTCAGAGCAGCTCCTTGGCCAGGATGGCCTTGGTTCTTTCGGGCTGTGCTAGAAGACGGGCCAGGAAGAGGTTGGCAAATCAAGCTTCCTTTTGCCGGTCTCGTAATTGACAAAAAGCTGGCTTTTCTGAGGGCTAACTTCTTTTAGATGGCTCTTCTTAGAGAGATGGGGTTTGCATAGTGGGATGCTCCAGGCAGTCATTTTGGGAGTTGTTTCTGGCACAAAACCTGCATCTGATCACCCCTTGTGTTCCAGGAAGTAATACTGGGCTCGTTTGGGCAAGATGGCTCTTGGAGGAAGACTGAATGCATCCCTCAATCTATGTGTCAGGTAAGATGGTCCTTTACAAGATTCTTCCCATTCCACATTCCTGGCTGCAAATGGAGTGGTGTGGTTTCTGATGGGTCACTGCCTGTTCTTCGAATGACTTTGAGGTATTTCCTCAGCTTACGGTAAGGTTCCGTTGCCAACAAAATTGCCTCTGAACTAGTTATGACAAGGTCTGGGGCTTGGCTAAATGAGGGGTATCCCCCCCCCTTGCAGAGGTTTATTCTTCTGGTGGAAGTAAGTTCCCCCCAGCCTCTGGTTTTATACAATTGGCTTCTATTGAGACTGCTCTTGGTGCTGGTCAATAGTAATTCTTATAAAAACAATGCCCCACCCAACAGAGGAATTGTATAAACGAGGCAAATTATCTCTCCAAGGTGTGACCTGTAGCATTTGTATCCCCTTTTTGTAAATGGCTCTTGTAAACCCGCTCCAGAACTTGGCTGCCCTAGAATAGTAAGATGTGGGCCTTGACATGTTTGTCAGTTCATCAGGGATGCGTCTGTTAAAGCTCCCATGAAGAAGTTAAAATAGTGGGTCTCCATCTTGGTAGTAATTTCTGTTTAATGAGATGTGGAGATCCAGGCTTCCTCAAGTGTGGGCTAGTGGAATGGTGTATCTGGAGAAAGCTCAGCAAAGTAAGATCTGAGGAATGTGACAGCAGTGCTTGCAGGAAAACCCCACCGGCTATCATCGTCCAATCTGTAAAATATTGCTAGGCGATAGAAGCCTCTGAGTCCCGGGCTGCAGGGGCTGTACCACAGTGGGTAATAAAATGTAGCAAGACACTTCTATTTCAGAAAACATTTGGAAGAGAACCTTTCCTCAAGGGTGAGATATTTGTTCAGCTTTGCAAGCAATATAGTGGCAGCCATTTGTGTGCCAGCTCCTCCGATGCCCTCCTACCACCACCCTGCCACCTGTTACTCAGCACAGTCTTGCAGCTGCAGAAACAAGATCTGCAATACTGTGTTTTGTAAAAAGATCATTTACATGGTAAAACCAAAGCGATAGTCATGGGAAAACAAGCAGGAGAGGATATTGCTGGTTGGTGCTTGGACCCAGGATCTCATCTGGAAGTAATCATGCTGGCATTCTCTGGTTTGGCCATGCCCATTTAACTCAATTTCTCTCTCACCCCACAGGTGCTCTGAAGGACAAGAGGGACAACTGGTGTTCTTTACTCGATGTTTGGCTGCGTGTCGTCCTGCTCTCTCATTGTCCATTTTGGAACCTGGGGTACCAGCCTCCCCAGAAGTGTGGACACACTTCTCTCTTAGAAGGTGTAAAGATTCCATATGACTAAAGGACAGGAAAGTGTCAACAGGTCTTTGGGTACTTGTGGCTCAATCCACCATGCTTTTCAACATCTACATGAAACTGCCTGGAGAGGTTTTGGGGGGATGTGGGCTGAGACATAACCCGTATGCAGATGACATCCAGCTCTACCTCCCCTTTCCATCCAGTGTAAGTGAGGCAGCTGAAGCTCTGCAACAGAGCTTGGACTGGAGAGTGGACAGGATGGGGCCACTGAAGAGACTCCAACCCAACAAGATGGAGATACTGTTTGTGTGTTGCCCATCCATCAGGTAAAGTGGCATTCACCCTGTTCTGAGGGCAGGGGGGATACACACCTTAGGGCAAGGTCTGTAGTCTGGGGAGGGTCTTGGATCCATCGTTGTCAGCAGAGGCACAGGTGCCCTCAGCGGCTCAGAGTGGCTTTTTATCAGCTTAGGTCAGTGACGGCAGCACCAGAGGTTCTGGCCTACGACTCCCATGCTTCCTCAGCATTGGCTGTGCTGGTCGAAGCTGATGGGAGTTGTAGGCTGAAGCAGCTGGTGGGCCACAGGTATATATTATACCTGTATAATATAATTATATATTATATATATTATACCTGTATAATATAATTATATATTATATTATATATAATATTATATATTATATTACCTGTATAATTATATATCGAACAGATGGAAAGCTTTTTAATCTCAGCAGGCTGAAAGCAAAAAGTAAGGTAATTACAACCTCCGTTGTGGAACTTCAGTATGCTGATGATAATGTGGTCTCCGCACATTCAGAGGATGATCTCCAAACTATCCTAAATGCTTTTGCAGAAGCATACGAAAAACTTGGTCTCTCACTTAACATCAAAAAAACCAAAGTGCTTCATCAGCAAGTGCAAGCCAATCCTTTGGTGATGCCATCTATCCAGCTTGGCGGGACAATACTGGAAAATGTCGATCATTTTCTCTATCTTGGCAGCTATCTTTCTGTTACAGCTAACATCGACAGTGAAATCCAGCATCGTCTGAGCTCAGCAAGTGCCGCATTTTCTCGAATGAAACATAGAGTGTTCGAGGATCGGGATATTTGTAAGAAGACCAAAACACTGGTTTATGAAGCCATTGTATTACCAACTTTATTGTATGCCTGCGAAACATGGACTATCTATAAACGTCACTTCCACCTCCTTGAAAGGTTTCATCAACGTTGCCTCCGGAAAATCCTGCAAATTACTTGGGAAGATAGGCGAACAAATGTCAGTGTACTGGAAGAAGCAAAGACTACTAGCATTGAAAAAATGATCCTTCAACGCCAACTTCAGTGGACCGGTCATGTTGTTCGAATGCCTGACTGCCGTCTCCCAAAGCAGTTACTTTACTCCCAACTCAAGGATGGAAAGCGGAATATCGGTGGTCAATATAAGAGGTTTAAAGATGTTCATAAGGCTAATCTAAAAAAATGCAATATAAACATCGAAAACTGGGAAGCTCTGGCCCATGAACGATCTAAATGGAGGTTGGCCTTTCACAAAGGTTCCATGGACTTTGAAGAAGCCCGAGTGCAAGGTGAAAGGGAGAAACGTGCTAAGCGAAAAGCACGTCAAATGAATCCTTTACAGGACCATCTTCTATCTGGTAACCTGTGTCCTCACTGTGGGAAGCTGTGTGAATCTAGAATTGGCCTCCACAGTCACTTACGGACCCATCGCTAGAGTCTACACAATCTTCTTTAGAATTTCCTCCTTTTATCCCGGAAGACAATCTTACTCGGTCACGAGTGATCGCCTGATGATGATGATGGGCCACAGGTTGGCTTGTGCAACTATGACTTAACGTGGACAGGGAAGACCCCTTTTGAGACATTGAAAAACCAAGGTCAAGTGTAACATAACTTGATTTTAGCTGTGGTCACAATTTATTTCTTTGTTTTTATTCTTGTTTTTGTTTTTATTTTTTTGTATTTACTTTACCTTTAATGCACCCAGTAACCAAGTTGTTTAGGCAGTATAGAAACAATTAAAAAAAAACCCTAACATATAAACTTTAAAAGAGAATAAAAACAATATAGAATAAAATAAAACCAGCAGGAATGAATATAACCATTCCAGTTAATCAAATTAAAACGAGCCGCATAAGAAAGTACTGTCACTAACTAGGTGTGTAATAAATGATAATACTAAAAAACAGTTCTTTAACAGGCAGTGCTCTGAGCCTCCCAGGCCACCTATGCCTCTAGTGACAAGGACAGTTGTGAGAGCGCTCCCAAACTAAGCACCCACTCCTTTAGGGGGACTGCCACCCCCTCCAGAACAGGGTGGATGCCACATAAGCAGGCAGATGGACTTGACCCCAAACGGTATCTCCATCTTGTCTGGACTGAACCTTGGTTGGCCCTCATCCTGCCACTCTCCTGCCCAAGCACTGGTTCAGAGGTTCAGCTGCCTCAGCTGGGTTAGAGGGAAAGGAGAGGTAGAGCTGGGTGTCATCTGCATATCGATTACATCTCGGCCCAAGTCCTGGCTAACCTCTCCCAACAGTTTCATGTAGATGTTGAAAAGCATGTTGGATAATTGGAGCTCTGTTTCTCCCTGTAGCAAAACCACCAAGGCACAGAGGTATAATCTTCTGGCACCACCTTCTGGAATCAGCTGTCCACGAAGGAGCAGAACCTGTGAGATGCACTACCCCCACATCCCAATTCATGCAGCCTGCCCAGAAGGATACTGTGATCGACGATATTGAATGTTGCAAGGAAATACACAGGATGGCAGTCCCCCTGACCATCTGACAAGCTTACAAAGATTCAGACTGAAAGGAATTACATTTATGTCCTCAATGGCAAACTTTGCATAGTACCAATGGCTTCACGACGGTTATTCCCACTCCAGTAACAGTTGCGCAGGCGTGTGCCACTTCCCATCCTGCCTATAAGCAACATAGGAAGCCACCAGCCTGACAACAGGTCCATCTAGCTCAGGAGCAGCTGGCCCGTACTGGCAGTGGCTCTCCTGCAGAGGTCCATCCCATCATCTTCCATGCAAGAGCCTTTTAACAGGAGACATTGGTGATTGAACCTGGTTCCTTTTTCATTCCCTACCTTAAGCTATACCTCCCCATTTTGCTAGCCTTTATTTAAAAAGGTGAAGTTGTTGTGTTCCAGTAACTGTCAACAGGATACGCCGGAATTTGCAGCATGCATAGAAATTATTCAGAAATCCTGGTAGGGTGTATATATTCTACATTTAGCCTGATTTTTAGGCCAGATCTTGAAGTCCTTCTTGTCATGTTTGAATGCCAAGTGCTATATGATTTCCTAATAAAAACAACCCTCTTCTGTAATACCAAACCACCCCTGCCTCCTGTGCCAACCTCAATATACCCTACTCTATGTCGCTGGGGGTAGGTGTGGCTGAGAGAGATTGGCTTGGGATTGTGCCAGTGATGCAAATGCCTTTTCAAAAGAGGGATGCTTGTTAAGTTCCCCCCGAAGGCTTGTCATTCCAGGAACTGGGATTTTTGGAATTCTGGGGGCCAAATGAGAGAAGGCCCGGCTCACCCAGGCTGATGTACAGCCGAGTCCAAGAATCTGCTGAGGTACCCTGTGGTCTTATGACAAGTAAGGCTGCAATCCTGTGTACATGTACTTCCAAGAGTAAGCCCCCATTGAATTCAGTGGGTTTACTTTTGAATAGATGGGTACAGGGTCGCTCTGTTAATCTTTAAAATGTTAAAAGAGGACTCCTTGTTTTTTGCTGCAAAACATACTCTCCAGGATGCCTCTCGAAGTTGGTTTGAACCAGGTTTTAATGGAAGAGTTCTACTGATTCCACGTCTTGATGGCTCCGTTCTGGTTTGTGTTTCTAAGAAGTCAGATGCATTCAGTATTATTTGTATCAGTGTGCCACTGTGAGTTTTTGAACAGAAATCTGACATACAGATATTTGGATAATCTGTAGGTATGTCCCCAGTACGTTGCTGGGAAAGCGGTCATTGCCGCTGGAGCTGGAGTTTGTGGCCACTTTCCCGCCTCCTGTTGGGTCTGAGCCGCCCTTTCCTGCTGGTGCGGTTGAGATGCCAGAGGTGCTATGCTGGGGATTTGGAAAGCACCCGGGTGCCCAGAAGTCTGGGAGAGCCAAAGGTTTGCTTCTGGAACACCGTTTGGCTCCAGGTTTCTAGCAGGGATGGTCTACCACTTTTTAAAGAGCACAATTTACAAGTGCATCCAATTACAACTGCCTCATCACAGGTTCTTTGGGGGGCAATTGCACAACTGTTTTTTTTAAACATTGCATTTACTGTGAAATGCTGGGACGATGTTTATTTAAAAGTTATCTACCCCTCCTGTAAATC